>JAFBJU010000310.1:261597-533746 GCA_016785305.1 Colistium nudipinnis
CTCTCTCTCTCTCTCTCTCTCTCTCTCTCTCTCTCTCTCTCTCTCTCTCTCTCTGCGTGTGTGTTAGACGCCGTGAAAATATTATTTGAAATATTACATTCTTATCATAAGTATTACCAATATACAATGACTGCATGGCCAGAGCCCATTAGTCCAGCACACAAGGAGGTATAAAGCCGGTGTTTGAAAGGACCCCTTTGATAATCAGCCAACCCCAGAGGACAGCCGCTACCTCATTTGAATTGAAACAACAATTAAACCGTTGGCTGCAGTTCTTGCTGGCCTTATTAAATCCCCTTCACTGCGAGAGAACTATTCCCATTATGTGATTTAGCTCACGACCGATTTTAGAAATCTGGTATTGCTGATGCAGATTCCACACACACACACACGCACGCACGCACGCGCGCGCACGCACGCACGCACGCACGCACGCACGCACGCACGCACGCACGCACGCACGCACGCACGCACGACAACCTTGCCAGCGAGGGTGTACAACACGGTAATGGGTATAAAAACACAATCAGCCACAGTAGAGCAAAATGGGTCGGAATTTAAAACTGTTCAGGCATCAAGAAATTGAAAGTGCTGCCGAGGACCATCGGTTTTATTGAATTGAGCGTGAATTGCGAGTTCATGTCGAGACCTTGAAGTGAGGAGCTCGGCATTGCGTGCATGTCTTAGTTCACCTGTAAATAAAATAGAAACGTTAGATTCCCCAACCACATTCTACAACTACTCGTCTCGCCATGTCTGCGGGCTGAGATTAACCACGGTGAAAGCCAGGTCACGCCTCGGCAGCGCGCACGGTGCCACAGAGGGAAGTGCGAGCGTGCCGTTGCTGATATGTCACTGAAATGTTACATTCGACTGAAATTACCATTTTTCAATAAAAAAAGTATTAAAAAACAGCATGCATATAAGGAAAATATCAGCTCTCACGTCCTAACTCTGGGGAAAGTGGGGTTGCATAAAGTTCAGGGACGAGGTCGAGTATAACACATGGGGAAATCATTCAAATTTCGTGTCAGACACAGTGCAAATGGGCACGTGGAATAAGGTTCCCCTTTTGTGAGAGTGACTCCCGTGGCTCCGCGTTGTTGAATCAGGGGCTCATCAGTGTTGACCCTCGTGCTACCCCCTAAAACAAAGGCCCTCTCATAATATTTGGGCTTCATGTTGCTGTAAATCTTGTCATTTGGGGATCAATTATTCAAAGCAAAACTGACACATTTTATGTAAGAGAACAAGAAATGTTTGCACTAAGTGTCAAGTACACAGTTTGATACAGTAATGATATATCATACTCAATATAAATGACAGTCTATTTGCTCCAGGTGGACTTAGTAAACGGCTTCTATTGTATGGTTAATCTAGGCCACATTCATTGGTTTGGCCTTCTTGTAGCCGGAGCACATTTCTGTAAACAGCATAACTGCAAATCATTACCAAGGACGAACTGGATTCAGTTCATGAAGCCTAGTCTGTTTAATAGCCGCCGTCTATTAAATAACACTTGATCCTCTGAATGGGTATGGTTCCAGCCAGAGCCGCTTCCTGCACTACAATTAAAAGCACACACGGTGAGAGTTTGAGAACCATTTAGACCCTCTTCCTTCCTTCGCAGAAGTGTCGGTGGTGCGCTGGTTTGTTTTTGGGTGTTTGGCATTGTTTTTGGTTTTTTTGACAGAGTCGTCAGAAGCTGCGCCTCTGGTAACGAGTCTCGCACCACTTAAGAGGAGGATGTGTCACGCGGGGGAAAAAAAGCATCGAAGCAGCTCGCTCTGGTATCCTCTAAAAGGAAAGTGCCAAAGTGCCCTGAGTAAAAGTCAGGTACATTTTCATCCATATAATGTAAGAGTGTACAGCCAATAGAAACGTAGTTTCTTAAAAATGCGTCGCCGCCAGCACTTCGCCATAGAAATAAGTTTCACAGCCACAGTTGGCTACAGAGAGTCCAAACGGGCAGAGGGAACCAAAAGGAGAGACAGCAGGCAGCAGGGAGTCAGAGGGCAGACAGCTGGTCCAAACACGCAGGTAACAGATAACACACAGGCAGCCAGGAAGAGGCTGGACCACTAACTCACAAAGGGAGCGCGGGCACAATCTGGCAGCTGGGCGACTGAAAGCTGCACACACTGAGGCCGATGGATAAACGAGGAGCAGCAGGACAGACGGGTGGTCTTCGAGCATCACTTATTGTAAGATGGATGAGCACTGGTGAATTTAATTTTCATAACAACTCGTGTCATGGATAAAACTTTGAACGATACGTCATTTGAATGCTGATGATTTGCGCCATTTCTATGCAGGCTCTTTGTATCGTAAAACCTTACTACGTCCCAATTCAGCCGGTGGATTCCATTTTTTTGTTTTTTTTAACCAGACCTCCAGACCAGTAGAAAGAGCAGCAAGCAGAAAGGGACGGTTTGAAAAGGAAACAAGGTCGGATCTCGGAGCAGCCCGTGATTTATGGCCCGATCACTGGGGCTGCTGGTCAGGCTTGGAGGAGGAAAAACGGGGAATAAAATAGCCCTTTTGTACAAAGAGATACCGCGACACTGCCATATCAACGCCCCGGTGTTCCGGCATCAGGAGGCGCGATGTGCCGCGCTGCGGCGTCAGCTTCCCGTCCCCCCGTGTTGTTCGATCTCATCCACCTCCAAAATATTCCTCGTTCGCACCTTTCGCGCAGTAGGCAGAAGAAAAAAAAAGGCGCGACATTCCCACCTTTACCGAGCTGCGTACAATGGGCCATGGTGCGCCTGAGTGCGCGTGTTTCTGTTTGTCCGTGAGCGCGACCTTCCTTCACCGTGCCGGCGGAATCGGAAATCCTCTGTGAGAAATAAAAACTCTGATTTAAGAGGAGGAATGCGAAAATAAAAAAATGAAAGGCAAACAAGCGGCGTATTTGGGGGATATGAGCTCTTCCTCCAAATCTCGCCACACAATCACACACTCACTCCAACTGAGCCAATGAGTGAACAGATAACAACACAACAAGCACGCAGGGAGATGTGCACCCACACACACAGAAACAAACTATCACACACACACACACACAGTGCACAGTACTGACAAATCACAAGCCAAGACAAGCCGGGGATAAAACAAGGCCACTCCATTCACATTATCAGGCAAACTTAAACGTATGACCTTTGAGGCCAAGTCTGGCATTATTTCATGTTTTTATTACTATTAGCCATTTCCCCCAAGAGGCCAAAACCCCACGTTGTATTTATCTTACTAACAAGTATTGTCAAGGATTGCTTTCGTGGCCACGGTCTCTATGCATCATCGCGGTTTCTGCAGGTTACGCAGTTATTGGGCGCTCGCCGCGGTTCGTCTTATCCGACGCACGCGGAAAGGGGGGGGGGGGAAAAACAAACAAACAAACAGTGAATGATGGTCAACTCAGAGGTCTGAGGATCCGTTTCCCCCCCCTGAGACGTGACAAAGAGAGTTTCAAGGTTTACGAGTCCGTCCCCGTGGTGTCCAACTTTAACGGCATTTTTTGAAAGAAAAACACGTCCGAGTGTGTGGCTGGAATGCGTGAGGCCAGATTGGGAGGAAACCGGCTGCAGCAGAGAACCGTGACGAAACCGCAGTACAAATATTAATATATTCACCGCATGATTTCATCATATTTGCATTCAGCCATAGTGTCAGACAGTTTCAGCCCGCTATCTCTTTGCACATCTCAGCTCACTCGGACATGACATGGACTTTGTACACCTGACAGGAGGAAGCCTTTTTCAATGCAGTGCACCCTCTCGCCATGTCAGGTTCGGCCCAACCAAAGTAAATCAGGGTTAGCAGAACCGTAATCGCCATTAAATCACTGCAAAGGACTGTTCTCTCTGGTGGTATCTGGCCATGCAAACTAGACATCTTATTTGCCCAGGTTTTGGAATATTTGATGCCGTTTCCTGTCAAAATATGTCTCTGTGCCCTTTAAAAAGACACATAGAATAGTTTATGATCAGAAATGCCCATTCCCAAGACCTCATTATTTCTCTGCAGCCGTCAAAAATGTTACGAGTCGCAGTTGATGAAAAAAATAAAAATAATAATAATATATATATATATTTTTTACAATTTGACAATGCTTTGGATAAGGTTCAGACACATGAGGGACTTGGTAAATTTCTGCTGGGCCGAGTTCAGGCAACGGATTAGTGTTTAACACCATAGATATATAATTCATAGATGTATATAGATATATCTGTTATATATGTATATGCATATGGACATTTCTACTGCACAATGATGTAATCAGTGAAAATAATGGTATAATAAGGGAAATGGAAATGGTAACAGTTGCGTGTCAGGGACAGCATAAGACCAACTCAACGACAAAACTGCACCGGGCCGATGTGTGGCTTGGGTTCAGACAACAAAAACGCAATATCCACATATCTCTAACTTTACCACATTTGCTTGTGATTTTTTTTCTGCGCCCAAAAAACATATTTAAATGTATTCCCTTGCCCTTATCCAAGGGGCTTAACTTTCCAAAAATGCTAAGCTGCCTTAAACCCCAGAAAAAATAAGGCGGCATGGACACCTGGATTGAGGAGAAATTAGTAGCACGATGTGTGAGGACATTGGCTGTTTTCTTTGTTGTTTTTTTTTAATGCCATCTCTGTGTGGCACACTTGCACCCCGCTGCCACGGCACACAGAGCGGAGGCATCCAGGCAGCTGAGGCCAGGATTAGTCTCCGATTTCTTTGAAGGCATCGAAATGAACCAAGCAGACACTAATCCCCCCTTTTGCTGTATTTCACGAGACCCTGTGCTCCAGGGAGACAGAGAGAGAGAGAGAGGTGTGTGTCTAACTGTGTGCGTGTTTGTCTGTGTGCGTGTGTGTATCTGGGTGCTTGTGCGTTGGGAGGGGGGGCCTACATCGTAAATGTGTCCAAAGGAAAGGGAAGAAAAATAATAGTGGAAGAACAGAGTAGGCAATGAGAGGAAAAACAGTCGGTATTGAGTGCAAAAGAAAGAAAAAAAAAAAAAGAAGAAACCTATTTGTAAAGGGCACCATTTACAAATCACCCGTTGCACCAGGCCCCGGATTGAGGGATTAGTTTGTGTTACTCAGACAGCTTTTGGGCAACACGGCCCTCAGAGACTGATTTGTCCAAAGGAAAAGAGAGAGAGAGAGAGAGAGAGAGAAAAAAAAAAAAAAAGTCTCTCGCCTTTCCAATATTCTCCTTTTGCCCCGCTCCCTCTCCTCCATTGAGTTTCTCATCGTGCCTCCTCTTGTTCTACACTCTTCTGGCTCTCTCACTCCACACACACACCGCACACACCACAATGTGCGCACACACACACACCGTGGTCTTTGAACACGACATAGTTATTTTGTGGGCGGCCTTACTCCGAGCTCCTTATTGGTTTGCCGCGCCTTCATTATTATTAGGATTTTTTTTTTTTGCAGGGCTCAGCGTAATTTCACCAGTGGGAAAGTGGGGGACCACAGCTGTTGAGCAAGGGCGAATAACTGCACGGGAATAAGAGTATGTCAAAACACCCACAAAACCAGGCCTGACAAATACTTGAGGGGAGCGTATGTGCGGGGAGCGAGAGAACCCACGTAACCGCGCTTTATCATTACGCGGCGACAGTGAATTTTAAATCTGTCTGCACGCGGGCCCTGCTCATTTCTCTTCCCACCCTTGTGGTGTGTGTGAATGCATTTTGATTCATAACTCAGTCCTTTTTATTACTCAGGTGCATTCCCCTCTCAAATTGAATGCCGACCCCGTCTCTTATTTATCGAGGAGGTGAGAGTTATAAAAGGTACAGCGTCAGAAATGTCTTCATGATGGCTCCTTTTGCTGACAAGGCTATTGGCACTTGTTTGATGTTATTTGTTTTTTAAGTGACTGATTTACCGACCCGCTCGCCCTCGACGGGGGCCTCGTCACTCAGCGTCACCGGCTCCCCCTGCGTCTGCGTTTTGCACCAGCTGGAATCGGCGGCGGCCTCGTCGCTGCATTGTGCGTCTGTTGCGTTGGGTTTTTTTTTTATAATAAAAAAAAAAAGCCTACTCGAACTCATCCGGACTCTTCCTCGTTATTTTCACCCTCCGTGCTTTAAGCAAAAAATCCCCTAAAGCCTCGTGATCCAAACTCGATTCTAATGATGGGCCCGACCGATATCCAATACTCCGTGAGACAGGATAAACTGGGAAGAGGAGAAGCAATGTCAGAGATGGAATGACCAAGAAAGCAAAAAAAAAAAAGGGGGGGGGGGGGCTTAAACGTTAATAGGCTGAGAGGTTTTCTGGCAGGAACTATATAGTGTTTAGATTAAGCCTTTGGTGCAATCAACGTTCAAGGACAGTGGAGGTTTCTTTAGTGATGAAGGTGTCATGCGGAGTCCCGATGAGATGTAGTGATTCCACCTGCCAGCTACAGGCAGACAATGGGTAAAAATACGATACAGCATTTAGCCAAAGGGAGCAAAGCCAGACCTTGGAGGGAGCTGTGATCAATCTTCTCCCACACAACGGTGAGAATACAGAAGAAGAAAAAAAAAAAAACAGACCCTGTAACCTGACTCATAGTGTTGGGCAGAGCAAGGCCAGGCAAAAAGTTCCCTTTTTTCCCCCAGTTTGACGGATGAGGTACCCAGTATATTAATATATATACATAATACAACATTTCTGGTGTACTGTTCATTCAGTCCCAGCTTGAGAAATCAATGATTGATCATATATATATATATATATATATATATAAAACTCAAAACAGTGCTGTGCTTTTTTTCTTTTGAATCAAATCAGTCCATTGACACCAGAGTTACATGGCAGGGAAGAAAATAATTCGCCGGCTCAATCGTCACCCACAATGCATCACAGCATTTGGCAAACGTGCGCCACGGACCAATCAAACGTGGGGGGGAACTCACTTACGCCGGTCTTCTCTGGGCAGTAAAACGGCCCGGCTGCAAGCATATATAGCTCATATGGCTATGGGGGGGGGGGGAATGTTTTGTTCTATGGGGGGGGGGGGGAATGTTTTGTTTAACCAAACACAATCATACCGAGTGGCACTTTTCCCAGCGATGGTGCTCCTGTAAAATAGAGGAGACTTATTTTCGTTGAAAAAAAAAAAGGGGTGCAAAAAAAGGGTTAATTATTCACAAATGACCTCGCCATAAGAGGCCACAAAAGCAGTGACGGTGGACATGTTGATTGTGTGATGGCACAGTTTAACTCAAATGGCACCCAGCCAAAGGCAGAGGGAAGGGAGAGTGCCGTCTGAAATAGGCGCCCCCCAAATGACAGGAGCCTGCACCCGGCGCTTTTGTCACGGTAATCCTGCCTTTTCTACCGTTCATCCTCACCCTGTCGCGATGACGGCGATCAAATGATTGCCCCAGTCCAGGCATGTAAAGCCGTTACCCATTAGTGGGTTTTTATAAACCGCTGTGCTGTGTTTGGCTTCAGAAACGATGTGACAGTCATCGTTAGACTCAAATTGGCCCTCCTGGAATGTCTTTATCTCAGCGGCAGCAGCAGCATCGCACCGGGTTGTTTTTTTTAGTTTTTTTGGCCTGAAACCTACACAGCCTCACAGAGCCCGCTGGCACGGCCCTGGATCCATGCTCTCCCTTTTCCTTCCTTTCCAATTAATTATCTCTTAAAACAAAAAACCTTTCCCGCCCCTCGAGGGGAATCCCGGGCCAGAGGTTTGCGAGGATGCAGATACGGCGGAGAGACGCGTTTCTGCCGCAGCATCACGGCTCTTCCCAATGCCGATCGCGCGATGAGGTGAAAGCACGGGCTCTCAGGAGCCGCAGTCGCGGGTATTTGTTACCAAAAATTCCAATTTTTCGCCTTCCTGCGGCAGCGGGCGGAATGAGCCGATACCACTCCGACACACTCGCTGCCCACAGATGAAACAGACGACACTCAAACGGCGCACTCGAACATTTTGCACGACAACTAGCCATGCACTCTTTCTCTTTTAAAAGTCAGCGGCTGTTTCGGTTGGAAAGACAGACAACATATCTTAATCCGGAGAATAATGCCATTTTCTGGGGATTTTCCACTTGTCACTTGATGTCGTATTGGCAACTCATTCAATTGTCCGTCTTGATTTGATAAATGAAATGTGAAATGTAACCATTGACCAATGTGCACACATCTGTCAAAGAGGTACGCCCCCTCACACACAAACACCTAATGTGGGTCCTGCCCGATGTTAAATGTCAAATGATTTGTATTCTCTCTGCGGCTCCCTAAAGCCTTCCTACCTTGTATATTGTTTGGAGACAGCGTTATTGTGTCCCGCCCTTAATCTCCCCACCTTTATCTATTTTTTTATTTTTTTTTGAATCTCTCTTTCAATCTCGCCAGCTATCTTCCTCCTCTCAGCTCTGCTCACAAGGTCAAATGAGGCGCCTTCCAACCCCCCTCCGCCTCCTCCCCACTCTCCTCCATTACAATCTTCATACCATCTTTCCCCCCGCGAGCAGCACGCTCGCTTTCCTGCCAGTTTCAAATGCAAATCCTATTTAAAACTGTCACCTGCTGCCTCGCACACTGCGAGAGGAATGGAGGGCAAAAGTAGGCCACAGGGATTCGGCGGGCAATTTGCAAAATGAGCATATTTTATGAGATATCAGGGCGCAGACGTGGGTAAAAAAAGTTGCAATTGCAATAGAGGGAGGGGGGGGGGGGCTTGTATAGTATCTGCTCCGACCATCATCTGGCTCATTGCACTGCTCAGGCGTGACTTTTGGAATAGTTAGGTTGATAATGTTTGGGTCTTAATTAAGTCTTAGGAAAGTCAACCCTTTTATTGTTGGCATTCGACGGAGCGCACTTGACCTTTGACCTTCACCACTCTCACCTGTTTAGCTCTATTTCTTTCTCTTCCATAGTTTGTTAAAGCCTTCAGCCCTGTCAGTCAAGGGCCAATGTCTGTCGCCCCCCCCCCCCTCCCCCACCGCCCTCAGTCGTGCTCGACAAGAGACAGGAGTGTGCCACATTGCATCTTCAGCCCTGTCAGTCAAGGGCCAATGTCTGTCGCCCCCCCCCCCCTCCCCCACCGCCCTCAGTCGTGCTCGACAAGAGACAGGAGTGTGCCACATTGCATTTAATGCTATCTAATAACACGGACCTCTTCACCTCGCCGCTCCCTCACTTCGGGGCCAGACGCCGTCCCCTGTAGCAAACCACCCCCCCTCCTCGTACCGGGTCATCATGTCCCATCATCCTCGGCTGCTGGCCTGACAGCCACGTACACACACACACAAGCACACAACTGCTTCGGAAAGGGTGATAAACACCGACAGGCACTAGCCACCAGAGGATTATTAAAAGTTAAAGCGAGCATTAAACTGCAACACAGCATATGTAGGAATCCACTTAGTTTGTTTTTTTAATAGTTCTTGACAAAGCGTGGCGAGAAGAAATCCACAAGCTTTAAATATTACTCCCAGACAGCCGGGTTATAATGTAGCCAGCTGACGGTACAGGAAGATAAAGGGGTTCACAAGTTTCACATAACTGTTGTGCTTGCACAAAAATCCTCATCTATTCCTTCTCAGCAGTAAAATATACAACTTCAGTTTCATCCTCTAAAAAAAAATATATATATATCATAGGTTTTGGTAAAAAGGGATCGAGTTGAATCTTTTCGATGAAACAGCAAAAGCTGCCTTTTTTTTTTTAAAGCAGCTTTTGTTTTATCTTGTTGAAGCAGAGGAATACAAAATATACATTCTCTGGATGAGAATGACCTAATAAAAAAAAGAAAGCGGTTCATGTGCGGCCGGAGTAACATCTCCCCGGAACCATCTCTACCATCTACGCGCAAACTGATTTTATATTTGCGATGAAGCACAAACTACATTTTTACAGGCTGCTCATAGTTCACAAGGGCAACTGATAACAGTAATTGCACCCTCTGGCACTCATGATTATAACCGTTACAGTGATAATAAACCATTTGATACAGCGCCTTTCCAAAACAGGGTGTACAAACTGCTTTGCGAGGTAAACAACAGCAAGAGCACACGGTGCGTGGTAAAAGCTGCAGGATCACACGGCCACTAGACCATCCTTATGTCCGACACCTTTGTTCTTTTTAAGCCTTGATTGAGATGCCAATGGGAAAGCAGCATTTGAAGACCCGAGGGCCCGTTGAGGTTCATAGAGGGTTAAGACCTCTGAGATATGACATGGGGGGGGGGGGGGGGGGGAAGGGGGGGGGGGGGGGGCAACCAGTTCAGGGGCTTTAAAAGTGATGGGTAAAATTGTGAAAAGGTGGGGTTTTTTTTTTGCTACCAGGTGAAAATTCTGGTGGCTGCATTTTGAATGAATTGCACTTTTGACTGTGACGGACGCAAGAGAGCTACTGTAATCTAGCCACGGCCCGTTCGACATTTACCTATCTTGTACATAAATACTGTATGTAACATCCCCACTTCCTGAAACTGTATTAAAGTCAGCAGCGTATTAACGGTAATGGTCCTTGAACATTTATTGCCCTCCCTCGCTGTCGGCTCAGCGGGCGCCCTCCTCGACACGGCCCGGCGTAATGTGTGCCTAAACGAGCTGAGAGGAGGGCGGCCTCCCTGCGACTCGGCAGTCTGTCAGGCCCAGATAACGCGCCGGGAGGAGCGTCGGTGCCCGCCGATTCTCACTCCTCTCCTCGACCTTGACTCCCACGGCATCGCTCAACTCACCGGGAGTCTCGCCCCCCCCTCGCTCGCTCGGCGCCAGCTGGACCCGGCGGCCCGACGTTTGGGAGCGACGACGATCGAGTGGTTTTAAATAGTTTTGGGGCTGTGCTTCGATCGGTGAAAAAAAACAAAACAAGGGTCAATATTAAATCCAACGACTGATCAATAGGGCTCATTTGGTACACTGCGGCGACAATATTTCTGAATTGCTCATTGGATAAACGTACACCTTTATGATTGCACGCTACGGAGGTGTCCCCACTGCTATTGACTCATATTGCTACAGATGGAGCCAGGCCGTTGATCAATTTGGCTTGACCGCCCTGGAACTCGCTGCCAATCAGTGGTCGCGGCATTCGGCTTCACGTCATGCACACTGTCTGGAGACCTGCGAGTGAGCGCTCAGCCTCCCGCCGCGCAGGTGCTGAGGAAGCTGCCGTGCGCAGGCGACATGGCGCCTCACATTAATTAGGTTTTCTGGAGCCTGCCCGTTTCCCCGGTGCCTGCTAATTAGTCTTAATGAGCGGCTGGCTTGATGTAGATGTAAAAAGCGGATCCAGGAACTTGCCGGTGATTATGCAGGTCCTTCGGTTTTCTACCGCATGGCCCCTCATTCTTCTGACCTGACGTTGCCCGAAAGCAACTACTGCCGCGACACAGAAGTCAGATCAATAGGGAGATTGTATTTTTGTCAATATGTAGGGGTATGTGAGGACCGAATCGATGGTAATTAGCGATCGAAGCTGTGGGACGTCGATTGACGCGTGTTTCTTTTCAAACCGTGTTCTGGTGTGATGACATTTGCTGGCGCAGGGGTGTCGCGATCCGACGCATTTGCCTGTGACTGGCCGTCTGCAGTGACCCGCAAAAGACCAGATGCGGAGATCGTCCTCTAAATTTGCCTCCCCAGATAATGACCCTTCGTGAGCTGACCTCCTCTTCGAAGCCATTACCGCCATCAACCGGGCACAAAATGGAGCCGAGGGATTACACGTCGCACTTCTGTTGCCATGAGAGACGGGGGACTAATGATCGCTCCCCCCCCAGTCACCGGTGATTCCACTGACTATCGCAGAGAACAACAACAGAACAATGACAAAGGCTACAAAAGGCAAATAAAAAGGACCTTAAGCAGTATTCAAAAAGGTGGAATATGACCAGGATTGGAAGCCAATTGGAGGCTGTTACCTCTTCATTAAAACCTGAGGTGTGATTAAAAGGGAACTGCCTCTTAGCAGGGTGGGGACATGAGTGAATTACAAGCTAGAAATGAACGTGATATGATTCCTTTCATTACACGGGTGCCCGCTACATTTGCCTTTGCGTTAAACGTAGTGTTCAAACTAAATAGATCTCTACAAATATTTCACCATGTATAATCAGTACATTGATAAACTGTGCAAAAATGTTAAATACATTGAACAACTCGACATTATTGATCCCGAACAAAATGCTTCATAAAAGATTGCCCGATTTATTTTATTTACATGCGTTTTCCGAAGGAGAGAGATTTACAGATGGCAGAAAAAGAGCATCAGCGACATCTTTGAAACATAAGGGGCACCACTTCGTGTCAAACCTTTGACACACGGTGCCTCTTGCCAGCTCATTCTTAGCATTTTTCGCGGTCCAAAGGCGGCACTCATGCGCGCCCAGGGACGTTTCAAGGCACTCTGGGGGGGCCCCAGGCAAAGTAAACCAAAAAAGCTTTTGTCAGTGCACCAGTACCACGGGGCCCCCTATGAGGGGGTTCCTGAACGTGTCATTGCAGTGCCCCCTCGTGGCAAGTCCTTTAAGGGGCTTTCAGGTTGTCGTAAACAGCCGTTTTTTTGGGGGGGGGCCTTCTCGCTCGGGGCCCCAGGCAATTGCCTGGTTTGCCTGCCCCGTTGTGACGCCTCGCTGTGAGGCAGCGGCCGCGCTGGCACCGAAAGCAATCCACTGCGGTGAGCAAATAGAAGCCCACCACAGCTCCCCTCTAGAGCTTTGAGAAGAAATAACAAGCTACCCCATATTGCCTGACCCTCTGCGCTCCCCGACTGCTGCTGCCGCCGCAGTTGGGAGCGAGACGGCAAAAGAATATATATAAATAATAAATAATAAATAAAAAATGGATAAGAGACTGACAAAGTGAGTGAAGCGGCCACGGAGGGCTGAGGGTTCGGCGCTCACTTCGGCATGGCAGCAGAGAGCGCGAAGCACGCTTCACCGCAGTTTCTGCGTCCTGTGGTGAGTCTGCCATTTGCACGGCAATGTTCTGTTGGTTTTCCGCCACCACCGGTTGTTTGACCACGGTGAGTTTACAGCGAAAGGGCGCCGGGGCAGGGCAGAGCGGAGGAACGGAGAAGGAAATGGAGCCAGTGTGCGCTTTTCATGCCATCACACACTCAAAAACAAACCCGCCGCAACGGTCGGAAGTCACTTCATAATTTAATCAAGAAGTGCTCTTCAGTCAATATTTCCCTTTCGTGCTACTTCCAGCGCGCTGCGCGAAACATCATTCCTACCCAAATACAACCATTTGACAGCAATAGCTACCGCTTACCTTTAAGACGAATATTTACAAGGTGGATGATGCAAAAAATGTAATCAAAAGCTTCTAAAGTGCTTCAACAAATACCCTTTTTTTTCTGATATAAAACCTTGAAATGTTTGTTGAAAAATTCAAAAATGTTGAATTGATCGCCAATAAAAGATCGCGGATAAAAGAAGCCGTTTTGGAAATCGGAGCCTTCCTCTCCTTTTTTTTTTTTTCTCTCCTCCCCCATTCATCACCTCATCCCTTCACATCTGCTGTCTTTGTATATGACACTGCTGTAGCTCCGTCTACAGCGATAACATGCCACTTCTGCATGAATGATGTCATGTAAAATAAAAGATCAGTCATGGGCGGTACTTATGTACTATCCAAGATTTTAACTTGTTATGAAGTAGTTTTACACCGATGTATCGGTACTTTGACATTGGGTAAAAAAATAAGATATGTGGCTCGCTAGGTGTGTATGTGTGTACGGAGCACAGATATGTGCGCACACACGCAATTCCAAACAATAGCTTGTTTATATTTATCGTGTATTACTAAGGTCGAGAGGGGTGAAGTAATGCACCAAGGCTTGTCTGATGCTGGCTAATTCCCATGTCTCCCCCCCCCCCCTCTGCTCCACCTCGGGTCATTACATTTTAACACTCCATTGAAGCCGCAAATTACAATTTTTTTGGCAACAAAAATGTTCTTCTTGAAGAGTTATTTCTCTCGAGACCGAAATTGGCACTGGCGCGACTAGGCCTCCGCACATAAAGATGCCAGATTCTACGGTCTGCGGGCGTGCTTTGTATATCATAGACACATCATGCATTGTGCTGCTTTGTTGTTGCTGACACGGTGCCCTCGTGTATGAGGAAGAGAAAAAAAAATTAAAATCTCGAAAACCCTCCGGTGAAAGTAAAACTGTGCACTATGAGAGCTTGCAGCAGTGGCATGTGGCAATAATAGGCTCTTTGCCCACTTTAAGTGGCTGAGACGACTCGGAGGTGACTGATGCCCTTATCTTACAATAATTTCTGATTAGAACCCGTGGGAATTAAAGCTGTTCATGAAAGCCCATAAAGCCCGGGACTTGAGCCGCACTCATTTATTTTAATAGTGCGGTAACATTACAATGAGCAAGGTCTGAATAATGAGAGCCGTATTTGCAGCTCCTTCTGCCTTTTTGCTTGCGCAGTCAATTCATTCCGCCGAAAAACACACTGCCAGGTGGATTGTGCATTTCATCACCAGAGGGAGAGCACATTCACACCGAGTGTATTCCCAGTGTTCTCTTGGAAAAAAAAATTAAAGAAGAAGAAAATGTTGGGGTTTATTCACACTGCATTTGTTCAGGGCATCTACAATTACATAATTAAAGATTTGGCTATTCGGTAACAAAAAACAGTCAGTTAGTTACAAATCAGTGAATCATTTGCTACTACTACGGCTACCGCTACCACTACTGATTAAGATAAGCCCTTAATTTCATCGAGAGATTGAAAACAATGAAGGACTTAAAGGGTTCGGTATCAAATTTGCCAGAATGAATTTCTTTTTTAATAAATCACTTCACCCAGCCGTGCAGATCTCTCAAGTCTCAAAATATTCAACTAAAAAGTCCCATCTGACAACAGATAGCTATAAACCACTGAGGCCTGTTTTTTTGTTTTACTGAAAGTGAGAGCCCAGAAAAATGCTGGCAAATAATGTATTGATTTTGCTTTCATCAGAACAACAGCAGGGGCCTGTGGCCTGAAATGAACTGGGCCTTACTTTGTCAAATCAATATATACAGAAACCCGCGGCGGTATCCTTCGCCACACGTGTTTTCTCTGACAAGCGCGTGGGAGGGAAGGTGTTTCGCAGCACGGTGCGTTTCCGCCCGCGCCTTTACGTCGATCTGGCGGCGTAAATCGCGCTCTGGGGCCCGTCCCTCTGCCCCCGTGGCCACCCTTCCTCGGCCTCCCTCTTTATTTATTTACCCCGGGTCTCATCCAGTCGAGCGGCAGATCAGTCTGCGGAAAAAGGGCAGCTTGCCAAGGCGGCCCCTCTGTGACAGAGCAACGCGTTAGGACATTAAGACACCCGCTCCTGCGCACAAAAATCAATCACGCAGCCCCGGGCGCATGAGAGGCAGAGAGGGGCACCTCGCGCAGCCGCCGCCGCCGCCACCGCGAACGCCACTCTGCCGCTGCCCGTAGCAGCGGGCACGCCTGCTACGGGCATTAGTCCCTGTTCCCTGCAGACTAATGTTTATTGAAACTCGAGTGGCCCCCATAGCTGAATGGTTAGGTAGATTCGACATTTACAGAGGATTTCAACTGAAATAGGATGCTCACGTTTGCGGATGAACCCGATTATTTGAATATGACATAGTTGATGTCAGGCGATAAATATCCTCGCTATCAGCTAAGCAATGAAATGCACCGGAGCAAGTGAACCGATCACGATCATGTCTAAATAATGAGGATGTGACACTTATTTCGGTATAAATGACGAGTTTGTCTCGTATTACTGCTTATTAAAGCAGAAAAGCTTCTTTATCTCCCACTATTCTTGATTTATCGAGGAGATCTTACCGATAGCAAATCTTGCACATGGGACAATTGAAGCAGAATTGTGCTCGTCACAAGCCTACTTATAAGAAACTGCACAGAAAAAAACCTAAGGTAATAAAACGCACCCAATAAATGCACACTTCAAAACCTTGGAAAATGATTTTCTGCATGATCAGTTGAATCAATGAGGGCAAATCTTAAAAAAGATTGAATATTCTATGTTTGAGAACTGCAGAATTGTGCCGCTGCGATACGAGATGTCATTTTCCAATTTACACAGACATAAGTTGTGCCCTGGTCAACACCTTTACCGGCTGCCATGGCCACGGTGTAAAATGGAATTTAAACAGAAATCGTGATAATAAAAAGCTGCACCCATTTGTTTATTTTATTCATACAGTTTAACAAATTATAAAACCTTTTCATCAGGTTCGCTCTGCATGTGCATAGACCCATATCTTTTAGAATTGAATTTTGAAACTATTTGAATCATATTTTTTTTTTACAATTACAGTCTTTTCTAATAACATCAAGGGTGCTCTAGTGTAAGTTCAGTCAGGTAGAATAGTCATTTTCACACAGTGCATATTCCTCATATGCCTTTCACCCCCTCCCCATCACATGTTCACTCTTGATTGTAATTGAATTTTATTTCTTCCTCAGTTATTTCATGCTGCTGCGGCTACGCGTGCCCTCCACCCGTGCTTTTCCACCCAGTCTTTGTCTTTCAACCAGATTTTCCACACTTGAGCCTCAGCAAACCATCGACCAGCATCTCCAGCACAGTCTGGACTCCGCGGGGACGGGGTTTCTGCTGCCGCTGTGGCCCAAGGCCCTTGACTTCAATATCTCTGTAGACTGTCAAGTATCATGACCTTTACATCGCGTATCACATCTGTAAAAAAAATCGTCATTCGCTCGTCTCTCCTGATTGAAATGCGTCGCGTGAGATGAGTTTGAAGAAGACAGGGGAACAGAAATGAATAAAACATCCGTGCCAAAAAAAGTGAAGAAAATGTGGCGCCGTGGCGGAGGCTAAAGATTATTCTTTGTCTTTGATTTAAATGTAGGGGACAGACAACGCCACCTGGGGACTTGCGCCCCAAAAAAAGGGGGAGTACGGCACTAATACCAGCAACATTTAATATAAGACAGACACAGATCACACACACCACTAAGTATATTGGGTCGAGGCCAGTTAATGGGGCGGCCATACAGAGTGGGCCTAAGGTACCACCATCTACTCACAGCAAGTGTGTAGGCACAGCAAACCACACGCACAGCAAGCAGGCCCACGGGCTCCCAGTGCTTCACAACACAGCAACAAACAGTGGAGTGTTGACTACCGCCCCCCCCATGAACTGTCATCCAGCTCCACTAAAAAGAAATAACCTAAAAACAAAATTAAACCAGTGTATCCCAGTTGGCTTTAATGCACAATTTACTTTTTTCAATAGTATTAAGACAAACGGCAAAGCAACACTAAGGCAAAACTAATAAAGGAAAATAGGCAAAACAGGACTAAAGCAAAACTAATAAAGGCAAAAATGATTCATAATCAAACTAAACAGGCAAAAACACTAAAGGCAAAACAAATAAAGGCAAAAGCAAACCAAAACTGCAGTCAAGCAGAACAGCAGATGGGGAACCTAAAAAGTTAAAATGGTGGTTAACATGGCTCACCATGCTGCATACAAACAATTCCACTGTTGCCCTACTCACCACAGCAGGTATGGGGAATTAACACTACAGATAAGGACAACACAGGCTTCTGTATGTATATATGCACAAACAGCACATTTTCAATGTCTGAGTATCACCGTCACAATGACTGTGCCAACGGGGACTGAACAAAGGCCAACAAAAACAAATACCATGTATTTGTATATGATTGTTTGTGTAACAGAGTGTCTGTGGTGTGTGTACAACAATAGAGGGAGGAAACCGAATTCCCCCATTGTGGGACTAATAAAGGTGTTCCTTCTTTCTTTCAGGTGCATTTTATAATTAGGCCCCAATTAAGGTAGTGGTTGGGGGAGAAGTCTGGCTTGGAGTTCCATTTTACTGGACTGGGAAGCTCACCCCGTCACACAAAGAAAGAAGACCAAAAAGAAATGGGAAAGCCTATGTCAGGCAGGGCTAAAAGGGGGTTCAGTGAGTGGATGTGTTTGCAGGGTGTCGCTGAATCAACCTGACATTACTCAGTCCATCTCACTTTCACAATGCATACCAACAGCTCAACAATTCTCTTGTTTTTAGTGGCTCCTTTAACAAGCCATTCATTGTAGTACTGCAGCGACAATGAGTACTAGACTACCACACCGATATTACCATATTAATAAGTAAATGTAAACAGGAATATAAATTGAATATTCTATTTGCCAGTCGTGTCATTCTCAGACAAATAAAAACAATCTTATCCAATTACAAACTATTAAAAAACAATGTTGAAAAGATACAACTTATATATCCATAACAACATAATATAAATTCACAGATAAAAATCATTTTGTATATTATAGTTTCTTCTAAAGAATAGTTTCCTTTCATTGGTTGGAAGAACAAAGGCAGCACTTTGCATACACGGCACAATTTGTTGCATGAGAAATCCAGGAGACAGGAAATAAAACCGGGACATTATCTGTGGAGGGCGGCCCCATTAGAAAAATGAATATTACTTTTCTTCCCCTGCCTCAATCCTGGCGGCAGATAACGTCTAAACAAATAAATAGAAGCTGTAAATAACCTTTGCCTGTTGCGCCAGTCATTTCTCTATTACTTTGGCCAGTCGTGCGAGACCGACTTCTTATTTCTTGCTCTGAGAAGCAGCTCTCAATTTAGTTGATAAAAAGGAAAACAGGGAAGGAATTGGAGGATTGGAAAGGAAGGGAGAAATGGGGAGAGGTGTGTAGTGACACAATGCATTTGGTGAATGAATTTCCCAAATGCTCTTTTGCATATTGCCATGTTGTGTAGTTATGGCTGGGTGTTACCGGGCTCCCTTTCTTATCCTTACGAGTGACACGTTAGGCACCAAATGAATTTTGCACACACAGACGCATGAAGCCTGTCGCACAGATGGCGAAATAAGGAAAAATGATGATCCTAATTCACCGAATCACCTTTTTATTACATTAATGGTTCGAGCAATTACTCTAGCTCCATCCATAGCCATAAAAAAGCATAAAAGGTAGCAGAAATAAAACGTGCCCCTTTCAACAAAGATCCAATAGCTACGCTTGAAGATACTGGTTCGGTTGATGTCCCTATAATGAATCCAGAATGACAAACACATCAGAGTGCATTCTGTGAAATGAGTGAACTGGTGGACCCATTTGAATAATTGCGGCAGAAAGCAGATGCGAGGAGGAAGCAGGCTTTTGTGTTAAGTGCATGGCCAGCATGTCGCAATCAATTCGCCACTCTGCCTGAGAAAATAAATAAATAATACAACCACCAAATACTAAATGAATGATCCTGTCAACACACAAAGTAGCCTTTGAATAGAACAGTGCATCAACTATCCATCATAGTGCAGCACTGGAGGCAGAGTCAGGCAGCTTTCTCACTTGGGCCAAAATAGTAGTATAGTAGTATGCACGCTGTCACCGTGCAAATTCCTGCCGGCCCAACATGATGTAGTTGAGCATGGATGTTGCTCAATGATCCATTAATGAAGGCTCTGGACACGGTTTCATGAAATATAAGACACGATACAGCTGTAATGTTTGAAAAAAGACAGACTTACGTTAAGTCGGGTGGGCAAAAGGGTAGCGATGGGATCCAGGGAAGCAGGAAAAAAAAAAAAAAAAGACCTGGGAAGGAAAAACACAAGCTGTCAGAGAAGACAAGGGAGCGCAGAGACACAACAGGAGGCTGCTGGGATAACTAGGCTCAGGCAAAACGCATTAGGGCCCGGGCAGACAATCCCACACTCACAATCCTAACCCAAACAAGCCAAAGACAGGTGGTAAAAGAAAAGAGACACACGAGGCAAGAAACAACGTAGTAAAACAGGAAATAGCCATCTCAAAGTCCAAAACAAAGATTTGTGAAAGATTAAAAAAAAAAGAAAACATGCTCACTTAAAGTGACGCGAGGACATCTGAGAATATTTGGCGTTCAGGTCCTTTGACCGGAGAAACCTCTGAACTACCGTTGGCAACAACGACATCCGGTAAGAGACGGGACCATCTGAGCATGACCCCAATCTAATTCCGCTTGCGGATTCTGCGAGAGTCACAGAGCCCACACGATTCTCTCCAGCGGTCAAAGAAGAAAGGGCGAAAATATCCGGGCTCAGTCCGGACCACTTAGTCGCATCAACAAACTTTCTCGCTGCGCTAAAATGAACTCGGAATATACAGAACTAATGCGATATTGGCCATAGGCCGTCAAAGGTGTGCATCAGAGAACAGAGCACCATTGAGTCTGGACTTTTTTTTTATGCACTGGAGAAGCCTGGATCAGCCATGTCCAATGTGTACTTATACCTCTTTTTGCCAGGGCAGGAACACAAATACAGGAACATGGAAACATAGTACACACACTCGTAGCTACAGGTGAACAAAGTGACCCAACACTTGTCAGACTGGCCTCTTGTTAACTTTAGTATCTGGCCATGTCTGTGAATAATCGTTGATTTATATACCTGACATAAGTTGTACATTTTAAACTGTTGATTTGACTGCGGCTGTTTCAGTTTTCATACAGTTATAGAAGAGAAAGGCATCTGCAAAAAACATATTTGGAAACCCCATAGTCACGTAGACCCACTAAAATGAAGACGCGTACTTTGATATGCAATAACTGTAAATATTGTACAACAAGCAAAGGGCCTAAATGCAGAAGTTGGTGGACAAAGAAAAAGGTGAGTAGTGTAGTTATTCCGTAAATCTTGCGGGGCGAGGGCGGAGGCAAGTTGGCGAACGAGAGGAAATGCCAAAATCCAGAGAAACTGGAGGCGGGTGCATCGTCGTTATTTCCAGGAAGACACTGGCACCAGTCAGAGGGAAAAAACCACTGGGATTCAGGGATAACGAGACACAGGTGTGGCTGAAAAGACACAGGTGAAACTGACGAGGGCGGTGCAGACCGTCACACTGGGGGAAACTATACAAAGGCAGGAACTAAAGCTAAAAAGGACGCAGAAGGAGAAAAACGACACAATAGCACGGGGAGTAGGATCAGCCAACATAAGTAAATAGACCACAGGAGGGAAGCGTAGTAAAGAAGAAACGCAAAACCTAAAATGCACTAAATCAAATAGTCCAAATAAAGATTCAAAGCGGGACAGATCGTGACGAGGCCACTTAGATACACTTGAACCATTTATGAATGCAGACATGCTCTAGTACGCTTACCTTAAAAGGGAAAACGGGAACTGCAAGTGTTCATTATTGCCTGCGGCGATAATTGGTCCATCAGGCTCAGCACATCCCTTTGGCCGTCAGGCCCGTCAACCCGTTCCTGGAATTTTGATGAAAAACAAGCCATGTCAAAAATAAATCAAAAATCCGAATCAGCTCATTATTTTACACCTCTCTCCCAAATCCAATTCAAGTCAAATCCCGCATTTCCTCATCTTGCCGCATCAGCTGCGTCATCATGACCATAACCTCTCTCTCCTCTATCGGCCATAAAAGAATGGCATGCAGGTGCACCTGAGCAAAAAACGCACGTGGCGACAGTTACACGTGTGAAATGTAACGTCACGTGTAAAGCATGTCGACACGCGGGACAGATAGGGAACGCACCTGAAAGCAGCAATAATGAATATAAATGAACGCATTTTGCACAATCGATCAGCCCTCAGGAATTGCGTCCAACGGTCTGCCCATGCCTGGCATCTGTATGAATAATATTTTCCTGCAATATCGCATCGGCAGGCTCACGTCAATCACCACTCTCTCTTGGCTGCAGGCTATACTTTGGTCTTCATGGCGGAAGGAGTTTTTTCCCCTTGTATTTTATAACAATGTTAACCTTGATTGCCCGCGGTGTAGTTCCTTTTTTTCTTTTTCGTTCTTTGTCTACCCTCGATTCCTGTGGCCTTTTCAGGGCCACCTTTCCCAAATTGCCACAGCAGTGCTGCTACATGCCTCAGGGCGGGTGCACGCCACAGATCGATGATGGACGCCGTGATTCATTTCACGATTTCAAGCAATTATGTACAGCATCATGTATTCCGTGAGATATGCGAAGGGTGCCTATTGCAGTTGTGCTTCGTCTCAAATTTAAATAATTGATCATTGTGATTACAATGATCGATGATAATTTGGCGGTGCCCCCTCCGGCACTTGGCGTCCTACACACACACGGCACGATGGGCAGGGACACTGCCCCTGTGCAACAACGGCCCTAACATTGTTGAAATAGAGTGAGATCATAATGTATTCATTTTTCTTATCTCAAATAAAGATGTTATTAAATAAGACCTTTGAAGGTAAGAAAGTGGCCTTCCAACATGAAGCAGCACCTGCTACGAGCTCATAATAGAGATTAGAGCCAAAACTATCATTAAAATGTCTTCTAAAAGCCTTCACCCCTTTACTCACTTCTAAATGAGGTGGCTTTTACAGAAGGCTTAAAGGTCAGGAAGGAAGTTATTTGAATATGGTTAACACACACACACACACACACACACACACACACACACACACACACACACCCACACCCACACCCACACCCACACCCACACACACACCCACACCCACACCCACACACACACCCACACACACACACACACGCTCACACAAACACAAAGCAGATTGGCTGTTCTTATCTCCGAGCTATGGAGGAAGAATAGAAACATGAGCCTTGTTCTAATCCTGTTAAACACAGTAATGCAGGTAATTTAACACATATACTCATTCTCTCGTTTGGTAAGATCCTTCAAATGAAACAACAAAACATGATATTTGTCTTCCAGAACAACAGCTGGATGTCTTGAGCTGATGCAAATATCACAAGCACACCATTGTTTTTGTTCCTAGCAAACCACGAATCAATGTTGAAAAACAGTGCGTCTTACACCAGCTAACCGCAACATAGAAATAGTTACAGTTTATACATATACCTATATATATATACAGAATATAGTCCATTTTTATTTCGGCACATAGGACAGACGGTGATATAGGCTTATATATGCCACCAACAAACTGATCAAAGAGGCTGTCTCTGTGGGGGACACTTCTTTGGAGCCCTTTGAGTTGGCGATGAGAACGATGGAGAACAAATCCCCTCCACCACCTGCTGGTCAAACTGCGGAATACTTTCAGCAACTTCTTCAGCTCCCCTGTGTGAAGGAACACCAGGAAGTCATTCCTGCCAGCCGCCACCGCTCTCCTCTCTGAGCCTAGATTCTCCTGCTTGATGTTAGAGAGTACTTGGACTGGACATCTGGACTGTTTTAATTGTTTCAAAGTAGAGAAATGTAAGAAAAAACAACAAAAAAAAAAACACATAACTACTGCCGCAATATTCATTACGATGAATTATTCTGCAATGTTAATACGTTGTATATCAAAGTGCGTGAATGAAAAATCTGTTATGGAGTATGTATGCTCTCTGTTAGCCATGAGAGAGGGCTTTTTAATAAAGGCTTCATGGGAGAATTTTGCTCTGCATATTAATGGGTGTTGGGGGGGTCGCTCTGGATCACTTTGTAAAGCAATATTTCAGCCTGCACGGAGCCCAGCCTTTGTTGGCAATTATTTGCTTATTAATTTTTAACCTCGTACCAACAGCTTGATAAATAAAAATGCATTTAATGAGACAAATTAGTTTCATATCAGAATATTTGTTAATAAATCATTCAAACATGCTTCACCTCTGATTTCCATTTAAAAAGGCAGGGCTGAATGTTTAAAACGATTGCCTGGGTACCCCAAGGTAATATACTTATCAATATGTAGGACTTCATTGCCCTTGAGGGAAAAACAATGTGTCCACAAAGTACACAAATAATGTCAGGCTTTAGAAAGTTGAACCCCAGAAACTATATGTACTGTATGTGTTACGGGTCAATCTGTATAAAGCGGAACAGGAAAAATGAGGACACAGTGCATGTCTTTCCCACCTGATAATATGCTGAAGCATTTATTCATAGTTTGGTCAAGTCTGTTTGTCATTCCGTATTTCTCCATTTACATACATTTCCTTTAAACACTTAGTATTATTATTCACACAACAGATACATTTCCATTGCTCTAACAAATCAATAGACATCACTTATAATTCAATCGTAAATGTTCAAGGTAAAACACTGGTTGACTCATAACTGCTCATTTCTAATGTGTTAAAAGAAAACAGTTCCCTTTCACAAATGCCCAGACTGGCACTTGTTAGTTACAGGTTTATGACACACATGACAAATAATGCTTCAGTTAAACATTTTATACTTGACATAGTACACATAACTAATAGCCAATTAAGACATAAACATCTACATTGCACAAGAGCCATTCACCGCATTGTTTACGTGACGAGGATTTGTTATTTACTCAGGATGTTTGCCACGGCCGACGGTGACGTAATCGCGGCAAACTTCGCGCGGACCCACGACACTCTTTGCCCGTTTATATGTGCAATGTCACACGACAGGCGCTTTTACCTCACAGCGGACGGTTACAACAACAGAGCCCGACGACTTTATTTACAAGACGTATTACAGTTAATAGCCAGTTTACTCACCTGTATAAAGCAGGTAAAACAGGAACAGTGACGAAACAGCGCTTCCCTCCGGATCATGTCTGAAACGAGGCGGAAACGGAACCCCTCCGCCCCCTACAATGATTCCCCCCAGCAACGGAGGCGAACACGGACGTTCCACGCCCAGGTTCTGACTATTAATTCAACTCAGTGTATTTCCATTAAATATATATAAAAAAAACGCTCTTCCCAATAATAAGGAAAACATATGTATACATTCAAAACTACATTAATATGTGGTAACCCCATTTTAGGGCCGCCACGTATGCATGCAGTTCATGGACAACCACGCTGGTCCAATGAAACATGAATTATTGTAAATTAGTGCAGATTATCGAGGTCAAATAACAAACCACCTCCATGAACTTCCTATAATTCTTCGAGGTATTGAAATGGCTGAACTGAAGCTAAACGCAGCGAAGATGACTGCACTGTGCCTATTATGATTAGACCTGGCGAGATGCACTTTCATCCCGGGGAACGTGTTCTGACCTTTGAAACACACATCATTATAAGTATGACAGTCTCTGGGGCTTCAGGCACCGCAGTCATTTGCTATCAGTTACAGAGCCACTTCCATTGTTGGTGATAGGCGGTCTTCCATATCCTTCGGAAGCCTCTTACGCTTTGACACTAATCAGGTCGGAGCTCCCCAGCGAATGCGCATTTGTCATTGGGTGTCGTGATCGAACACAAATGGCTTCCTGGCTGCAGTCTGCCGTGAACCCTGACAGCCCACTGATGTGCCTGATGATGAAGGGTCTCGGTGAGGTGTCGCCGTGTCCATTTCAATGACCCAAAAGGTAACACACAGTCACCACCTTTGCTGCACAGGACACATGATGTATTCCCACGCGGCGCTATACCTCGATAAGTTGCTTGGATCCGTGGGTCGCTGTGAGCGAACTTAATACCTGTAGATAACTCTCCGGTTAAAGTAGCAGTTAGATTGAATTTGGGGTAAAAACTGTTTTAAAAAGCAGATTTCAACTTTCTAGCTGAAATCTGCTGCAGACAGGCCATGGCCGTACAGCTGTATGCCTTTTATCATCGCAAATTCCCTCTTCTGGTTCCTTAATACTGAAAGGAAGGAAGAGAAAATTCCTGGTGCGACCGCAAAGGCCTTGTTCAGTTCCCTAATGGTGTCCTTGAGACTTCAAACGCACCGTCTTTGATGACATATGTCCACACAGGCAGGTCTGTGATGAAGCCTGTCTAGCCTCCGGCCAACCAAGAACACAACATGAGGAGAGGAGGATGAGATGGCAGGGAGTGCCTCAAAGGAAATTTCCTCTGAAATGATGAACGGCGAAACGCGGGACACACCGCTTAGCGGTCCCGGCAGGCTGTGGAGGGGTATACATCAGTTTGCCGCGGCAGCGTCTCGCGCATCACTCATGTGCTGGAGACCCTCTCGGGATACTGTACTCGGAGGTCGCCGCTTTGTCAAGACCCAGTTCAACGCCACATACTGTATAGCATAGAGGCAGGGGGCTGACACTCCTCGCCTTTTCCTCTAGGTCACAGGGCGACAGACGGCATTGAGCCCAAGTCGTGCACGGCATTTAGGGAAACCTAAAAAAAAAACAGCGTAGCCAGGAGGGAGGATTGGTCAGAAACATGACGACAAAAGCAGTTTACGTAAACGATGGGCTGAGGTCTGCGGTCCTCCGTGTGATGATCAAGCTTCATCAAATTGCAGACCCCCTGCCCAACTCTCCCTCGACTAATGAGGGCAGAGCAGATGCTGTGGCTATGGAGCATGGCGACAGCCCTCATTTCCTCACCTTTGCATCAGGCGCGTCTGGCTGAGCTCCGGGCGCTCGTACATCTGTGCGCCGGCTCTCCCCCTGTGCATAGTTCATGTGCGTGTGGGAGAACACGTGTGTGCGAGACAGCGTGAGAGGGTGTGCGGGGCTGTGGCGGAGCGAGAGCTTTTGGGTAAACAGACACTAACCATGTCTATTTTCATGGAAATATTGTTTTACATGATATTTATTGTTTTAAACAACAAACCAGCTATTATCGCCTTGCATTCTTTTTAGTTTGATCTTGAATGTTGTGAGATGTCAGAGCCTCAGGCATGCCTACAGAGCGCAGTGACCAGCCCGGTAACACGTGTGGGCTTGTGAATGTATTGACATTTTCAGCCGAGACAGGTGTGACCCGAAAACTTGATCATTTTTCAATCGCAGACCATGAAATGCCCTTCCAATCATGCAAATGTGCCACGGGTTTTACCGTACTCCGTCATACATAGACGGGATGTGGGAATGATGTATTCATAAAAAGGGGACGTCCACCTCTAACTTGTACTTCCGTGACAAATTCGTAAAACCGCCGCACAATCTTCGGAGCGCCCGTTTATGTTGACGCAGAGATTCATTTTCCAGTACACTTAACGGAGAAAAAAACATCGGGTTGATCTTGTGGCGCTCTAACAGTGTAGCAGCAAGTAAAGAAATAATAATAAATATATAATAATACATATTTGTTGGTGCTTTTCTGGGGCGTAAGTTGGCTCCTCAGTTCATGATGACATGAAGCATTTGACTGACATGCTGGTGATGCATGTAGACCCCCCCCCCCCCCCCCCCCCTCCCCGGTGTTATAAATACCACCCTCCCCGGTGTTATAAATCACTCTGAGTTATTGTTGTGCAGGGCTCACACCCCTTATTGCCATTTCCTGCCCCGGGCTACTCCTTGCTTTTATATTATGTATTTTTTTTATCACCAGGCATAAATTAGTTCCTACTTAAGAGGGGAGACAGGCCTGGCCCTGCGAAGCTAAGACGAGTGTCCTCCTAACCACTTTTTGAGATTTAGAACTCCTCGTCGAGCAAGGGCATCCGAAACGAGGAGTCATATATTAATGATCCGCGCTGGAAGCGAAACAGCCCGAAGCACCGCGGGACGGAGAATAAGCTCACTCGCGCATTATGAAGGCAGGAAACAAGTATTTTGTACTTGTTTCCAGTTTACAGAGGGTGATTTATTTTGATTTTTTTCCTTCCTTCTTTTCTTTCCAGTGGATTATTTATGATGAGGCCTAATTTACACGCCGCGCATTCGGACGGGCGAGGTCTATAAATACGGCGACCGCGCTCGGCGACCGGCTGTTTAGCCCGTGTGGGGAGCAAATGGAGACTGATGGCGCGGTTGCTGAGTTGGTCCCATTTTCACAGGGTGGACGGGCTGGCAGCGCCGAAAGGTCAGGTCTAAATTGGGAGCAGCGAACAGATCTTTCAAGGTTTCAGCATCGCATCTGGAGAGTCCCTTCATAGCATCGCCGACAGAAGAGAGGTGGAGATTTTGGACTCTTCCAGATGTGTTTGCGCTCCAGGCATTGCGTCACGCGTGTTGTTCGCCATTAATCTTACTCTCTTTAGCATTATTATTCTCTCGTTCTTTTCCGCACTCCGAGTGGAAAACTAATGACCGCCACGCTGGCGTAGGGGAGACAAATACGCATCTACTGAAATATTTGAGCAAAGATGCTGAATTTTGAAATTCCACCTTTATTTTTATTTTAAATTTTTTTTGCCCTTCATACACAGCCACGCGAGAATCCGCTTGAATAATTAACACAGCGCCGTGACTCGCCGCTTGCATGAAAACAATCTCTTTTTTTTTTACAGAGGTGTATTCGTCGTATTCTCATGTGGACAAAAGCCTGCGGCGGAGAGCAAAGCAGAGGGGGTGAGGGGCACTTATTCATTTATCTTCTATTTATGTTCCTCCGTTTAATTGAATTTTCGGCTATAATTCTGGCCAGCGGATATAAATCATGCCCTCTCAATCAGTCAAGATGGCCAAAAGACATCTCCCGCTACAGATGTACAAGAAGGGCGGGCAGGGGGCAGGGGAAGGCCAAGATTTATGTGTGCAAGGAAAAACATGACCCTGGGTCTTTGCCTGCTGTCACCAGACCATCTTTTCCATTACCTTGAGGATACATAAGCTCTATATATCAGTCAGAGGTCCTTGAGCAAATTCGGGACAGACACGCAAAAAAAAATGAAATGATCCCGGTAGGATCCGAGATGCTCCCCATCGAATGCAGCAACG
Organism: Colistium nudipinnis; assembly: GCA_016785305.1. NCBI lineage: Eukaryota > Metazoa > Chordata > Actinopteri > Pleuronectiformes > Rhombosoleidae > Colistium > Colistium nudipinnis. Next base: position 290,170 of record JAFBJU010000310.1, read on the forward strand.
GAAACTTGTTGTTGTCGCCAAACAGCGGACGAGGAAGACCCATGGGTCTTTTGGCAACGTTGTGTTACAGAGGAGAAGCAGAGGAGGAGCACCATCCACCCTTGCGAATGGCTTTTGACTTTGTTGTGTGACATGCACGTCACAGACGCTCAGCTTATCTTCACAAGCACAAAAGCCGAGTACACGCACCGTGAGTGGCTCATCATTCATTTTAGTACCCCGGGCTGTGTGGTAATATGAAGTGACAAACCTATCCAAGGGGTTTTATTAGCAGTGATCCTCTGAACCGATGGAGGATGGCAAATCAGCTTTTATCCCAGCACCACAGATCACACAGTGTGTTTCTGGATGACGCTACATAAACAAGGCAAAAACTAATATGACACTACACTTTTTCATGCACGGTACGGTATAAATGCGGATTATCCCTTTGGCACAATGACAGGATCTATACACTTCCAGATAGAAAGCCGGGGTAAATATATTTAATTCTATACTATTTATCCGTGTACTGGTAAAAAAGAAAAAAAAGAAAAAGTGGTTTCTTTTTTTGTGGAACTTTTTGAGGATTTAACCCTAATTCACGCTTGGCGCCTTATTTCAAAGTTGTTGCCTTCGAAATACACAAACAACAGATTTTTTGAGGCAAATTCAAGATAATCACTCCACTGACACTGGCCCCCACACACACCCGCTTCAATACACGTGTGTGTGTGTATGTGTGTGCCCAAGCATCCAATCTGGCCTCAGTGTTCTTCAATAAAGTTCCCTCTGACAAACATGATGGAGAGCCACTCTGCTCCAGAGCGCCATACTCAGAAAACGACTTGAGGATAAAATATTGCCATCTCGGCAGTTGACTTGCCAATCCAAATTAAAAAAGTTAGAGTGGCCAGGTTTATGCCGCACCCGTCACTGCAGCTATATTTCACGCTGCTACACCTGTCACATGCTCACACATATATCCCGCTGGCCTTCCTTCGCTTTCCAGTACGGTTTGGCAAAGCCCAATAAACTAATACGCTGATTTGGTATAGGGGTGTTCATCTCTGGATGCTCATGCTTTATCCATTTCAACTGAGGAATTCCTGCAATGTGTAGACTCCAAAATAAACCTATAAATAGAAGATCAATATGGGATATGACTTGAGGCTTCAACTCCCTGACCTGAGTCTGTGACTCCCCGTGACCGAATGGGAGGTTGTACAATTGAGGAATATAGTTGTTTATTTTCACATATTAATTGTAAAATATCTATTCCTTTCCAAGGATTCCACTTTTTTCTAAATAATGATGGCAATGGCTGTGGGTACAGCCTACAATTTTTTTGCATTGCCGGGCAAAGAGTCACATCATTATTATTATTTTGCCGCCTGAAGGTCTTGCTGAGGTAACGCCGTCAGGGTTAGGCCCCCATCCGACAACAAGGGGTAGCTTGTCTATGTCCTATTTACCTCAACACTGCTCCGCCCTGCCAGGTTGCATTGAAAAGTGGTTGTATGTCATATCATGTGGTAGAATCCAGTATGTACACCCAGCATGCCCGTGGTGCAAAAAGCAGCACACCGTGAGTGGAGATGCAGCAACAGCCGCCGCCACGTCTTTCGCCGCCAATATCCAGGGGTAATAAACGGCGCACTGTGGTTCCACAACAGGACACTCCTGCTGCGCGGCGCGTGAGGTGCGCTCAGCCCCAATCCTGATCACTTTTTGCAACGCGCTTTGGGAAAACTTGATCAACTCGTCACGGCGGGGAGAGAAATGGCTGCCATCAAAGTGATTGCAACCTCCAGAGTGTCCCCTTTATGTGGATTGGCATGGTGAGCTTTGGTGGTGGGGGTGGGGGGATGGTGGGTGTTTCATTATGTTATTGCTCGTGTCCATTTTTGCTGCAGCCATCCATTTCATTCGAAATAAGCTCAGAAGTACAACGGAGGAATCGAAGGCGGGGAGTTTTGACACAGAAGAAGGAGACGTAGAGTAACCCCGGGTGATCCGGCAAAGGCTGCCATGACAAATGCGCCCCCGTAAATTATAGGAACGGACTGGAGAACTTTCTCTCTGTTCGACACTTTTAAGGAGACACTGGTTCGGTTTGGTTATATTATTATACGTTTATATTATGATAATTGTGTTTTAGTGTGTGCATTGGGATTGTGAGGCCCCTGCAAAGGTAGACGGGAAGAAGAACGTTTCACTTGATGCTTTATACCTACTTTGTATATCTACTTTTTATATCTACTTGTTACTTTCCTGTAGTGGCTGATGCACGAGGACGAGGAGAAGACTGAACCGCCGTCTCCTCGTTCCAAACCACTGTCAAACTGTGTGAGTCGAATAAATACCAATGCTTAAAAAAGATGGCCACATTTTGTATGGAATAGACCTAACGTGAGCAATAATGCTCCCACGGTATAATTAATATCATGTACTCCAATGCACTCTTCTGACCGCAGCGTGCAACTCCTAGCGAGCGGCAACACAGCACGTCATTCTTTTGATCCATTTCAACCGAAACGTTATCTGTGGTGTCACTTGTGGAGTGCCGCGGACTGTGAGTGTCACGGTTTCCTGTCACATCCCATCAAATATCTCGGGCTGTATTTCACGTCGGTGTTGTGGCAGAATTAATGGAGTTGCTTCGTGGCTGAATTTACGACACCCCATCCCCGCACCACCCCCACCCCTGATCCCCTGGGATGGCCAAGGTCACATCTGCGTGTCTGATGACTATTCGGCATTTCAGTACACCCATCTTTGCCGTGTTAACAACATATGTATAAAATAATGTGGCTGTGTAAACACTCATGTATAAATATAATTAAATATTAGAGGGGGTGGCCGTAGGTGTGCTGTGAGGTAAAGAGAGGCAAGAGTGAATGAAGACGTACAGGATACAATGTTGAGCAGTACTCATGGATGGTTGAAATGAATATGAGAAAAAAACGGAACCATTTATTCTCGCTCTGTTTAATTTACTGATGATTTTTTGGTTTCATAAAAACCAAAGGAAAATAGCCGTTTTTGGACCAAGTTGGGGCTTCTGCTGTTCGGCGCGGCCGTTATGTTGGCTTTCTGCTCTGCCGTGCTTAGCATGAAAATAAACCGACAATCAACGTCAAAAACTGATGGAAAACAAATAAGAAGTTGCCACCCAGAGCGGGCCAAATAAGTGTGCCTTCGCCAGATCTCCACGTGCATGTCCGATGCACCAGCGTTGCCTTTTATATACTTGCCCCCGTTAGAATTTGTCCACACGCAGACTCCCAGCTGCGGTCCCGCCGAGGCGGAAGTTCTCGCCGACACTCCACCTGACACTCCTATCGTTTCAGGATAGGTGGCTGTCAGTGGATGTAGTGTGACAATAAATCTGCAAACAAATTGCTGCTCATTGTCAGGGCTTCAAACCTGACTTCTTAGTCATTCTCTAATCCTGATGATAATAATAAGGAAGATAAAAACTGACGATTTTTGTCGTGCGGCGACAAGCAACCATTTACACCCTTTAAATATCTCGATGGATAATCGGCACAGCCTTTGCGCTTCCTAAACATTTCTTTTTTCGCATTTTATTACCTTAAAGTGTGACTTTGTTTACTCTCTACATTTTCTCCAGCATAAAATCTGTCCGAGTAACCGCTCCTCAGAATTCTTTTTTTCAGTGGTATCTGTGGGCCTGTTTGTGAAAGAGTTTATGCTGAACCACTCAGAACGGGAGTTTAAAACCTTCGGTGGAACCCTCCATTCAATTTTCATTTTAGTATATTTATATGTTTTTGCCATCTCGCATGGCAGCACAATATTAGATAGAAAGACGACAAGGAAGCGGAGGGTTGAATGAGTGCATCATGGGAGTGCGGAGACCGCATGGGCTCGTGAACTGATAAAGATGAACTGCTTGGCATGCGTCTGCCAGACATCGGAACATATCTGCTGCTTTTTGAAGAAAAGTTAAGCTTCACAAGACTCTGAATACAGTGGTGCGGGGAGACATGGGATACAATTATATATAGTATTGCTGCATCCTCTCTTTACATTGTTGCCATTAGATACGGTTGCTGAGGCTGGACGCAGGAGTCTGGTTTATTTGAACTGATTTACACACTGAAATGTATAATATACCATCTACACATTTTTCAAATCATTAAGTGCACTAAGATAAAGCTAACTTTTATCTTTTCGTTGAGTATATTGTCTCCCAGACAAGTGATGATATTTTTGGGGGATTTGCGAAAAACCAAGAAACGGAAATTTGTCTGTTTACCAGTCAAAATTTTTTATTTTTTTTTTCTTTACTTTTCTACCTTGATTCTGCATGTTCTCCGGCGGAGGAGAGGAAATGTGCTGCCGCTCACTTCAGCACATTTCTTTTTTCCCCTTAAGAGCAACAGTTGTACGTCCTTGGATAAAAAAAAACAACAAAAAACATTATTTTGTATCGCATCATTGCACAATGAGAGGAAAAAAACCTCTGCAAGGTTTTATTATTGTGTTCTGCACACACACACACACACACACACACACACACACACACACACACATTTGTTTGGCTCTCCTCCTGCTCACCGATTCAAATGCGGTTTCGACCAAATTAATGAATTCTGTGCACTTTACAATGGGACATTTATAGATAGATGATGAATGGTTCGGTAAGTAATTCCATTTGTTAATGGCATGCAATTCTTTGCATATATTCAAATAGTTTGCACTTTAATTGCTTTCCTAATTCGCTCGTCTCGATTCATCAGTGTTCATGGTGTAGTAAAATGTTCGGTCTAATCAATTAATTATCCCGTGTAATTATTTATCAGCGCTAAATCGCATATCCTCAGCAGCACCGAGAGTCCCACTGTGTATACATAGTCCATAACACGACTAAGAGGAAATGTGTTAGTTATCGGCGACTCAAAGGCAACAGTACTGTGTGCGGAGAGGAATGAATTGAAAGGAGTACGCAAACGAAAAAGTTGAAACTCCTCTCGCGGACGTCCTCTAAATCTATCCATCCTCCATTCATCTATCCCTCCATCTCAAAAATGTTTATGACATCCGCAGAAATCTCTTTTTTTGGACTTTTCTATCATAACTAGAAACACATGATATGACCATTTTTACCTTTGTAAACAAAACTTAAACCTCCATGTAGGCTGAGATTATCTTGGTATATTGTGGGAGTTAGTGTAAGTCACTCTCGGAATGAGGCTTCACACTGGATCGCATTCCATGAGTGGGCCGGAACCTCACCCTTGGATTACGAACTGCACCCGAAACCCCTCAGGACTAAATCATGAACTAAATGGGCTGTGAGCTCTGAATAAAAATGCGTCAGGGCGGTCCACTCGGCCAAACCTGTAAAACCAGAAGACACACCCGCTTGCTGACTCGTGCGAGCCGGGACACTCACACCGACGCGTTCCTCGAAACAGGCAGCTCCCGCGACAGTGTGTTGGCGTCTGGATAGTTGAAAGGTGCGCGCTCGCCGCTCTCCTCCGAGGAACCCGACGAAGAGAAGAGATCCAATCCGACACAAAAGGCAACGCCAAAATCAAAAAGGGTGAGCCCATCAGACGCTTTTTTTTTTTCTCGCTTCCTCTCCAAGCCCCCTGTCCGAGTCGCTCTCACGACAGAGGAGCTTGATGGAATTTCATGGCATTATTATTGAAAACCAATGGAGTTTTGAAAAGCAAAATGAGATGGAAGTCAAAATGCCGGTATGCCCCTCCCGATGCCAGCAATCTAATTCACTGTCAGCCGTAATAAATGGGGGAGCTCGCGGACGGCACGGATAAGACGCTATTTCACCATCAGGGTTATCACTTAATATCTGATAATGTCCGCGGGGTGTATCTGACGGTTAAAGACACGGGGGCCCTCGGCTCCTGGCGGGAGAAATGATCATCAGCGCGGAGGAATTGTTAATCTGTCAAATCAATGTGACTCCACTCAATGAAGTCCCCATAAAAAAAGTGTTGGGTGGAGGCCGCGGTGTTAATGATTCACACCGGTGGGAGACGATTTCCCTCGCGTGAAAGTGAAGCGCTCCGATTGTGCGACAGGGGCCGATGCATGGGCGGATTTAGACGGGAAGAAACAGACTTTGCGTTTGAAAGCTCCTGCTTTTGCACTGTCGCTCGGGCATTTTTTTTCAAGGAGGTGTTTGAGGCAGGAATGCCGCCTGAGTGGTTCCAAACATTCCTAAAACAAAAGGGAGCGACGAAGAGATAAAAAAAAATAATAATAAAACACACCCTTCTTAACGTGGATGGAACAAAGCTTGAATCATAGCGTTGGCACACACGCCAAGTCTCAAGGGACAAAACCAAATGGCGGCCTCGTGACATTGGACACCGGGAGTTGTGTTTAGTAAACAGAGCCTGCATTGTGAAGGCCTGTGTGTGTGTGTGTGTGTGTGTTTGTGTGTGTGGTGGCTCAAAACTTGGCTCATGGCATTCCTTGTGAAAAAAAAAAAATAAATAAATTCCTACAGTCGAGCTGTGGCATACACGTTCTCATATTTCATGTCTCCCCTCACAGATAGGATCCCGACGCCGCCATACTCCGCCTTAGAAAAAAAAAAAAAAAAGTCATGGGAAAGGGCGGGAGCCAGGAGTGGGATGAGAAGCACCCCGACACGAGGCAAACGCAGCCCCAGAGCTACGAGGAGACGAGGAGCAGCAAGAGCTCGAAGAAGAGCTGCCCCAAGTGCTGCCTGAAGACCAGGGACTGCCTGATGAGCCCCGAGTGCGGCAGGGCCCTCCAGGGCATTCCTTGTGAATTTTTTTTTTTTTTTTAAATCCTACAGTCGAGCTGTGGCATACACGTTCTCATATTTCATGTCTCCCCTCACAGATAGGATCCCGACGCGGCCATACTCCGCCTTAGAAAAAAAAAAAAAAAAAAGTCATGGGAAAGGGCGGGAGCCAGGAGTGGGATGAGAAGCACCCCGACACGAGGCAAACGCAGCCCCAGAGCTACGAGGAGACGAGGAGCAGCAAGAGCTCGAAGAAGAGCTGCCCCAAGTGCTGCCTGAAGACCAGGGACTGCCTGATGAGCCCCGAGTGCGGCAGGGCCCTCCAGATCTCCAGCGTGGTGGCCTGGTGCGGCATGTGCATCCGCATGTTTGTATGTAAGTCACTGGCCGTCCTCATGTCTGAAAGTGTGTTGTGCGTTTGTTTTTGTATTTCACCTGTACGTGCACTGCAGTCGAAATGCTACCACAGTGGAGATTGGACCCTCACAAACGCGAAAGTCATTTTACCAATACCAACTATTGAACCAGTATTACTATTTCTATGTTGTTGTTTTTTTTTTATATTTCCAATATTTTATTGTTTTTTTTTCTTTTTTTCCCTTGCAGAACCCGACCCTGGACCCCCCCCGGACCAGCTTTTCCCGGCGTCGCTGTGTTGTCAACGGTCTGCGGCAGGCTCCACGGTTCATTGCATATTGATTTTCCTCCTTCCCCTCTCCGCAAGTCACAGTATTTGACCTCAAGACAATTTAGGTGTGTCTACGAAAAACCTGCAGGAAGGCAACCGGAAAGGGAACATTCAGTCGCACACTGGCACGAATGAATGAATGAATGAAAAATGAATGCAGGAATGAATGTGACTTTAACCTGTACCATAGCTGACTGATCACCTCTGACCAATCCAAAGGGCTCGGTATTGAGTCAGTGCACGTGATGTAATATATTTATGGCAAGGAAGTTTTCAGCGGTGTAAAACAAACCTAACGTTATAATTGTAATAAAAACGAAGAGAACATGTGTGCGGAGAGTTAAAGGCTTAAACCAAGCTGTCGGTGACAGCTACGCAACGGCGACCAAGCTGGGTTCAGCTCCACGTGGCAAGCAATAGAGACACGTGAGGCGCGTTTTGTGACGCGAAACCAAAACAACCAGGCCTGCATTTCCTCGCTTTAACCTCGTGTCACAAGAAACCTGTCGAGAGAAACATTTCAAAAAAGATTTTAACCCTCAGCTCGCGTGGCCACCTTACCTTGTGTCTCGCAACCCGGCTGCCACTCGGCAGGTTGAAAGTCACACGTTTAAATCGAAAAAGACAATATGGCCCGGAATCAAATATTTAAAATATCAAATTAGCTTGTGAACGTTGTCCTTTCGACCCAACAAGTGGCACGCTTCTCAACCCGGTTCCATTGGGAAGGAGGGGAACGATCCGAGGTTTGTTGAGAAACGGCGACACGTCTCTCACGCAGTTAGGCGGCACGTGGGAGGGCAGCAGAGTTCGAGCCATTGTGGGAGGTGCTTTGTGGGAAGGATACACTTCTCAGGGCATGGCTGTCTCTCTATTACACAAGGATTAGAGGGCCACTTCGTAAGCGACCTTGACACTCCAATGTGTCCTTTCTGTGCAATGATGTCGTGCAAACAATTTAAGAGGGCTGGCCAGTTTTCTATGGTAAGTGGAGCCGGACCCGTGGTGTAGGGATGAGGACCCATATTGTGAGTCTGTGGACAGTGAAAAAAACCAAACAAAAAAAGGTTCCGTTTTCCTTGACAGCCCGCTCGCATCCAGCGTGTCACTGCAGTCAAGGTTATTGCGGCTCAGCTGGATATGCAGTTAATGTAAGGGTGCATAAACGGGGCGACTGACACCAGGGGAGCATGAGGTCTACTCGGACCGAAGAAGAAAAAGAGGTAAATACTATATATATATATATATGTGTAATTTAATTTTTTTTCCTTGGATAGGATTGGGAAATGCAGAGTGCTGTGGAAAATCACTCTTTGAACACTCCACAGTTACACCCTGCATGCAAACTAGCATATTTCTTCCCCTTTCCTGTTGGAGTGAAGGTTCGTAAATCCCAGCAGTATGCTCATGACTTGATGAGCGATTGGCAATCGTCACAATATTGATGATATTGCGCTGAATAATTATGTGTCTCTGCGAATGACGCCCAGGGAACCCCCGCCCCTCTTTTACTGCTCCCGCTCTTTCCCCCCTTTCTTCGGCTTTTTTCCTCTCCTTTTCTTCCTCCTTTTAGACTCCCCGTCCCCTTCCGTCGCCGTCTCTTACGTGCCGCCGTGTCAGTGAAGGCGTCGCAACACAGGGGTGACATTTCCAGCAGACAGATTAGGGCTTTTTTCTCCAATTAATTTTGCTTTCCTTGCCCTGTTAAATACACAATCAACCAAAGGCAAAATGTCAGTGAAACAGACGAGGAGCCGCCGCGAGGCTGACAATTACCGCCGAGCACCTCAGAAAATGCCAATACGTTAAAGTGGGAGCAGTGTGCGAGATGAATGGGGACAAATGGTAATCTTCGGGCGGGCTTGCGGTTACAGCAGCAGCACTGGAGCGGGCGTCTCCGCGGTCACCTGCCTCGGTCACCTGACATAGTGTCACAAACCATGTCGGTGGAAAGGTCAAATGAAAAAGTGTTAAGGTTTGCTATATTTGTTTATTTCATGTCTAATGAGCGTGACAAGAAAGGAAGGGCAGGGTTCCGAATTTTGCTGTGCGCATAGAAATCTAATGTCACAATAAAACTGCAAGGAAACGTGATTTTGGTCCTATCACTTGACCAGCTGGGGTTTAAATAAATCTCTTTCTCTTTCGCAGGAACAGGCAACACGGGGGGGTTACATGGCGGACTGCCACCTTTTTCAAATGATTTTATTACGAGGGAGTCAAATGCCAAAAAATCCAAATCCGAAAAAGAAAAACAACTGCCGTCCGCTTTAGCGCTGCAGGCGACAGGCTGCCCACCCCCCGACTTCTCGCGGAGGTAACCAACTCATTTCACTCTTCCCCGCCGATCACAGCCTTATGCCACGTGCAGCACAAAGTCACGGCTGTTCACGGCCGCATGGGAAAATAAGACAAGCGCCAACATCGCCCGAGTTCCGTACGGAAGCAAAATAAAGCTTTATATTATCATAATAAACCGTATTTCATGTTACCACCACTAGCTGTGGGTGTCCATCCACCACTGAGCGCTCTGGCTCCAGAACGGTTTTGTCAGACGTGCCTTTCGAAATCAGCCACGCCTGGAAAACGAACTAAAAGGAGAAAACGCTTCAAACCAATCCCGGCGTTCCTAGCAGTGTTGAGTTGTCCGCCTCGGGATACGTCATAAAAGTAAGACTTTATTGGGACGCTAGTCATCCTACCCCGCCCTCTCAGCTGCCTGTAAACACGAGACCGTGATGTACACGACACCTCGTATACACATCCATCAGCTAAAATGGGTGGGTGGGTGGGCGGGCGGGGGGATTGGGGGTGGGGGTGGTCACGCGCCGTGCTGAAGGGGAACCAACAAGAGCGAAGGCACGATGAGGCTGAGCAGGAATTCAAGCTGTTGCCGTTGACTTGATGGGAACACAATCCGACCCTCACCTGCGTTGCCAGGACCATCTGTTGCTCCCCCCCCCCCCCCCCCCCTGCGTTGCCAGGACCATCTGTTGCTCCCCCCCCCGCCCCCTACCAGGTTAGATGTGCCAAAAAACGGGCGACGCCCACCCACCGCCTGCACTCCCAGCCCCCGAGGGAGACAGGGCGAGGATGGAATTAACCCGGTCAGGTGCGGTGCCAGCGGGCCACTTCCTGTCCTGTCCAGGACTCCCTTTCAGATTTCTTCTCGCTCTTCTTCCCAAGTCGGTTCAATCGCCTGCTTTTGCCAAGATGCACAGCCGGCCTTGCCTGGGATTGACTTGGCCCGCAGCCAGCGATTTGTAGCATAAACGTTAAATTGACGGGTCACTGCGCTAATGAAACGACATGACAGAGGGACATGATTGTGAAAAAAAATTAAAAAAAATAAATAAAAAAGAAAGATCAAGGCTCTTCATAGCTGCTGGCCGTGGTTGTGTGCCCAGGCTCCAAAAAATCAAAATTGCTAAACAAAATTCCTTCAAGTTTATGGAGGAATTGGCCTTGAGAGCCGCCTCCGTCGCCACATGTTTGTGTCCCTCAGCAGCTGCGCACACACTAAATCAACTAAAACAACTGTGGCTGGAGTGTGTTTTCACACTTCAGAAAATACCGACTAGCCCAGAATACAGATTACATGTATCTTTAAAGTTCACTTTGAGGGTCCATTTTAAACATCAAAAATCCATCTTACGAGTCACAATTCACGTCCTCGCTCGGAGACTCACTCCAGCCTCTGTCACGGATTTGTTTCCTTGTTTTCTGCCACCACGAAGATGAGAGCAGAAAAAAGAGCGATTCACACTGTGACTATTGTACCTGTGTGTGTTTGTTGTACAGACGAAGGGAGACGGCGAGATGGGTCGGAGACAGGGGAAAAGAACAAGACAGCGAATGAGATGAGATTTGTGATCTCATCTGTTCATCCGGGGACTGTCTCCAGAGCGGCCTTTCGCTCTCGTCAATCATCACCATGGAGACACCCTGAAACTCTTGACGGATCGGAAAAAGCTCGGATGCATTTCCAACGCGCCTGTGACACGCACTCGGAGGGATCGTGGGCCGACCTGATTACGGTTTCAAAGGTAAAGGAGACGTTGGCGTAAAGTGTGGTAGATCCATTTGCGATCGGCAACGCAAACAAATGACAGCGATGCTGGCCATAGCTTTTTCATTTACGGGGACGGACCAAAATCAATAACACATATTTCCGCTTTGACAGCTAAAAGAAAAGAGAAGGAAGGGGACCTTTTGGCATTTGAAAATGGACGAAGCGACAGTCTTTTGCAGGATGTCAAAGGCACGCACACTTTCAGAGAGCAGGCAACGATCTTTGTGGGAGCTGGAGCTAAATCTGGACATTCAATTGTGCTGTTTGGTAACGTGGCACGTCTCAGGGGTCTGGGTGTAATAAATAAACAATATATAAAGCTTCGGAGATTTTCAATGGAGATAAGCTAATTTCATGCATTCGGATGCCTTTTCATGCATTTAATCCAGTGTTTGCGGCCGTGTTCTCTCATCCAACCCACTGGGGCTGACAGCGGAAAAAAAGAAGAAAAAAAAGTCCAGCGCTACGTTCGCGGGTTTTGGTGCTGACATACGGGCCCCTGCAGACAATTTTAGTCCACTGCAAGTCTGAAAGCAGCGTGAGCGTCTCCACTCCTCTGGCTGAACGCTGCAACCTATGTTTTATTTTTTTAAAAGCCGCATATTATATCCGCGACGCCAGGGGGGTTCAGGTGCTCAACGATGCAGGTGCGCAGCAGGTGCGGTTGTGTGAAGCGGATCTGCGTGGTGCAGGACTCTGCCTCACCATGAGAACCCAGGGGGCCAGGCCCGATAAGATAACGCCCAATTAGTATCACAAAATCAATTCCTGTTTATTTATTTTCTACTCTGAATGTCATCCCAGAATTTCCTTCCGGCATCAAACCAGTGTGTTGGATGCTCTTTTAATAATAATGCGTTGCTTGAGGTGTGTGTGTGTGGGGGGGGGGGGGGGGGGGGGGTGTACCAAGAAGGCGGAAAGGTGATGAAAAATCTATATTCCATAGGGAGAGTTGAGTACGCAGCTTTCCGTACGGTCGGCGGGCGGCTTTGGGAGACGTCTTTGTCCGCTCCTCTCCGAGTCTCCTGTACCTTGCGCTCTTCCCCGTATCGCAAACAAACAAAGCCGACGTAATCCCTGGGCCTCCTTAAAGGCTGAGAAGAGCGAGCCCGGGGTCAGTAGGACCCGACGGAACAAATGCACACGGCAACATCATTAGCGTCGCAGCGGCTCTCCGCGCAGGAGTGCCCGGGCTGCTGTCGTCGCATTCTCGCAGCCTAGGCCCAGATTTGCGGTCTCATCCCGAGGGATACAGAATATCCGACGTGCCCTCGACCGCTTCCGCACTCGTCTGTTGGCCGACGGCATTTGCGGCACTTACTCTGTCAGCGTAATTCACTGCGATTGGAGGCGGCGGCACTCGAAAGGGCACCGGCGGCTAATTCGGGAAGGCTTCCGCTCAATCCTCCTGCTAAGGAGACAAAAACACAACTGCGAAGTACCAACCAACATCTAAGTTAATAACCTAAGTGATGGCCTTGAATGTTTCTCCCTGTAGAAAGGGAGTCGTTCTCAGTCTGTGTTTGTCCTTGGAAATAGAAGCCTGCCACTGATGCAGTGGATTGCAGCTTTTTCGAGAAACGAGTGGTTAAAAAAAAAAGAGCGCTAGATGCAGCGATGAAAAAAAAACGCCGTCTATTACATGTTCCGCAAAGATAACACTTATTGATACAAAAAAAAACAAAAACAAATCTGGGGCCTCTCCTGTATTGAGCCAGTGTCTGTCGTGTCACAGCATATAGGACATGTTAAGTTTAGTCTCGTTTCATGTCTTTGGTTTTGTCACTTCTTGTTTTTTCTATTTTGAAACTGACTCTCCCCTCCCGTTCCAGACCCCATACTTCCTGCCTTTGTTTGTTTTCCGCCTTTGAGATTGCCTTGCCCCGCCCTGATAGTTTGCACCTGTGCCAATCACCCCTAAACCTTAAATAGCCCCAGTGTTCACTTTGCCAGTTCGTCATGTGTTCATGCCTTGACTACCAGCCACCCCCTTGTCTCCCTCCCCCACGTTTGAATTCTTAGATTTTGAAAAGAACAAACTTTCCACTGCGAGTGAGCTTTGTTTTTGTGAAAACCCTTTATTACCACGAAAAGTGGGATTTTTATTTTTTATTTTTTGGATGTGATTCTTTTATTAGAGACCTTATTCTGTGGCCAATTGCCTCTGAGTCCCGCCTTTGGCGCCTCAGTCCTTGTGTCTCAGTTCACGACACTGTCGTCTGGGATAAGCATCGAGCTCACTCCTGGAAACAGAATCTAGGGCCTTTTAAAGTCTACAGGATGCATCAAAAGGAACCCGTCTCCGAAAATAAATATTTCCTAAATCAAAAAGCTGTTTGGACGGCACCGACGTGCTGATTAGGCAGACCTTCTTCCGTGATCACTTGTTCTTTTGATGTCGACGACAGCTGTTCCAGCTGGAAATGCCAAGTAGAATCAGACTGATTCCTGTCCAAAGGTTGTGTTTGTGTGTGCGTGGGCGTGGGTGGTCGTCCAGGGGACTTTGAATTAAAAAAGAAAATAAACAAAACATCCACAGTCGGAATCAGACTCCATCCAGCCTTAAAGGTTCTCACTGAAACAACACGCCGACGCTGCTCATTTGTCCATGCTCTGTATTTATGCACTGGTCTGTGGTGTGTCTTTCTTGTACACACGGACGCACACTACTTTTTTTCAAAGTCACACAGCAAAAAACGAGTTTCATTTTAAAATATAACACATAACTACTAAAACCCCTCAGTCTTAGGCGAAACTTGTTGTGTACTTTTGGGACAAACGCTTTTTTGACCATTCTTTCCGGCAGATTATTTTGTACGTTATATTTACTTGAGCCCAAGACCTGGGACAACCGACCCCCTCATGTCAGTGCACCCGATTATTGAAAAAGAATGACATATATAATATATATAATATTCTCCGGACTCGTAGCAGACGTGAACAAAAAAAGTTTCTTAATCATTCCAAATGAGGTCGGGCTTCAGATGGTTTCTTCCCGGTATTTTGTTTGTCCGACGTGGAAGCGTGGTGAGAAAACGATCTTGGAAAAAGTTCAATTTAATTTGCGAACTGCTCCTCATTTCCCTTGTGGTCCCGGGCCTGTTGAAGGAATGATATTATCCGGGATGGTTACAAATCCAACCAAGGTTATTGCTTCTTCTGAGACATCATTTGTTTCTTGGTGCTGATGAACTGTGTGCTGTGGCAATACAGTGGCTTTTTGTATCTGAGAGAGAGGCCAATGGTACAAAAGTATCGCCCGCCACGAGAGACCATTACCTTCGATACTACCGCATATTCAAGCAATTACCAAAAGAATCTCACATTCCAAATACTTAAGATTTTTCTTTTCTTTCAATAGCAACAATACAAGAACTATTTTGACTGCTTGTGATGAAAGTATATATATAATTGCGTGTTTTTTCTCGTTGACAGAATCCAGTCCAATTCAGTCAAATTCTACATAAGTTCACAGAATACCAATGAGTTAAAAGAACTGGGCAAACTGCATGTGAATGATCATGGGCTATGATAAAAAAATTAAAAACGACCCTGAGGTACGACTGGATTCTGTACCAGGACAAGATGACGATGAAAACACAAAAACGCACAAAACAGGAACACACATTACTCTTGGTATCCTGTGTTTTTTTCCTGTATTCTTCCTGTACTTCGCGTCGTCGTTCTGACACCTGTTTTGTCCCGGCGTCCTGTAAGACCGCAGAGATTAGTGAATCCCTGAACTTTACGAGGTCTGCATTTGGATTCAATTCCCCGTCTTCCTCTAACCTGCTGGTACCAGCTGTTTCACTGCCATCTGCGCCGGCTACGGACCCAGGCTGAACGCCGTGACTGGCCTGGCACGCTCGTTGGATCCGTTATGAGTCGAAACCAGCCACAGTCAGGGGGCATGTTATGACTGAAACGCACCGTACACGCGGCGTTCTGCATTTCTTTTCCTCCCGCTTCTTTTGTCACTATAATATATTGTAATATCTTGAGAAAAGTGCGGGTCATGGAAATAGTTTGACTCGATTGCATTCCAAAAATACATGTGAATTATATCCCGCGTGTTCGTCGGAGGTTGGAGGGCCCAGATGTCAGCGGCCCTGTTTATGCATCCAATTATTGCAAGAGCCCATCAGGAAACTCATCTACCCGGCCCCACCGAGTCTCAGCTGCCCGGTGACCCCAAGCCTCTCCGTCAGGTGCCATGATCGACACCCAGCCAGACACAGGCGCTTGATTGCTTGGCAGATCAATGGCCAGAGTAAGAGGTTAGCCAAGCTAAATATTTTTGCATGCCGTGGCTGATTTGATATTCCATTAGCCATCACTTTTACAGCTTCTCACAAATTCAGGGGCATAGAAGCGAGAGCGAGCCTATTGTTCCATTCGGGAATGTGCAAGATCACGCTATATGCGTAATTAACCAAAACCCAGAGGATCTAACAATGTGCCACAGTGATAAAAACAAAAACATTGATGGACCAAAGACAAAATGCAAGCGCCACCCTTTCTCAGGTTATTGCCACAGAGTGATTCATTCTCTGCGAATACGCGGTTCTGAGCTGCCTGATGCATGCTCTATGTAATGACGATAAACGTCTTAAACGGTTAAACGTTCAAATGCAGTGGAAACGGCATACTTGAAAAGAGCGCGTGGGCCCGCGAAGGAGCCCGGCTGTCTCCAGATTTTGCAGCCCGCACCGATGTCGATTTGTGTACACCGGTTTGTGAAGTGATCGGATGGAGATCTTTTCCCATCTCTGGCGAAAAGCGTTAATCTACTGACCTCTAGCTGCCGCCGGCTAACAATGTATGCACTGAACGGGCTGCAATTAGAAGTCACGAAGAATCATTTTTTTTCTTCTCTGTGCAATTTTTGGGCCCTGGAGTCTACTTGTTTTTTGTTTGTTTTTTTCACGCGGCTTTTCCACTGCGGACAATTTGACTGAGCAGCAAAAGCTGTGAAGCTTCTGTTTACGATGGCTAAATAAACCCGAGTGAGCCAGGCCAGTGTGTGTGAACACATCCTACCCTGATTTGACATATGGCGTTCCCCCCTCTATGAAATGACATATTGGCTTTGTGTGCCACCTCAGATGTGTGTGTGCACCCTTACGCACCCCTCATCTCAGTCTGAATAGATATTTAGTTCGTTAATGACCGTACGCTGCCTCCTCCTATAGCGCCCCTTCTTCATGTCTTCGTAAACGCCTCCCTCCTTGAATAGAGCCTCTGGCATTACCTTGGTGCAGATGATCACCCCGAGAGACTTGGCGTGTTGTTGTTTGTGCTGGCGGGGCGCCTCACTGGTCGCCAGCGCTCACAGCCGTCTGGACCGCGGCCTGGTTCAGTGGAGCTGCGGAAAGTGACCTTCGCCGCAGTATAGTTTACATCAGGCCCCAGTGGCCCCCACAGTCCTCTGCTCCAGCTGGAACACGCTGTTGTGCGACAGATGCCACATTAAGCATCCCCCCGCACCTCCCCCCCCCACATACACACACGCACACGCACACACACACCCTATCCCCATCAACATGTTTCCAAAATCTCTCCACTGTTTCCTTGCAGAGGCATCTCAGCTTGAAGCCCATCGGACGTGTGTGTGTCTGTAGGTGTGTGTGTGTGTGTGCGCGTGCGTGCATATTAGGCAATGTGGTGAGGGGGCTCAAAGGCGAATGCTCGTTATATCAGTCAAAAGCACACATGTTCACATCGAAACACTTCTATAGGCATTCTAAACCATCTCCCCCTGAGGTGCTGAATCCCCCCCTCCCATCCCAGCCAGACTGAAGTGATCCATTAGCACAGACATAGACATAATGGTGAGGTCATTTTTTTTTGCCATGTTTCAGAGCTACCTCACATTTCAAATGGACATCATACAATTAGGCTTTATTACAGAACAATGACACTGTACGTAATTTGAACATTTCAAAGCACCTTCAGGAGACGGATTTAAATCCCTTTAAAGTACATTTCCAGTGCAGTGCACTGCACATATATATATATATACTGTATATATATATTTCTTTTCATGCTAGGCTTCTCTCAAGTTATTCCAGCAGAGAGGAGAACATCCTTCGGCTTGCCTGTAACCGCGACGGACGCGCACTCGGAGTCTGTAGTGGGCTTGAACGTATATCAATTTCGCTAAGAATATCCTCAAACGGCTCAAAAGCCCTAGCGCAAAGGAGGAGCCGTTGAGAAAATCTTCTCTGTGGAGGATAATCATTGTAAATCATACTTCATGCAAATAGTCACCGGCACACATAAACCAAGGGCTGGCGTCTCCTCTGGTTTGACATTATGTCGACATAAGTTAGGACATCAATTTACAATTTCTTTACCATCTTGTCTGCGTTCCCCTCAAGCCTCGTCAACTTTTTTCTCCACGTCATATACCCAAAACCACACCGCCACAAAAATGCACCTCCAGGCATGTGCACAGAGCGTACCCACAAACAAGATGGTCTCTTACTTCGGTTGTACAGAAGCTGAGGTTTAATTCAAGGCTCTGACAGTGTGTCAGAATAATTCCTGGACAACATTTCTGGGACTCTTGCTCGATCGATGCCTTCGCCGCATCGCTGCATGTGTCTGGGCCCAAATGCCACGGCGAGGGGCTACAGGTCATTTTCCTCGGCAGTTAGGAGTTTTGCTCACCGCGTCGCCGACGTCACCGAGCATCGCTCGCGTGTTTGGAAGTGTTGCCTGTCAGGAGCGGTCAGACGTGCGGCATCATTAGCCCGGGAGCCCGGTCGGACGGCCCGGAGGCGCCGCGCGGTGTGATTATGCCTGGCCCCCGCCGTTTCAAAACAGATGCTCCACACCGACGCTGGTGGCGCGCAGGAGCCCGTGGCGGCGAGCTATTTTGGGTAAATTAGCAAAGACAACAGTTGCTCCCCGGTTTGACGCTGCCAATGCTGGGGCAGCGGTGCGAGGCGACAGAGTGGGAAACACAGACTCAACCCGGGCAGCGCGGCCCCCGCGGGCGTTTGGCGGCGCTCCAGCCGACAGGTGGCTGCCGTGGTCGACTGCTCCCCGTGCACCGCGTCCAGGTAATTAGCCATTCAGCTCGGGCGTGCGGGAGAGGAGGGCGGCCATTGACGGAGAGACAGGCACAATGAAGACAGACCCACTATGGAGACAATATTTTTGTTCACTTTGTTCACTTTATTGTTTTGGTTAATTGACCGATAATTGACCGATAATAAAATAATGACCCCCCCCCGTATATACATTAATAGGGAATGATGTAACCATTATCCATTTCGTCACAATGTTTGACCTCAAACATGGACAGAAACGTGGTGAAGGCATATTTTATTCCTAAATGCCACTGTTCATCTTGTCTCCATGCTTAATGTACCAAGTAAAAACCAACGAGATAATCAGCATCATCCTCCTTTCTTTTTTTCCCCTTCTATTCTCTCAAGGAAAGCGACGTTCAGCCAGTTCAGAGGCATCTTCCTTCCGAGGAACCCTGCCGGGCCAAACACAGCTCCAGGCCTAATTGCACTTGTGCTTATATTCGGCATTGTACGGCGTACGAGCTATAATTGGTCAGTCAAACCCCAGTGAGCACCTCGGCTACACGAAAGTATTGACCTCGTCCAACTTGCAGGGAGATCCAGTGGAGTTAACGAGCAGTCATTTTCCCCAGCAGCATTCTAATGATGACTTTGTCACCTTGCGGAAGTCGGAGGTTTTCTCTCAAACGGGTCTCTTTCAAGGAGCACATTACCGCTCGTGTAAGTTGAACTGTTCACCGCGCGGCCCCTGTTGAAAGTTGCGCGGATGGTGTGGTCGGAGTTGAGTCAGTTAGGCGACGATAGGCACTGCGTGGAGAAAGGGAAACTATGTAAATGGGGAAAACCCGGCTGCGAGCGCCGCTCTGCTGGGAAATCAGGTGGCCATTTGAATATTCAACCCCGGGGCCGGGCCCCCCCCCCCCCCCCCCCCCCTCAACGTGCCACACAAGGCGAACGGAAGTGACAAAATGGCAAGGAGTGCACAGGCAAGAATTTGCATTTTAATGTGCCTGTCGGAATCACTTTGGGGGAGCGCCGAGACTGCGAGAGATCGCGCGGCCCCACGGGTCGCCACCAAACAACCTATAATAGCCACTGCCCGCAAACCGACATCCTGCACGAGAGGAAGTCGTTGGCGAAACAGGAAAAAAGGGGGGAAATCGATGTTGTTAGGGGAACCGAATAAGTTTGAGTCCTGCAGGCAGGTTTATAGGGCGTGCGGGGCAAGGTGCCCATCACGCGAGGTTCCATAGTTCTCCATCCGGAAACCTTCCGACCGCCGTCTACGCTGGCCAACTAAAGCAACACCCTCAAACACAACCTTGAGGGAAATGCTTTTCCTTGAGCGGTAAACATTGTCATTAATTGCGACGACAGCCTGGTTGTGAAAATTGTTTTCCTGAAGGACGACGGAATTTCCCCCACATCTCCCCACAAAAGAAAAAAAAAGCACCGTGTCACCGACGGAGAAACCACGGCACACAAACGCACAGATCATTATCATCCTTTACCTGTGTACTTTCACTGTGGAAATGTACTCCAAAGCCTGAGCATCTTTTCTTTTGTTGCCCGTCTCTTACGTCAACTCCTGGGAAAAGGAGATTTGCCATTTGAAAACACTGCGGCCCGGGAGTTCATCTGCCACTCCTCGCTATTTCTGGTTAATGCCCTCCACCCCGTTGTCATTTGGCAGAGTGAGGGATGACTATCGAACCTGATTAAATCCGTATCCCCCGCCGTTACAGGAGAGCGTATCTTTTCCCGTATGGATGAGTGTGTGCGGGTGTGGCTGTGTGTGTCGCGCCCTGGCAGGCCCAAGGACACCCGGTGAGTGGCACTCAGACACTGGCGCTGTCAGGGACGGTCGGGGAGCAGACAGCCAGGCAGCCAGGCCAGGCGTTCGGCGCGCCATTGAGAAGCTCGAGTCCTTCCGGAGGGGTGGATCTGCTGAAGCCGGCTCACCTCGCCGCCGGAGCCATTTTGTGCCAAGGTCCCGCCAAACTTAACGTGACCGCAGATCTCCTTGGATTACGAAGCATTTGCCCCTTCACTCGATCTGCCTGCCAATATCTTCAATATTTCATAACTACAGTTCCACAAATTATTTTCACCTTGAGATGACAATTATTTTTGGACCTTTGGGCCGTCTGTGTCAAATTTCCTCGCCATGGCACAATTTTTATCCTTGAGCCAAAAAGTTTGAAGTCGTACCCTTTCATTTTGGCTATAAGATATGAATGCATATTCATTTCCCCCACTGGCTATAATGCTTTTTAGCAGTAAAACAACGTGGTATCCTTCCCTCTGCAGTCAGTTATTATTGACCTATTATTACTTTATTCGCTATTTTTAGGATTTGTTGACACAAAACCACAGAGGTCAAAGGCCACGTTGACCCAGGGATGTTGCAGTACCATGGCATACACCACCAGGCCACAGTATGGAAGCTGGTCAGTTCTTATTCCATAGGACCCTGTTCCAAAATGCATCAACGTTTATGTATATCTCAGTTGTTTATTCCTCGACTTCACATTCACTCAATTTCCTATACTTCCGAAATCTTCCATAATTTTCCCCGCAGCCTTCTCGGTCAGTCTGTCTTGCTCTCAATGGGCCTCCCTCATCCCCTAAACCCTTTACCACTCTGTTGTAATCTGACCCCGGCCTCCTCCCTTTCGTTATTGCACCAGCTCTCCCAGATCCGGGACCTAATGCAATTGGAAGAGCCTCTCCACTCTCACTGTTTCCCCATTTCCACTTAATAAACCCCCTTCTCATTGTTTTTTTTAAGGCCCAAACAGAATTTCACCTCAATCGAATTCATGCCACTGCTCTGAGCTTCGCAGAAAATGATGCCCCTGGTTTTCGGTGCGGTCTGGTTGTCTTTTTGAAGCTGCAAAGTGGCACAGAGAAGTGAGAGACACGAAAGGACAACTGAGGCTTGGCAAGAAAAACGACGAGGAACGGCGCCTTTGCACTTCATTATTATTTTGTGCAATTGCCCACGGAGTCCAGGAACTCTTAATTGGAATTTGCGAATGATAGGCTGGGGTCAGTCTTTTAATAGTAAGTCATATTGCACTTGATTTTGCTCAATCGGTAAGTGTGACGCAAGCCTTAATCAGCAATGTATGCATTAAACACGCGTTGTCCTCACGCAGGCACGTACGGTAATCATTTTTTTTAATGAGGCCTCCTATTAAACCGAGAGACAAATGGTAGTTGCGTCACGCATCGCCACTGACATGTCAAAACGCAACTTTTTTGGGTCTCATCCGTCTGCGGCCTCACCAGCGACCGCTCCGCCACGGTGTCGATTGGCTCAGGGCTCGACCCCAAAGCGATCCCGGCATGTGGCCGGTGGCGTTTTGAGCGTTCACGGTGAGCAAGCGGGACTTCATACAACGGAGAAAATAATCAGAGCCGCTGAATCGATATGCAACCGCTGCTGGTCCTGCTTCAGCTCCCCGCCCCCCCCGGGTCCCGCGCGTAGGGCCGGTGGGGGACACGTAATGCAGTTCGGAGGAGATGAGCCCCTCACTGTGTTCCTGAGCGTTCGTTTCCTCCGGGGAGAAGGCTTCCTGCGGCTCTGACACGCGGCTGCCGGCTCACTCTGTGGGCCGCAGCACTTTCCAAATCCACTTGGGAAGTTTCTTCACACTCCGCCCCGCTTTCTCCGCTCGCTTTCCACCCACACTTGACCCTATTGATTAGACCCCCCCGGAGCCAAGCACCCGCTCACATGCCTCCTCTTATTTATTTGCACAGTTAATCTGCGTGGCAGCCTTTGACCCAGGGCCCCGGCATCGACGTGGAAGTAAGCTGCGAGGGGGCCGAATGAAAAGCGCCGCGATTGTGTTCCAATTTGGGGCGCAGCAGGGGAAAGTGGCCATGTCACAAGGTTGGCTGGGAAAAGGCAGTCACGGACTTCATGGGCCGCGCCAACAGACACCCAAAGCAAATATGTGGAAGCGATGAATCGTCCTTTGGCGGCATGTGCAAATACATAGGAGGAGGCATGTGAGCGGGTCCCAGAGCCGATTTATCCAAATACTGTACAGGAGCGGTTTCCTCTCATGTGCCTCCTTTGTTCCTGTTCAGCGAACAACCGGCTTCGCCGCAGGGCACGGGAAATGTATTTTTGGGACGCTGCACCTTCAGAATGAACGAGGCTCTCTGCGATCCTATTTTTATGATTGCTTTGATTTGGTGATCATTTTTCCCCAATCGTCTGTGCTGTCATCTTGTTTTTTTGAAAGTACCGTGCTAAATAAAATCCTCTGCCGACGGGCGGCTCTTGCGAGTCCCGCCACGCACGCAGTACGGCACGAGCACGTTCAAAGGACTAAAAGATGACTGCTTTGAACAATGACAAGTGGGTCCATACCTTTAATTTCGCACACTGTGGCCACCATAACGGAACCGCTGGGATTGATTTGAAGTTTAATTCTGCTGTTCACCAAAGCCTGATCTCTTATTCACATTGTGCAAATAATTATATGTCACACACCCAGTCCTATTTTACAGAAAGAAAAAAAAAATAGAATAGGGTATTTCTCTTTTATTATTATTATTTTCTCCTCTTTTATCCTACTCGATCACTCTTCAGGTGGCGGGTCTCTGGCACGGTTAACATTGCGTATATTCTACCTGTCCTTCTGCGACTTGTCTTGTCAATGGTAGACAGGATCCAGGGAGTGAGTTTGCTCCAGAAACGCCATTTAGGCGTGCCTTCTCATGAGCCGTACTCTGCTTTTACTTTTAAAAGTCCTCGAGCGACGTCACGTGTGGCGGGCGCCGGCCAATATCCACTGCCGCCTCTTCGCGGCCGCGTTCCAAGAAGGGGCCGATTACTCTGACATGCCGTGGTTTGAGAGTAGCGGGTTTATTTTCATTCTCGTTATCATAAATCGTTTGAACATGCGGGCCAAGCGCACACCAATAATTAGTCGTGCTTGGCACGCGAATGTCCACTTGGCTGCGGAGGATGCTCATTTGCGTCGTTGGCACGCGGCTCGCAGTCAAGTTGTTTGCCTAATACTCTCAAAGAATGACTCCCCCCCCCCCCCCCCCCCCCCCCCCCCCCCCCCCCCCCCCCCCCCCCCCCCCCCCCCCACCACCACCCCCCGTACATCCGACCTGCACGTCCGGACTGCATGCTCCCAGTCTGAAAACCTGACGGCTTTTGTCCTATCTCAACTCGGCTGCAGGGACAGTATTTGGGGATTATTTTTAATTATTTTTAATTCCGTAATTAGTACCTCGGCCTGCCCAGGAACATTATACCCAATAAAATGAATAAACATTTCACAAGCTATCCCCAGCTAGGAAAATCCATCCTCATTTGCTAATTGCTTTTGCTGGCGTCGTCGCAGTAATCCTCGTTTTTCTTTTTTAAACACAGAATTCGGGCGTGCGCTGAGTCAGCATTTATCAATTCAAACTTGGAGCCATTAATTGCGCGACAAGCGCCTGTACAGCAATCAAACATGATAGCTCATCGTTGTGTGATGGCTACTGAGAGTGACGTGCCGAAAACGCCGCCATTTTCCCTGGCCATAGTAGACATAATATAATGGTCCCATTAAGCGTGAAGACACCACATGTTGGTTGAACATCTGTGTTTCATGCGTGTGACAGGTGAGTCAGAGGCCGTGTGCTTGGGGTTGAGAGGCCCCACCTGCGGGGACGGAGAACCTCCTGCACAAGCATAACCGTCTGTTGGGCGTCGAGGTGGTTGCAGCTTAACGCCACGCTGTGCGCTAATGTCCATAATTCGATCACAGAGGCATAAGAGCTGCCTGCAGACTACCCCGGAGACCACCTGCGTCACGCGTGCAGCGAGAAAGAACCTTCAAATTGGCAAGGTTCTGCGGCACAGTCTCCGCCTGCTTCACAAAAAACAAAAAAAAAGTCACGGCTCAACCCACCACCCGACAGTTGAGGAGGGTAGGTTGTAAATCAACTGCGAGGAAAAGTTAATCACAAATACGCTAAAGTTTTGCGAGTGGCTATTTAATAAGTTGAAGAATTGCGACGTCCCGTGTCCCGACATAAAAAATAATTAATCCGACGGAGGGGATGATAAAGTGGTGAAGCTTTGCCTCTACGGCCTCCGTTATTTTTTGGGACGCCTCATCTTTTTTATGTCTCATGCAGGCTTCCACATGATTGGTGTATATCGAATACTAACAAAAACAAAACAAATATGACTTTAATTCAAATGAAATATGAACATTTGGATTTGCTTTAGATTTTTTTTTTTTTTGTTCCACCGGAGGAATACAGGGGTACCTGAAACCTCATATTTGAAATGACACTTCATGATTGCTATCAGACCAGAGGACCCACTGGTCTGGACTGTGGTTTACATGTCTTTGTTATGAATGGTGATTAATATTCACTTAGTTTAGCCAGCCATATTTATGACATCGGCAACCTTTGTGGTCATAAAAAGAAAAAAAGTGCCCTCACATCGATTCTCTAATGCATTTCTTATCCCTCCAGTACTTAGGCAACATTTTGACGAAAAGTGAGTTCCAAAATGTTTCCCATTTGAAACGATATTTCGAACTTACTGCATAGGTCTGTGTCATAGGGAGGATTTGTTGTACGTTCAGCTGCTGGTAGCTTTTGGCCCGTATAAAACACTGCACATAAATTGCGGAAAAAAAAAAAAAACACGTAACCACTTCAAAGAATGACGCTAAACCAATTACTTTGCAAAGCCAGCTAAGCCGGTGGTTCTGTTTGTTTCCTCCTTCGCTGGGAACAAAAAAAAAAAAAGAAAGCCGATAACGTGGCGGCACTTGAAGTAAAACAAAAGGAAAACCTATCGCGGGAGAGACGAGTGAAAAGGCAAACAGCGGTTGGAGGATTAGTTCGCTCTAAGGAAAGAGATGCTGAGGAGGAGGAGGACGACTTGTCTGGTGGCGAGAATAAACACGGCACACGCAACAAAAGCGAAGCCTGGCAATTACTGCTACCGGTTGTCATCACATTTCTGCAATTTTCGCCCTAAGCCCCCGTCTCGTGGGCTCCACGAGACGCAATAACCGGCGCGCGCCAGAGAAAAAAAGCGCTGCGAGGACTGGTGCGGTCCTCCACTTTTTGATCTCCCCTAATCTCGCTCCGTCTTTCTCGCTCCCATATGTATTTTTTTTCCCCACCAAATCCTGCCTTTGCTTTTCGCTGCCTTCATTTTTTTACTTCCTTCCTCCCCCACCGCAATCTTCTTTTGATTTTTCTATTTTCCTGTAATCTGGGGGGGAAGCGTCTCTGTCGGACGTCAGGCGGTGTCACCGGCTGACATCTGACACGGGGCCAGGCAGCACAGTCAATAAAGCCCCCTAATTGAGTGCCACTTGCTGCTGTTTATTGACAAACTAAGACCTGGGAATTAGGCGTGTCTCCGTCGGGGCCCTCCTGGCCCCTCCGCCGCCCTCCTGGCTGTCGCCAGCTGCCCACTTTCCATCCATCACCGGCTCAGCTTGCTCTGCTCGCCGCGTCAAAGGATGGTACCTCACTTTAAAAAAACCAAACAAGCTACTTCCCTTTCCACTGTAAAACTGTAACAGGATTTGTGCTCGTTTTAAGGTGCGTGCGCGTTGTGCGTGAGTTAACGGCGAAGTCGTAGGAGAGCGCACGTGTCCGCGCGGCTCGAATTTCGTCATCGCAAAGATGTACGCCCGGCGTTCGCGCGGACATTCCTGTTCCTCTAAAAAACAATTCAACAATGTGGCGAAAGTGAACGAGCGCCCTCCCCGGCCAAGCCTCCCACACAGAAGCCTCTCACGGTAAAGTAAGCTCTTGGTAATGAATTAGCATTTTTGCTTCGGCTAACGCTTGACAAAGGCACAGATAAGATCCCCCCCGTGGCCAAAGCGCACTTACCTGCTTAATTGGAGACCGGACACAGCTTCGGGATGAGACAGAAAACTAAATTCCACTGTCTGCCGTTCACTTGT
Organism: Colistium nudipinnis; assembly: GCA_016785305.1. Lineage (NCBI taxonomy): Eukaryota > Metazoa > Chordata > Actinopteri > Pleuronectiformes > Rhombosoleidae > Colistium > Colistium nudipinnis. The sequence goes on from JAFBJU010000310.1 coordinate 316,688, forward strand.
TCACCCCCCCCCCCCCCCCCCCCCCCCCCCCCACCCCCCCCACCCCCCCCCCCCCACCCCCCCCACACACACACACACACACACCTCTCCTTTCCCCAAATTAACTTCAGTCACGTGACAGTGGTTTGGCAGAGCGTCGCGCCTGCTGGTAGTTTTTTTTTTCTTCTCCCCAATCAGCTTATCTGATTAAACCTACGGTGAATCTCCGGGATAAGTGCAGCGTTCCATTGCGGCATTTTTTCAGGCTGCCAGGAGAGTGAGCGAACACCATCGTCACCGAACTTAAACGTCTCGTCTGCTACATCAACCCCCCCGCACGGCCCCTCCGCCTCCTCCGCGCAGCCTCCTCTCTCGCTCATCTTACCGCCGCAAATCACCGGGACCAGGTGGGAGCGATAACGGCGAGATGGTGGCGCGACCCGCCGGCCGACCGGAGACGCCGCGCCGGCAGGCCTCGGCTGACAGTGATGAACGAGCCGTCCGGCCTTCTGATAATTCGTCATTCACCGGTGCAGAGAGGTCCATTAATCAAAACAAGCGTGGCAGTGCGACTCTCTCCAAAATACGGACCTCCTTCCTTCCACTTCCTCCGCTCCTTAGCTGCTCCGCCTTAACCCGACCCGACCGGCAGCACGCACCAGAGTGAGACAATCTGTTGCGCAATTGGATTTGGGGGCCCCTGAATATATATATATATATATATATGCACGGGCCCATGTGGCCGAGAGCTTGTTATTTCCCCTAACTGGCGGTGCAGGCGGACAGGCACGCACGTGGCCGCGCAGACTCGGGTACGAGGCCTCCGAGGAATCCCACGTGGAGAGATGGGAGCCGGCAGATTGATTGATCCGTCGCAGGCGTAATGTATCAGGAGTTTCCCCCGGCGGAGAGAGGCCGTGGGCAGAATGGAAGGCCTTTCTACTCCGATCCGGGCAGCCAGGCACAAATCAGCCGCGGCAGAACCTCCAGAGAGGTTCCCATTACCGCTGCCATATATAACGGTAATCTTGTTAAGCCTCCATTCCGTCTGGGCCCTGTCGGGGGGGGGCTGATTCTGTCAATAAGTGACTTGGACTGTGAATGAGGTTCAGCCTTTTCCTCTCAGGCGGGCACACAACGGCGCAGACACACATAAGCACCAATCCATGTACACGCGAATGCTTGCGCACACACACGCGTACTGCTTTCCGTTTTGTGAAAGGCGCGCAGAGGCTTTTTTTATTTTTATAATGACAGTAACCTGTGTGCTCCGACATGAGCCCCTAATGACGGCCGTTGAGAGTCGTTTGTGTTTACCCCTGCATTTGGAAAACCACGCCTCATTAGAAATGGCTGTGTTTCTCAAGCCCCTCAACTCGCGTTGTGGTCCTTCAGGGACCCCAAAGTGCTTCGACTCCTTTTCTGGGTTTGGCAACATCTGCTGAAAAAAAAAAAAAAAACTACTACAAAAAAAACATCCCTCCATAAATAAGTGCAGTAAGGAATGTTGTGTGTTGCCGAGGCAGGGCTGGCAACATGTCGGAGGGAATGCGGATCAATTCTGTTTTGTCTTCAGTTTAGCAATGACAGCGGCAACATTGACATTGTTTTTCAATCAAACAGGATACTGGAGATTCAACAAATGCGGCGTTTGTCGTTCGCCGCTTGAGGACCTGACTAAAATGTACCAAATCTGCATGCGAAACTACGCCGCCCGGATATGTCGTTGTTGCTGATGATGACGATGGTCACGGGGCGAAGGTCAAACGAGAGGTGAAGTGAGCACGTACAAGTGCACGCTCGGCACATGCCAGTGCCACTGAGAATCCCGCCCCCCCCTCAGAAGCCACCGGGGCGCCTGCCCTATCTGCCAGCTCATTTCTCTGGCTAGGCTCTCCTCTTGAGTTTGGACTCCGAAAGCTGCTCACTGCTCATTCTGCCAAACGGCCCATCAACAGGGACCGGGGAGCCTGGAGTTTTCCCTGGATGTTTTTTTTTTTTTTTCGCGGCGGGGAGGCAGATATCGGAGGAAAACGTGTTCGCCTTTTCGGGAGAGAAGGTTTGGGATTGATTTGAGAGGAACTGTAGAGCAGAGAGGAATGGGAAAGAGAGCCACTGCCGGCTTGTTACCCGGCAGTGGAGCTCAAGAGCTTATTCCCCCTTTTCTTTTCCAACTTCCTTCCTCCTTTGCTCTCAACCTCCCACGCGAAAGGTTGGTGGCGCCGGCGAGCCACCTCTCCGGCTCCTCTGCGCCTCCCTCAGTCGCAGTTTTGCCACCTGCCATCTGTCGGAGCGAGGCCGGCGGGGGGTGGCCGCCGAGCAGGGGCTCCTGCCAAAGCATGGCGCGTTCGGGCCCATCGGCCGCGCAATTTAGACGTTGATAAGAGGAGGGGAGCTCAAAGGAGGAGCCCGCCGGACCTCCCTTGCGCGTTTCGCTGGTGCGCCTCGCAGTCGCACGCAAATGTGCTGATGGAGGCCGGGTGGGGGGGGGGAAAAAGCCAGGGGAACACAGGCAAACATTGTTTGTGTGCATCTATTGATTTATTCCAGTAATGGGTTTTACGTGGCACCAGACGAGTTCATGTTCTCTCCTCGTTTCTTAACGAGGAGAAACACGCGCGGTCGGACTTGCAACACAGAACACTGTAACGATCTAATCTGAAGTTGGTATCGTCCCCACTATAGCGGAGCTGGAAGCGAGCTGCGTGGTTTTGTGTTAGAATGTTCTCCGCCTTGTCATGAGAGGACGTCGGTAACATAGCTCCACACAGGAAAGTCCACAATAAAAAAAAAAACAACCTAACAACGTCGGACAGCAATGGTCTCTCAGAACACCTGTGGTCGCAGCTGTGCTGTCGCCAGCCACTGACGATGTCACGTGGAAAAATTGTTCCGGCGCGTCACACCTAAAGGGAAAGGTGGGTTAGCAGGCGCGCACGCGGAAAAACATGCAAATCAGCTGCTCTCCTGCTCATCAAGTACTCTGCGAGTGTTAATAAAGCTGTCATCCTTCTAATTGCAGTTCCCATTTTAGGTGGCAGGCAATTACACTTGGAAAATGCCCCCCCCCCTCTTCACGGTAGCTCACGGATGTGGTGACGAATGCATATTGCACCTTGTCTTCACCAACTTAAAAGTCAACAAAGCGATGGTACGGTGTGCAACTTCAAAATACATACCTATAGCCTCCCTGGCTCTGGCAGACTAATGATGCGACACAACCTCTACGGTCACATTACCGCGTGACAACATCCGCACTGCCGCTTTCTTTCCACCGAGGTGACGCACATACACGCTACTACACAAACAAACACACACACACACACATGCGCGGGCGCGTGCATGTAGTAATTGGTCATAATGACACAGCAATAGCCACTGAGCACTGTAGGCAATATCTCCCCCTCAGACAGACTCCATGCAGCCCCCGGACTTTCATTGAAATAACGCGCCTGCGAACATGTTTGCGTTTTCGAGACCCCACATGTTCTGTGTGCGCCACGGCTTGGGCGCATTTATTCATTCATGTCTCTTTGTCGTGTCTTTGTTAGGCATCCGTTTTTTAACGCTGACGTAGGCAGGTAAAAAAAAAAACAACAAAAAAAACCCTGCTTAGTTGTCACTAGAAAGAAGAGGATTTTATGTGTGTGTGTGTGTGTGTGTGTGTGTCATTGCGACGCACTCAGCTGGTAGACACTTGGCCAATTGGCGAATATTTGCACCAATCAGAACTTGCCCTGTTTGCTGAGCGGCGCCGAGACACTTGGCCTATAACACTCGTCTGGTCGGTCCTCGTCCGCTTGTCCCCCGTTTTACTCCCACACGCCGGACCAGTATCACTACCACAGGCTCTGCCGTGCACCGCAGGGTCTATGAGATCTATTTATATCTGGGTGGAGTGTTGCTGGGGGGGAAGAGGGGTGTGTGTGTGTGTGTGTGTGGGGGGGGGGGGGGGGGGGGGGGGGGGGGGAACGCGTGGGGAGGGGTTGCAGACACGTTAGAGAGAGAGAGAGAATTCATTATTCAGACCCTTGTGCAGCCTCCTTCCGTCTACCACTGCCCTGCGCGTTCCATCTCTCAGCCTGGGAAAATAGAGGCCCTGGCTGTCCCGCACATCCACCGTGACCCCATTGCGCTGCCGCGTATACAGCCCTCTGATGAGAGCTGCTGCTCCGACTGCCATTTGACAAGGAAAAAAAATACAAAAAACTATTACTACCTCATATATGCACATACATAGCGCGTCTGCGCGACCACCTGAACATTGCTTTTGGTACACCCACACGAACGGTACACACACACACACACACGCGCACTCGACTTCAACTGCAAAGTTAAAGCGACACGAACAGAGAAAATGTGTTCTCGACCGAGGAAGCATTTACAGTGCCGGCACGCAGTTTTCCTTTTGTTTTCGCCGCGTCTCGACGCCGCACCCCTCTGCGGGGAAGGTGGCGCCTCCGCTTACAGCGAACACACACACACACACACCGCAAAGCCACGCCGGAGTGTAAATAGTGCTTCGGATGCAGCGAGCATCCTGGACACCACTTGCAGCCACTAATGGACCGATACGAATTCTAGGTCCGCTGGCTGTGTCTCCAACAATGTGCGGGATGCCTCCAATCTCACACTCTTGCTCAATAGGGTCTGGGCAAATGAAAAGAATGGTGCAGGGAACTGAAACCCTGTTACACTGGCTTTTCACTGATTCATGGCAGCAGCAGCAGCCACATTTGCATAAACTGAATTTGTGCAGTTTGCCCACGACAAAGACAAAAAGACATTTTATTACTCGTGTCAACATGTATGAAAATCTTGCAGTAGATAAAGAGCATAATGTAAGATAACCACATTTTAAAGACGCAAAGCATCACTCATAGTGAACTAAATTAATGAAGTATTTAATAAGTGTATTTAATCAGCTTCAGGGATCATGACAGGCTGATTTCTTCCCCTGACCCATTTCCTTCTTGGAATATTGAGCCTTTGCTCTACAATAAATGCTGGCTGTGGTTCGAAAAAGTAACGTCTTATCATGACTTATAACTTTTCTCTAATATATTTTTTTTAATAGTCATTTCGATTTGTTTTCCAGGCCGCACGCACATAATTACGTGATCAGAGTAGAAGTAGGTTTCGGTATCAGGTTGACTCCCAACACAACAAAGGTCACAATATGCTGCCAATGTTGGATTAACACTCCTTATTGGGGGGGGGGGGGGGGGGGGGGGGGGGTTGCATTGGAGGGGGGGTCCCCATCTCTTTATTCGCTCTTATGTACTCCATCTTTTTATTTCTGCAGTGTAGCTCACCTCCAAAAATAAAGATTTGAAATACTTAAAAATGTCCCATTGTCATTCCCCTTCGTCCTTTGGAAGTATTTCTTCGGAATGAATATGTTGTTTATTTATTGAGGTTTATGTGCATTCACTTGCTTACTACTTAATTTTAAAAAAGAAAAACATATAAAGGTACAGTTCATGCTCATATCAGAAGTCCTATTTTGACTAAAATAGTTTTGGCTGCAATTTATGTCTTATAGTGAGGAGAACACGGGAGAGGAGAGGAAGCAAGTGTCTCTGGGGTCTGAATATATCAAGTATGTCTCTGTTTCAATATGGAAAAAGCAGCACTTCAAGTTATACAGTTATTAAGTTCTGGAGCTCTTTCGTCAAGATTAAGTAGAAAAAAGAAAGGCTGGCCTTCAGTTTTTCCGGATTACAAGGAAAATGTCACGGTTCTCCGTTGAGAGACCCCGGTGCAAAACGTAGAAGGAGAAAAAAAATAGGACATGGGGACGATAATGTATGCAAACAGGAAAGTCTACAAACACAGGCACGGTTCAAAACAACAAGGACATTCACCAAAGTAATGGAGAAGTGGTGAGTTGGGAGGGAAAGGCAGGCAGCTGGATGGAATGAAAATGGTTTTGATTGAAATGGAAAATGGTAAGTAAAATACACAAGGAAGTAAGCATGGAGAGCAAAAAATTATAATCCACACACTTGATCAGATCTGCTCAAAAAAATGTGTCTTTGCGTGTGTCTGAGAGCCTGTGATTCTCTCTCTCTCTCTCTCTCTCTCTCTCTCTCTCTCTCTGTTGTGAACCATATGCATCTTAAGCGTGTCTGAATGTGAGTCCAAGTACAAAGATTGTTTTTTTTTTCATCGCTCAGCTGATGTTCCCCGAGGGTTTGCTCTCTGATCACAGCCAGAGGTAATTCTGTGTGCACACCTTCATTACCGGTGCATATTATGCACGAGGTAAGCACCGTGTGTGAATAAACAGGCTAAATTTGGCATCGTTTAATATTTAGGATTCAGCCAGCAGGTGTGATCCATCCACGAACTGTTCTGCGCGAGTTATTTGTGGACCCTCCAAAATAGACGGCCACTATGTCGGATTATCTTGAACATGTTTTCATTAAACTAAAGAAAAGAAAAAAGACTGGCGCGCGACTGCACCGGCACAAGATATTCACCACCGCCCCTGTGTGGCGCTTTGGGCGCCGAATGTCGGACGAGCAAAGAGGGCTCCTAATTAAGGTGAGGGAGGCAAAACATTGGAAATCAATTCAGGTGAGCTGACCGGCACCGCTGGTGCCAGTTCAATAAAAACTCTCCTCTCTCTCCCAAACGCAGCAGCGCCGGAGTTGCGTAATTTGCACAAACGTTAATTGCGAGCTTGACAATTGTAGTGGCGGAGGAGCAGCAGTTTCAGCTGTTTTTTTTTGTTTAAAGTGGATATGGACGGAAGCCAAGAAGGACGCCTGGAACAACGAACTGTGGAGCTAAACACCGATCCTATGCATCCTTTCGCCAACCAATAACATGGTGGCGTATCCCTGCGCATATTTTATTTGATCTTTTTTGCACCAGTGGATATGGGACGGCTATCGTTAGGCGCTTTGCCATTAGCCGCCATTAGCCGCCATTCGCGCACCAGCGCGCTCTGAAATGATCATTAGGTCATTGTATGGAAAACCAGTGTCGGTATCAGTTCATCGAGGAGAAAGCGAATCAAATCCGACCGCCTTATTCCGGCTGAGCCACATGGATACCCAAACAGATCAGTCCAGTCCCAGCTGAGATAACCGCGTAGCAAAACGGATGCATTCCGCATATGCTTTGAATGTGAAAAATGATACGTTGCACTTCGGGGGGGGGGCGTTCACCTCCGAGGAATGCAAAACGGCTCTGGCGCGAATAATAATTGCGGCAGGTCATGTATGTCGGAGTTTGGAGTCGATCATGGTGTCACAGCGTGGAGAATCAAACGGGGGGGGGTAAGATCCCGCTTCACTCGCCTAATGCCGAGAAGCAGACGGAAGCGCATTTCTTGTCTGAGGATCCCTGTGATGTTTGATGCGAGCGTGGCGCGGAGGCATACCGTTCCTCGGATGAGTGACGGCATACGAGGGGGCTCATGTTTGCAGAACGTCTCCGACTGCCGCTGTGAATCCGCCGGGACCTCCGCGTGATCTGCATCGCATTTGCGAGAGTCAACGCTTTGGGAGAGGCTCAGTCAATCAAATCATACCTCTCGGAGGCCCCTCCGGAGCTCCACTGATAGCATCTCGCCTTGTGGTCCCGGATCAATGTGGAGTACGTACAGTATATCAAGCAGGAGACCCAAGCCGGAAAGGGGGCCTTCACCTCGTTCGGGGGCCGCAATGTACGCCACGTGGACGAAACTCCTCGTAAAATCGTCGTTTTGCAACGTTTTTCACTTCCTCGGACGGCAACGCATCTGAAAGAGATGCATTCTGCCCCCCAAAAAAGACCCCAATACTGCGCGGCTTAACGACGTTTCTCCCGACATGACAGGAGAGTCTGCCAGCCCAGCGTGAGGCCGGTGGTTCTCCGCCGCCGCCGCGAGTCTAGACACTTCCCAAGCAGCCCCGTCTTTAATGCTGATCACGGGTGTTTGTTCGTTGTCTCCCCGGTCCCCGAGCTGCGGCACGAGCGACTGCCCCCTTTCAACAGCGTGACTCATCCCCCCCACCCCCACCCGTACTATAATGAGAGCATCTATGCATGACTCTCTGATGCAGACACTGCGACACGTGCAGAGAGGCTCCCAGAGCTGCTGCACCTGCCCCCTCACCCCCCGCCCGCCACCGCGACAAATATAGCCCCGCGTCACCTTCTCTGGCAGGTTTCCCGTTCTCATCCTCACCCCCCCCCCGCGGCTCCTGTCTGGATACTCCCGAGAGCCCACGGAGGAGACGGTCCAGAGTGTTAATTAATAGAATTTCGTACTCATCGGCGAGAGGGCACACCACGAGAACTCGCCCGTGCAAGAGGATGGATGGGGGGGGAGAGAGAGAGAGAGAGAGAGAGAGAGAGAGAGAGACCCATCTTTCCTCATTCCACCTTACAGTAGACGTCCCTCTTTCTTCACCAAACACTGTTTGTCACCTGCCGGCGCACGTTTGCGCATCCATTTCCCCCCTTCTCTTTTATCCATTACCAGTTGTCACCCCGCGTACCTTTTACGTTTCCGCTAGCATTACCTGATGTGTTGCCATGACGCCAATGGTGTGATAAATGCCGGGCCATGCTATGAATACCATCTGTGAGGCAAGCGAAGACATCCGTCTTCGTGCCTTTTTGCGCGGAGTCGCCCTGCCTCTCCCCTCGTCCCCCCTGTTCCGCGCGCCCTCCCCTTGTCACCGTGTCAATTCTCCCCGAGCCGCCGACGTCCAATTCTGCTGCACCGTCGTCTCTCGGCAATGGTGACTTGAAGAAGCCACTTTATTTTTTCCCCCACAAGAAAGTCCCTCCGGTGACACATTAAACATGTGTTCCAACCGTGTTCCTAGACGTGTCACCGCTCTGAAACATACGCGCCTCATGAAGCTTCTTTACGGGGTCCATTTATCCGGTTATGACCTGCGGCTGCGTTTTGCCCCTCGCTGTTGATCCAATATTAATAAGCGCATATCCCCCCCCCCCCCTGCTTTTTGCATAGAGCTCCATTTCCCTCCGTAGCCAATACTGCGAAAGCATTCAAAATCAATTAATCCACGTAATGGAATAGTTTCGTTCGCCGGTTTAACTCCTTCCCTGCAAAAGGTCAGCGGCGCCCCAGAGGCTGCAGACAGTGTAGTCTGAGATGAGCTGCCAATTCTTCCTCTCTTGTCTGACCGGCGATAATAAAAACTCGCTGCCATAGCCGTACAGTATTTTGGATTCTTTTTCTATGTCCACCACCGTGAGGTCTATAGAGTTCCAGATATATATAAGATATGTATAAACCATCCAGATGGTTTATACACATATATATATATATACGATTGTGACCTAGCCTTCGGCGGCTCCAGCCTTGCGAGAAAGGATGCTTGTGGATAAAAGTATGCGAGCCCGCAGCCAGAGGATCATAAAGATCGGGAGACAGGAAGGACACGGAAAGCACTCAAAGCCTCGGTAAAGACGGATTAGGCAAACGCAACACAACGTGACTTCATTCCGCGTCGGGCTCGTCGCTTGAGTTACGGCGGGATGTAAAGCAGGTGGCAGGCGGACTCCTCAAAAGGGGAGATTTACACCACACAGACACGGCAAAGATGATTCTCGGTGCCGCCTTAATCAAGCGATCTACTTAGGCAAGCTCGCTTGGGAATGATGTGTGTGCTTTTTTTTCTTCGTCATCCACTGGCACGTGTTGTGGCCCTTTTTTTTTTGTTTCGTTTCGCTTCGTTTTGTTTGCCAAGAGGGGAACGCTCAGCGCCGCAGCAGAATACCAATCGTCCCTACGCAATGTTGAAACGTCCTTCGCCGGAAAGCATGCAGCCTGTCGTTCAAAAATCAAGACGGTGTCCCCCTTTGATGGAAAAAAAAACCTCGTGGCCTCGCATTTGGCTGCATTTAACATTCCTGCACTGTCAACCAACGAACGCGGCGCATTTCGCAGAACGTGCGATGAAAAGAATATGCAAACAGTGCGACCGCGGCTGTTCGGCGAGGCTAACGCGCTCACAATTCCAACTTTAACCCTGATAGTTTGTTTACCAAGTCGAGAAAGCCGTCATTGTGCTGGCATTTGCATGGAACCCGCAATGTCCAACCCGAGGCAAAGTAGCAATCATTTCATGAACATAGATGAAATGGGGGAAAAAAGTAAACCTCTTCCATGAAAAAATATCTTTCAATCTGCTCAATTTTTGCAGTCACGGGCTCGCCAGCGCCTCACCCACCGGCGACTGTGACAGTCCTAAACTGTCACGCTCAACTTTGTTTTCGAGCACGCTCAAATATTCCAGTGTGCCAGGGGATCCCGGGCTCGGCGCGTTTCGATCCGCGACATGGCACGAAAAGGCTGTATATGATGACGTATTTCTGCAAGAGATGTTCAAATGCACCGGTTATTTCTCGCCGTTCCATTTGTGCAGGAACACCTTGCATCGGATTCCTCCTGTCGCCGCCTCCCCCTGTTCGCCCCTCTCAGACAGACTCATGATGCACACTCCCGCTGAATTGATTACAGCAGCTCATTGTCGGTCGTCCATCTGCTCCACCCTCCAAATTGTAACCCCTCCAAGAAGCGGCGGCCGGTTGCTCCCACAAACCCGCCTCCGTCTGCGGCGCTCATTCCATTCCCCTGAAGCGCATGAAATCAAATTTGCGCACACGTCTGAGCCTTGCATCCGTTGATTTTTACCGGGTGACAAATAACGCCTGCTTTGAAGAATAATGTGAAATATATATATATATTTTTTTTGTACACTCAAAAGACTTGGTTAATGCTGAATCCTGCTGTTCACTCTTACTGTCTGCTATGTGCTATCCTTTTTGTCCTACACTGTGTGTGTGTGGTGTGTGTGTGTGTGGATGAAGGCAAAGTAGAGAGTATAAAAGGATAAAAGGTGGCTGGTTAAAGTAATAAAGCCATGTAGATAACACCAATTATTCTTTGCTCTAAAAATGTCTTATTGTGTCATGTACTCAGGTTGCTAGTAATTATCCGTTTTTCTTTTTTTTCATAATTCAGCATAGTTCACAATAAGAACTCACCGCACACACGGTTGGGAAAAAAACGTTCTGCCAGCCTCTCCCTCGCTATATCTTCAATTTGGCTGCTTTCCACTGTGTTACCTTCATATTTTTCATGAATTGGGCTCGGCTATTGGTGGCCTGCGCCACGCCATGCCAACCTGTGGCGTTGGGGAATGAAAAAGAGCAAGAAAAAAATTTGCATAGATTTATTGTCATAAATCAGAGGGAAATGGCCGATAACGCCACTAAGAAAGAACCCCCGCCCGTTGTAGACTGTCATCTTCCATGGGAGATAGGTATTCATCGGTCGGGGTTGTCTCTACCAATCAATTGTCATTTTTTTATTCTACGCAAAGTAATAGTTGTGTGCTTCCCATGCCTACGCCGGGTGGTCACGTGGGCTACACCTGCCGTTTAGTGACGCTGGGTGGCGGCCCCCCCACACTCTACCACTCCAGCCGTGGACGGCGGACGGCGAGGCACCAGAGAGGGTGACGCGGTACGAGGTATCCACCGTCGCGTGTGCAGCTTGGGCGATCGAGATCTCACACCCTTTAAGGACACGACAGAACATGTCTGCGCTGCCGGGTAACATGAGAATAACAGGGGCGGGAGTCTGAACCTGTCTTCATGCGTCTCTGGCTGATCTTTCAATGTTTTATGTATTTTATGTGGTCAGTCAACTGGCTGACATGGTTCATTTATTTTTTCACTTTTAATATTAATCCTCTTTAATTTTCTTAATTCACTTAGGCACCCTTTTTTGTCTGACACATTTTTTATTTAATTTAATGACTTCACTGTTACATATTTGGTTTATGTCCAAATACAGTATCCCCCCAACCCGTTCACAATACGCTTTGTTTAATAGTAATGTTTAATAATAATATTATTATTAATAATAATAATAAGAATAACAGGGGCGGGAGTCTGAACCTGTCTTCATGCGTCTCTGGCTGATCTTTCAATGTTTTATGTATTTTATGTGGAATAATAATATTAATAATAATAATAATAATAATAATAATAATAATAATAATAATAATAATAATAATAATAATAATTAGTTTAATAATGTTTTTTCTTTTATCCGAGTTGTTTACTTTGACTGATTCCTTTATAAGTAACTATTGAAATGCATAGTTTATTGCATATTTTAGCTTTATTTGGGCTCTCTTTTTGATGAGTTCAATTTATCCAAAGCCAGATTCATGTTGACCAAACATTTCCCCATTCGATCTCGATTTCAAAGTTGGTTTTATACCTCAAAGAGAGAACAGTTTGAAGTTCACACTCAGGTGTACATGTCGAAGCCAAGAGGAGGAGAACTACGAGGACAAGTAAGCGAGCGGCTCATCCTGTTAGCACAGTGGGCCGACAGCACGGCAGTGTGAGAGGAAGAGAGCCTCGATGAGAGGAGAGGCTGTGTCAGCGGGAAGTCCGCGCGACGGGTCGCGGGCAGCCATAGTCCACTCACTCGCATACTCCCCGGGGGCGACGACTCCTCGGAGAGGGAGAAAATTGGGAGGACGGCTATGACTGAGCTTCACAGCGACAGCTCCGACCTCAAACAGGCCATTCCAAACTCAATTACCACACACGTGCACCTCAGTCCCGGCAATCCCAGCAGAACTGGGATTGTTTGGCGTACAAAAAAAAGAAGGAGAAAAAAAAAAAAGAGAGGGTCGGACAGGGAGGCGAGGGGGAGTGGGGGGTTATCTTTGGCTGCCCGAGGACTTTTGGGACTTTTGAGCGCCGGGACGAAGGCCGCGAATGAGGTCTGTCACATCAGCAGTCGCAGCTTTTCATAGCCTTAAAATGTCATAAATCCTCGGAGGACCGGGAAAAAGGCTGTTTGATTTAAAAAAGGGTGATGCGGTGAAGGGATGGCGATATAACGCCAGCAGGACACCGCGGAATCGCGTCGTTTTCTTTTCTCGGGGCGCCAGATGAAGACTGAGCAGTATTATTGTGAATAACACTAAAACTAATGGCCGACTATGGAGGTTTGAAGGATGTAGAGCCAGCTAGGCGGGGGGAAGAGTAAAGAGGCGACGTGCGGAAATGAAGCTCAAACACTCCCGGGCATGAATTTGCACAGTAATTGAAATAGCTAGTTATGAAATATTTTCGAACTTGGGTTAGGTTATGAACACATCAAGTACTAACACCTTTGAAACATAACAAAAACTTGCAGACAGCGACTGCGATCATTCGGTTTCATAGGCGTACTTGGCATCGACAGGCATCATTTTGTGCTCGCACCGATGCGGTGCAGACCTCCATTAACAGCGTTTTTTGTTATTAAAGTTATTTGTTATTTTGAAAAAAGAAAAACTCTTTTTCTTAAGCAAAACACCGCCCTCTCCCCCTTGTGCTCTGCCTGATTAGGGTGGGAAATCACATCGGGCATCAACCTCAGTGTGAGACGCTGGAGGTAATGTGACACAGGTGAGCAGTCAAATAAAATGAGTTCAGGTTTCCTCGGCCTTTTTTTTTTTTTTTTTTAACGATTCGAAAATAATCTCATTGATCCCCAATGGCAGCAACAAATTGGGTTTGTTGCAGCTGCTCGAGCGTGGTTAATTTGAACACGAAAGAAGAAATGGAAGTTTTCTCTCTCTATCTCTTTGTATTCCTACGGACGCTAAAAAGTCAGCGTTTAACACAAACACAACGTTGCACGCATTGTTGACACTAGAATGGGGGGGTGGGGGGGGGGGGGAAGAAAACAGTCAGTGCTACTCGTCAGGGTTCGGGCTCGGACTCATAATAATAATTCATAAGCCGTATTGATGAATTCATTTACACCTTTACGCGAGACGAAGCACTGCTCGTAAAAGCCGACAATGTCACAAAGTCTCCGTGACGAATTGGCATTTTATGAGACTAGCGTTCTTTGCGTTCATGTCACTCGCATTAGCTGCCGAACAATAGCCCCACCCCCCTCCACGTTTCCAGAGGCGTCTCTGTGTGTCAACATTTCCATCATTAATGCCGTCAGCGTGGCAGGGGGAGCGTCGTCTCCCGTGGAAGTCGGAACACCGCGATGCCAGCCGGAGCTCGGCTTAATTACCCTCTCTCGTTCCGCCCCATTGATTTACATTGTGAGCCCTTTAATTATACAATTCATCACCTTTTTAAACATGAAAAACGGCGCGAGACGCACGCCAATTAAACCTTGTCGAGAGGTTGTTTTTTTTTGTTTTTTTTATGTGAAACGACCCACTAAATCAATCCAATGGCTCGTGCGGACCCTGTGTGCCGCTTTGTCGCTACTTTTGTCATTTCTTTGTTCCAGGCGTTCCGCGCCAACAATTCCGCTCCATCCGCAGCGGCGAGCCGATGGAGCCTCGGCGTCTTTTGGACGCAGGTGCCCCGAATTCCTTTTAATGCCGCGCTTGTCGCGGCGCCTGTGCGTTTGGCCGCTTTGTTCTCCAATGGAGTGAACACAGCTCACTCTCACCCACCACTGACGGAGGAGGAGAATTTGTGACTGGCAAAGTTCTCGGATAACGGAGGATAATGGATTCACTGGATTGGATTATTTGTTTTGTTGTCGCGGCCGTGTGCGTAGGTGTGCGCTTGAATCATACAGATTCACCATTGTTGGTTTGTTTTGGCTCTGCGTTGTCTTTTTATTATACTGTAGAATGAGGCTTGTGGCGGTGCGTTTCTCTTTTCACTCATATTGTCAAAGATTCCCTTGAAAAGACAAAAACCCGCCGTGAAATGATGCTGCTCGAGAGTATCGCCCGTGAAGCTGAGCCTGATGCAGCCTACTCCTCCGTGCCGTGGAGCTCCACTGTTGTTCGAAAGCAATTCAACGCACACAGTTACACCGAGTGACATTGTACCCTTAGGACGACGAACACGGGCCCGTAGTTCATTTTGAATTAGCGCCATCTGTTGTAAAAACCTACCTGCTGCTGTATATGCACATTAGATCAAATATGTATTGAACAGACACTGTATGTATGGAAATGTGCCAAAATTCGGACGCCTGAGAAATGCAAGAAGACTTTAGGGTTAGGGCTAGAGACTTTAACCACATTCCGTTGTTGAAACGGAGCGTTTTTTTGTGTGTAATTTCCCTTTCTTGGTACTTTCTCGGTTTTCTTTTATAGTCACCATGCCACATACATTGAAGAGGAAAGTTCAGAGGATAAGGTGCAGCCTCGGTGAACCACGGCGAACCCGCAGTAAATTGGACACCTTCATTGCACTTAATTATACTATTTTCAGAATTTTCCCTCCGCATTGAAATAATCATCAGTTGCAGTTGGATATGGTTCAGGGGTCTACCTCATCATGCTCGTCCTGTGTTTTAACAGCATCGCATAATGAGCACTACTAATATTATAATATATCTACTAGACTAATTGTAACTGGGGCATTTCATTCTGTGCACATCTGTATCAATGCTTCCGTGTTTTTACTTCAAACTGCAAACAAAATACGGTGAACAATCAATACTTCTTAAACACAGGGTGTGCCCAATCTTGCACGCCTTGCATTACATGTTTTCTAGAGATTATTATTATTATTATTATTATAATAGACAAATCCTGATCCAACTTTGCCCAACAGCCCCTCACATGCACTTGCAAAGGGAATCAAGTGTGGATCCCTCAGCCGAACAAGCCAAAGAATGGAATCACGCGGACGCCTGTTTTATTTCGACTTAGCCAGATGGAGAAGGCGGTCCCATTGTGCTGCTCCGAGTCCACAACAGGACTAATTTGGCCGTTCCACTTCTCATCCAAGAGAATTCTTCAGCTCTGATTTGCTGCCGGGAAAGTTCATGTCGTGTCACAACAGCTATGTTATGTTAAGTTCTGTTTCTTGGGTCTAGTTTTTGTCTCTTTGGTTTTGTCACGTCCTGTTTTTATTTTGAAACTGACTCTCCCCTCCCGTTCCAGACCCCATACTTCCTGCCTTTGTTTGTTTCCCACCTTTGAGATTGCCTTGCCTCGCCCTGATAGTTTTCACCTGTGCCAATCACCCCTAATCCTTCAATAGCCCTTGTGTTCACTTTGCCAGTGCGTCGTGCCTTGACTACCAGCCAGCACCTTCTCTCTGTGACCGCGTTTGAATTCTGTGATGTTGAAAAAAATCTTTTCCACCGCAAGTGATTGTTGTTTTTTGAAAACCTTTTTTTACCACGAAAAGTCCGATTTTTTAGATTTTTTAAGATTCTTTTATTAAAGACCTTATTCGGTGGACAATTGCTTCTGAGTCCTGCATTTGGGTCCTTAGTCCTTGCGTCTCAGTCATTTACAGTCTAGATATTTATGCTCTATTTATGATGTGTTATACACAGATATGAATAGGATTAAGCCAGTGTCATAAGTCAAGTAAAGAAGGTACAAAGTATTGGCAGACTTATTATGATTGATAGGCCTTTTTAATGTGACTGTTTACGATTTAGAAAATGTAGAATTACACTGGCCTGGTCCTTTTTTGAACGAGGGCGCCACAAGAGAATACTGAGCCCCTTTGGCGACAACCGTCTTCCATCTCCATTTAATAGATCGGTTATGCGGATCATATCCACAAAATGCGTAGTCTGCAGAGACTTCAGTGAAACGCCGTCCATCCCTCAGACAGTGGGAACCACTTTGTTTCACAAATCCATCCATTTCCATTCTTCCCCCGACGCCTCACGCTGTCGAGAGCTGTCGCCGGGCGTAGCACCCAGAAATGAGACAGTGGCGGGAATGACAAACAGCGTGAGACTCCCAACAGCGGCTCGTGCCATTTTGTTGGGTCGCCTCGGCACGGAGGATGCAGCACAAAGGCTAGGCGACTTCCGGAGCCCGCTCGGCGGGTGTCAGAACAGGAGCCACTCGGAGCTGTGACCTCGAGCGGCAGAGGTCACCGGTTCTGCCGAGAGCACGTCTCCAAATGAAATTCCCATCTTTATATTCTTTCTCTCCGATGTTCGACGATGCTCACAATGTATGAGATATCACAGAATATATAGTTTAATGTAGGCGAGAGGTCTGAGCTCAGTGGTGTGCCCCTGAATGGAGACTGCCAATCATGTACACACACACACACACACACACACACCTCTATGCACGCCCGATAATAACCGGGCTGCCGCATTTTGAAGACTTTAGTTTTCGAAACTCAGAGTCAAATGGAAGCGTGGATAACCTTGCCGGGTGTAGGATAAATTCAGAAAAAAACTCTGCTGTATTGTTATGACGTACAGCTCATATCCAAAGGCAAGTCATCAGTGATTTAATTTGAGGAACTGGCGAAATATTTGGTGTCTGAGGAGAACTGGGGGCTTTTTAAATGTCACCTTCTCTATATTCTGGGGATGCGGGGGCTTTTTAAATGGCACCGCATTAATGATCTGCGATTAAAATGTTCAATATCAAATGGAGTCTGTTGCAATTATAGTTTGCTCCGTTTTTTTCTGTTGTGTGTGTGTGTGTGTGTGTGTGGCCTTCTGTGTCCCTTCATGAAAAGCGAAACTATAAAGGCCCGCGTGGCTGCGGCGCATGTTGCTCGCTGTGAAATTCTCACAAGATGATGTGGGCCATTTTCCCGGTGAACTCCTCGCTGGAACAAACGCTCCTTTTGTCTCTCTCCTTTCCCAATCCAACATCAATGACCAAATTGAAATCCTCTCCTCTGTAGTGACCTGCAAATATCTGGGGACACGAGATAGGAGCCTGCACCGCCTTGAACAATGCCACAGAGATAGAGTTCCGTGAATTCATGCTGGAAAACGGATTAATTTCTTCACAAATTAGCCGCTAATTCTTCTCTTATCTCTGCCCCAGACTCTCATTGAGCACGTCGCCTCTCTCCGTTTCTCTCTCGCGCCCGTGGCTCTGACTTTGTGCGACGGGGGGGCCCGGGTGCGAGGAGCGACTGCCACTCTCCTTCGGTTCGCGTTCCCCCGCGAGTCTGTTCTGTCGAGCTCAGAGACTTGTCCCATATGCCTCTTCGCCTTTTTTTTCCGGAGTGATGTCAGCGCGCTAATTTGCCCCCTGAGCCGGTTAAGTATTTAATGGCAGGGACCGACTCAATTAGATGCGTGAAGTGCACGCTCGCGCGCGCCCGCAAGTGGGCACTATAGAACGGAAATCTAGAGCTCGGTTGAGGGTGGCACGAGGTGATTTAGCACGCGGTGACACGAGTGACCTTTGTTTTGCAGCATTGCTCTTTCGCCTCCGGTACGGCCGGTGCCGAGTGGTATTTCATCTTTGTTTGTCTACTGTATATCGCAGCGGAAGAGAGCCGCCCACAAACCCCGGCGCCAGCCAGCTGAAAAAGGGACGAGTGGCGACCACAGGAATATGCGTTCTGCCGATACCTCCGTACCCCGTTGGATGCTGGACCTTTAGGATATCAGTAGCCTCAGCCGACAGAAGCTTTTCTAACAAGGGGATGGAGGGAATCGCTCGGCCTTGGTAGCCCCACACCATCAGATTAGCGGCACCTAGCTCGCGGACGGGAACACATCGCCGCGTCTGCCATTTAGCGAACTTTAGAAAGGACACCGAGAAAGGACATGGCTCCATTCAATCGAGCCTCATCATTAATTCATGAAAAGTGAGCCGGGAATTCAAAGCTTCCCTTCTTTTTTTCCTTTTTGGAGCGCTTCTTGCCGAGAATAATGTGCGTCTCGGCGGAACGGCGGTGGTTTATCTACCTGCTGCACCTCATCTGACATCCCTGGTGGCTGACGCCAGAACGTGCTCAGACAGAAATGTACGCTGGGAGGGCGGGCGGGCGCGTCCGTATGCTCGCGTGTCCACGCGCACGCGGCAGCATGCGGGCCTCTAGACTTCGCGGCGGCGGGTATCCACTCGTACAAGCTCACAACGGATGGGCTGATTATGTTGCAAGTGTGCACGTTTCCACGCGCCATCTACCTAATTTCTCGGGCGGGGGGGGGGGGGGGCCCGCTGTCTGTGGGGGGGGGGACTCGCTGTCTGTCTCTCTTGAGCCTCATGACTCCCAGCGGGACACCGGTGTTTCCATAAATACTGTGACGCGACTCAACGGAAATCTCCAAAGCGACTCACGCCGAGATTGACGGTGACATTTAACTTCACTTGGCAGCCCCCTGCCCTTTCACACCGTGATTAATAACCCAAACTTATTATTCGCTCAAACTCCCTTTAATATTGAGACCGTGTGTCACCTCTGGGTTTTTTTTTTTTTCTCACTCAACGGAAATCTCCGAAGCGACTCACGCCGAGATTGACGGTGACATTTAACTTCACTTGGCAGCCCCCTGCCCTTTCACACCGTGATTAATAACCCAAACTTATTATTCGCTCAAACTCCCTTTAATATTGAGACCGTGTGTCACCTCTGGGGTTTTTTTTTTTCTCTCAGAGTCCTTTCCCGTAAGCGCCGCAATAACCCTCGTCGAGTAGGACGGCTGGGTGCGGGCAGAGCGAGGGTCAGGGAGGTAGCAGACGAGGACTGCCGCAGCGCTCCATAAATGAGCACGCTAATGCTGAGTGACATTTCCTTAAATAGCGTGGCGGCAGAAAATGCTTGCTCCCAATCATAGCAAGCGTCAGTGGGAAATAAGAATCCATGTCCATCTGGGAATAATTCAAGGAATACAGTAAAGGACGGCAGTGAAACACAAACAAAAACAACTTAGAAATTTAAATTGGCTGCATTTGCTAGGGCCACATAGCCAATGTTTGTATTACTCTTACCCACTTACTTTTGAATCTGGCAAAAATGGTGCGAGTTAGCCTAGAACCGAAATTCTTCCCCAGCCGTCTCCAGCTGTGGGAAGCAACGCCAATGTTTGCTGCTCCTATTTGCATCCGTTATTTAAGTAATTCAGTCATGTAACCAGCAGTCCCCCGGCTCAGATGACCCGTCGAGCAGGAGTACCGCTGCTCAGAGGACGTCTAATAACCCGGGTGTCTTCTTAACGCGGGGTTTGGCTTCGGCGCAAGCAATCGTCGCCGCCACCGTCTCCCGGGATGAAGCCACATTTTGTGGAAGAGAAAAAAAAATACAACCCCTTGTGGAGTGAATTCACCTTAAAATCGAAAACCCAATCCAATGGCTTCTCATCGCATGAAAAAAACCGTGTCGACCGCCATCGTCTCTCGAATAATTTGCGATCACTTTCATTTTAAGGAGTAACACATGTGCATGCATAACTTGCAGAACCTTGTCACTGCACATTATACTTAGCTAAAATAGATATTTATCATGATGTAAACATTCATATTTATATGGTGTTTAAAAAAAAATCTAAAATAAAGTTTACGTCACATTTGAAGATACTCTGCTGTTGACAAATTCATACGGGTGCTTCAGACTTTCAAAATGACATATGCTTTTCTAAACTACCATATTTCCTGCTCTCACCAGAGCATTCAAAGCCAAACTTCCGCATGCGACCTAATAGCAGAATGCCCTTTTTTTTTTTGAAAACCCAGTTTGATTAAGACTCCTGGTCTTCAGGCAGTGTAGTCGTGAGTGGAACTAATAGCTTGGCTGTGGGACCTAACTTTAGCCTTAGGTTAAATTAACTTTCTCTATCTCCCAACGGTACCTGCGGGGGTTCACTAGAGAAACTGTTGTGCTCAAAAGTGCAGCCTACGGAACCGAGCAGCTGAAGGAAAATGAAAGGCTTGTTAGGAGCTGTTCAGGAGATGTGGTGCTGAAGTGCAAACCCGGGGGGCGGCAGCACAGTGTTTTCTCGGTCTTCCGCTTCACTTACTCGTTGTAATTATTGTGCACTAAGCAGGTTATAGCGTTGCTTTATTATCGGCAATTGATTGATCAAATGAATGTGTGACAGGAAAGGGGTCCCCCGTGGAATTGTACAGTGCCACCTAGCTGTGCTGAACCTTTTTTGGTTCATCGTGTGAAATTGTTTTGGTGTCCAGGCCCGTTTCTCTGCAGTTGTGGAAAATGTTCATCCCGATGCACCGAAATCCAAACTCAGACCAGCAGCTCCAGACCCCATAATGATCAATTTCTAGATGGCTGAGAAAAACAGACCAAAAAAAAAACCCTTCTTTTGTACGCTTCCTGCCTAGCACCTGACCGACATTTTTGTGTTTCGTTACTTGTCAGTGAACAAAGTTTTGACAAGCATAGTGTGGGATTTTATTCCTAGGATTTGGCGAAAACCATAATAGAGCTTCAAAGTGAGTCATTTTTGCCGGGGGGAGGGAGACACAACTCACGACACGTACCCTGAATGGTGTAAATGGCCATCTGTCTGTACAGGTTGGCCATACTGACTCTATAAGGTGATTAAAATCAACTATTATGTCTTGTGAAGCGCACACTGAAATCTATATTGCAAGGATAAGGTGTAATAAGGGGCATATTGTCACTAATACAGCAGAAAATCAATGAAGTTAAGCTATTTCTTGTCATTTCTAATTTACTTTGGAAGCTCTCACCACTTGTAAACATGAGCCAGGCCACTTTGTCACTTCCAGGAGTTGAGTGGAGCTTCGGGGGTCTTTTTCTTTTCTTTTCCTTTTTTTTTTTCTGTCCTTGACCCCATGATTAAAAACGCTCCTCGTGTGTTATTTCAGACCGCAGCCTCTCTCCCTCTGGTTGAGAGAGAGAGATGCGAATATTCCATGTGAGGAAAGTTATTAATCCCCGTGGCATGCTTTTAGATTAGGGTCAGCCCAATTGATTTCTTTTTTTCTTTTTTTTTTGCAGGTTAGCAACGGAAAACCAAAGCCAAAGAATGTGGGGTAAAAGATGAAAGCCTACCCATCATTTCTCTCGGCCACATATTCAGGAAATTCATACATATACATGTGCATATATTCATACACATGCATGTATGCATGATATTGTATGAGTGTATGCAATGAGGTCATTACTCACTACATGAAAAACTATTATTGGATGGTTTGCCGTCCCACTCCGCGCAAAATTAATCTACAGATTTCTGGGAGAGAGAGCCCTAGAAGTAAAGGGTACTATCATTTCCCTGCTGTTTCCATCACGTACTCTTTGTCCGCTGCATGAAAGAAAATTTTATCTTGTGGCTACGGCAGCAACGCGATCAATTTGATTTATTCTGAGGGGCCAAGTATACATATGTATTTTTCTTCTTTGTGTCGTATATATTCTATTGTGGCTCCCATTGCCAATTGGCCGACGGGGGCAAAAGCGGCAACATTGCCCAATTCCAACACATTCCTCCAGCTGTCTGGGTAAATGTGTACAGATGAAACATAAAAAATAAAACAACCTCGGTTTCAGTGTCGAGCTGTAGCACGGGTGAGTTTTGGAGAGGGAAGGCAACCAAGGGACAACAGTTTGATGGGGATGTAACAAGTGGCCCTGCGGTCATTTACCTGCAGAACGGGTTATCGATCAGTTCCGGACTCTGCACCTGATTAAACAGGACAAGAGACGCTAACTCTGGACGGGACGGGACGCTGCCGCGCTGTCCGTTTTCTCTCTTTCCTCTGCCAATGGATTTACCCGTTAGTTGTGGGCAAGGTCATTAGAGGGATTCGCTTTCTTTTTTTTTTTATCCTCCTTTATTTTTTGTCTCAGACAAAAAAAAACCCCTGTGGTTAATGGAGCCCATTTTTGTGCGTGAGTGTAGCAGTGACGACGGTTGTTGAAACGCAGTGTCATACATTATTAATAAAGCAGAGATTGTGTGATTTTTTTTTTTGGGGGGGGGGGGGGGGGGGGGGGGGGTGGGAGCTGTCTCCATTTTTGTACTAACTTTGCAATTAGTGGTGTGAGCATGCGAGAAAAAAATATATATATATTTGAGCCCTTTTTTGTCAAAACTCTCCCTCGGTGCATGATTTAGTTAGAGTGCTGGCTGGCTGGCTCGCTGTCGGGGCAAAGTTTTATTCAGGTGTGTTCAAAAAAAAAAAAAGCTCCGTGCCGAGCTTTCAGACCGAAATTTATTTTTTGAACAGATTTTTTTTGGGGGTGGGGCCTGCATCTAGCAGCGAGAAGCAGGAGGGAGACGTCTGGAGCAGAGTGGGATGGGGGCAGCAGAGGGGCATTGGGGAAAGACAAATGGGCGAGAGGAATGGACTGTCGAGCCCTAATGGATCATGCGCCCCCCCCCCGGAGTGGCTGGCCGTACCCTTTACTGACAACGGTGCTGCTGCACTGCAATTACCTGCGGTGAAGGCAGAGCTATTGAGAGAGAGAGAGAGAGAGAGAGAGACGGGGGGGGGCGGCAAAAGAGCAGCAGGGGAGAAAGTGAGTAAAGACTGACGGGATGGAGGACCACTTGTCGAGCCATTTTCACCTGCAGGGGGATTTTCTGCCGCGCTCCTAAAAAGGCCTGATTCATCTAATGCGAGTTTACGACCTCTTTGGATTATTTATGTGGGAACCGGGGGGAGGGACGCCACCGCTCTCGCCTCCTCGGCGTTTCGCCATCCGTCGCCGTGACACGTACCGACCCGGCTCACTCCTCCGCGAAGCGAACCTCTCCACCGAGGGCCCGGGCCACCCTGGAAAGTGACACAGCGGAACGCATGCGCATGTCCTGACCATATATTCGTTTCCGAGGCGCCTGGTCGTGTGGTCGGCGCACTGGCAGGGGCCAGTGGGTGAGCTTCTGCAGCTGGCCGGTTAAAGCTGAATCACAGCGACGTCGGAATGGACCCCCACCAACCCTTGGGTCTGTGCCAGGGTTTGTAGCCACACTGAGCTCGGTCTCTGTAACAGTGTCGTTCCAATATTGCAGCGCACCGCGGCTAATTGGTTCCGATAGCTTAGTTGTCCAATTAAGGCCTGGGGGCAATGTTATTGCTCGGTGAGTATTGGTGCGGCAGAATTTTCTCATTCCTGTCCAATTAAAGTTGTTCTGATTTGATTGACAGCGTGACCAGGCCTTTAGTGTCTGAATGCATTTTTCGAATTTCATTGATTCGAGGACAAGGAAGGAAGCCTTTACCTTTTTTCGTTCCTATTTGAATCTTTTTTTTCTCTCCAGGACCTCTAATTCCAATTCTAATTCTGAGCTTCTGTTTAACTGCCTCCCTCCAGCAAACGTTAAGTGGCGACGGTAAAGTCAACAGCGCTCCGGGCATTTTTTCTTTTCAAAATGAAACCTATAACCTCGCCGGACATGTCTTTTTATTTTTGCACGGCGGATTGAGATAGCCTTGCTGAGAAAAATGAAAAGCAGCCAAGGCAAAAAGAAAAAAGAAAAAAAAAAAAAAGCCGGCCACTCAGGCTCACACCGCCTCCGACACTTTATTTCTTTTGCTCTAATGAAGGCGAAGGCAGACGGCGCCAAAGAAGAACGCACGCTTGCCGCGGGCTCGGGGTTAGTGCAATTATGCGGCTGTCTCGTCGGATAATTGTCGAGGTTGCCTGGGCAAAATTCATGGCAGCCAGTCCTTTTTCGCGCTCCCTGATCTCCCGCACCTCTTCCCACGCACAAGGTCATGGGTGGCTCAAGCGTCCAGAGGAGCGATATTGGCAGGGGCGAGAAAGGAAAGGAGAGAGAAGCAACGGACCAGTGAGCCAGTGGATGGGAAAAATGGCCACGAGGAAGGCACACTCACCTGGACACCGAAAAAAGAAAACGGGAGCGTCTGTGCTCCCCACTGTGCCCGAGTTTCCATTTTGTGACGTAACAGAAGCCGAATATACAATATAAGCGGAATATATTACCCCGCCGAATGAGCGGCACGGCGTTGTGCCGCAAGAGGCGTTGACTTGCCGTTTCACAACTTTATTCTTTTTTTCCCCCCAAAGGTGGTTTATCAGCGTGAGACTTTTAAAGGTGTTTTTTTTTTTTTTTCCCTCTTTAAAGTTTGGTTTCAATTCGTCATTTGCCTTACAACAACAACAAAAAAAATGCAATACGACATCATGACGGACAGCCGTGTGGGCAAGAGGGGAAGTTGTTTATCGCTACAGGCGGTTCACTGGCAAGAGCCGTGTACTTTTTCTCAGCGGCCGATTGGGCCGCGGCAGGCGAAGTCAAAATTGAAATTTGTCTCGGCGTGGCAATGCTCGAAGTAAACCTTGTTAGCGAAACACATGGATCTGAAGCAGATCTGAGCACATGGTGTGGCTTTATGTGTCCAAAGATCAGCTCCACCGGGCTCTCTGCTGCGACACCACAGCTTAGGACCAGATTGGGAATGACTTTGGTTCTGGCTTTCAATTTAAAAAACGGGCACAGTAGGGTGTTCCACTGCATACGTCCTTTCACACATCTCCCGTTGTCAGGGATCCTAAAGGTCATGGAAATGAATGTCAGCGCTGCGCCCGGCTGCCGTGGCTGTTAGCGTGGTGCGGCGACACTGCATCTCTATCAATATTTGACAGCGGTTGACTCCAGCGTGATGCTAAACATTGCGTCCGCAGTGACTCCAATGCGGTGACGCTAGAAACGTCAAGCAGACCATGCGCAGGAAACCAAATATTGGAAACGGTGATCCTGGTGAAGATTATGTGAAATGGACAAAAGTCGCAAACCAAAGCGAAGCCACACACACTGCTGCAAAAAGCACCGGTGGCTTTGGAGACGAGTCGCTACCAACCAGTAACCATGTGAAGTCATACTGGTTGACCTCGGGGTCATATAGACAACCTTTTAAACATGTGTAGGAGGGACCAGTGATGCAGTAGGTGTATCCAGGGGAAGATAAAGACCTTGGATAGTGGGTTTTTAAAGGCAGTAATGTACAGTTGGGATATATTGTCATTTAAAAGGCCCGATAAGACATGTTGTCTATTTTAAATTAGTTATATGTGAATAACATTATATATATATATATATATATATATATATATATATGCACAATTCAAAGCTTGCAAAGGTTGATATTGCAGCTGGTACATTAGTACATATTTCTTAGTAAGTAATGCTGACGTCTGCGTCCATTTAAACTCTGAAGGCAGACAAACAATCAACGTCGCCAACTATAATTTCACCCTGCTTTGTTGTGGCGTTTGTTGTGGCGTTTGTTGTGGCGATTGTGTTACTCCTGAGTCCTTTCTTTTTTCCGCCAGTCTTGACGTTATTTTGTCAAAGAAAAAGGGAAGGCCACACGTCTGGACCGTGAGACTTTGTCCCATTCTTTCTTTTCTGCCTTTTTTCTTCGATGCGGCGGGGAGCTGTGGTGCTGTCTGTCACTCTGTCTGTTGGAAGAGCAGAGATGTTTTTGTTTTGTTTTTTGAAATCAATTTTAATCTCCCTTCCTCGCTTACCTATTGAAAAAGAGAATAAGAGCGAATGCAATAATCCATATCTGTACGATATTCCCGTCGGCGTTGAGGGAGATGGCGCGGCACACTCGGCAGTTTATTTCCTAGACAAATTTGATAATGACCGCCTTGCCATTTCGCTCAGACAGACGTTGTCTTGAACTCTGTCAGCGTGAATGGCTGCAGCAGACAAAAACGTGGGCCTTCCCTGAGAGAATAAGTAAAAGGTTCAACAAAGGCCGACTCTGTGAATTATTAAACCTCTTTATCCTGGAAGGGTAACAAAGTCCATCATTTGAAAGATGAGGGTTTGTGCGCAAACTACTCAATGATTAATTCGCTAGTTCTGATGAAAAAGCGTGCGGCATGAAACTTGAATCTATTGTTTTGCCAGTGTGTTTTCTCGCCGTTTTGATGTCTTCAGAGACTCATTATTGGCTCTGAATTCCATTCCACTTTCACAGCCGCGCTGAATTTTTCACAAGGCCAGAGGTTCCTCAGGTGCTATCTTTAAATCCATTGAGTATGCATTGGCCTGTGTCTGTGGTGTATCTATGCATTATAAATGAAGTGAGACCGAGAATGGCATGTGCTGCACAGTACTAACACAGTACTCGGTACTAACACAGTACTTTCCTCATGAAAATACGGAATTATTATTATTATTATTTCCATATTTTTAATCGAGACACCAGATTTTTTTTGGAAACACAAAGGTGTTAATTATACAAAACCAAAACTCCCCCCACCATTTAATGCCTTATTGCCTCTGTAGCCTCAGAAGGGGAAAAAAAAGGGTTTTGACATTTATTCAAAAATGTTTTTTGCGCGACACATTTTTAAAGCAGATTTTGGCATAAATAACTGGCAACCCCCTCGCCCTTGACGCATCGCCTACCCACAAAACGTGCCTTTGCAAGTAGAATTATTTCTAAGAGCGCCCTTTTATGAGAAGCTCCATCCTCCCAGACGGTATTGGCACTCAAAGCTGAAGCAGAAAAAAAAAAAAAAAAAAGCCACTGAGCCCCGGGAAGATTCACCGCGGAGGACCCGGGAGGCCCTCGGAGCGTGGCCCCGTCCGGCCTAAGAGAGGCCACCTCTCTGTTTACTCCCAGAGTTCGGTGTCTAACAGGCCATGAAATTACATTTCCGCTCCTCCTCCGAGAGGTCGTCCCTTCAGCGCTTCACCTGAATACAGCGAGCCAATACGGAGTCAAACTGTCATTTTAATGAGTTCATTAATGATTACTATTCTAGTTTATGCACACTCACTCGTCCCCCGGTTGCTTTTAGGAGGTAACGCAATGTAGGACGTTAAAAGAACAATTATCACACTAAACGGGCAGGTCATATTTCAATAAATCGAATGACTGTCAACCGCGTCGGGGTACTGTCAAGTCCACGCCAGGGTCGCAGAGCCTGCGACACACAACCACAAAAAGAGAAAGAACTTTCCACAACTTTCATCTGAGTTTTTTTTTTTCCAGACAAGTCAAGAAACCTATCAAGCTGCAGCCAATGAAAGGAATTTGTTCCAGCCGTCAAGATTCAGACATATTTGTGATCAATATAACTGGAAATATTTTGATGTTTTGCGAGGGGGGGGGGTTGGGGTTCACGAGCCGGTCAGGACATATGCTGGATATCTGTTGTGTAGGCTTTCACCTGCTCATCAGAACCTGAAGCTAACCTAAATAGAGGACGTTCAGAGTCTGTGCAATAATTGTGACGACGATATTGCTGCTCAGTGCACTTCCTTTGAGAGTGTCAGTGTGTAGTTTAGCCAATGTTAAACAAATAGTATATATAAACAAAACCAGGGAGGAAACTGCTTACTTCGAACACAGATATTCATTCATCAGAATCATAGTCGGCTGGAATGGCTTATGTCCACTTTCCTTTATTGCATTCTTCTCCCAGCCAACGACGGCCTTTCCGATTCCGCTAAATGAACGGAGACCTGTGCTGCTTTTCGTTCAAGCTGCCATACGCCAATGCAATACGCACACTGTGATATTCAGCGCCCGGGTGCCTCAACTCCCGTGGCAGTCCTCACAATCTCCTCTCATATTTTAGTTTCGGGGGAAATGGTGATATTCTCCTCCGAAGATTACCGGAGGTCATTTGGAGCGGGCGCAAAATAAGACGGAATAGAAATAAGCGGAGGGGGCCTCTTAAAAATTCATACCGTGTATATCCCTGATGTGATCCCCCCCCCCCCCATCACAATGGAAGACAAGACAATGCATAGGCGATAAGATCTATTGGGTTTATTTTCATTGTCTCTGAAGTCCCCGTCTCCTCTGAGGAAAACGCCCTCCCCACAAGCCGTGACCTTCTTCCTCCTTTACGTCAAGTTTTCCCTCCACTCGATCTCTTTCCATTTCTTGCTTTAGTTAACCCGCGGCACGACTTGAAAATGCCATTTTTGGCCCCGCAAGAATGGGGAGCAAATAGTAGGTTGGGCCCTAGGTAAGAAAGAGGAAGCCTTGTGTGGATGCGGGAAATATACGTTAGTGTACAAGATTAGTGTACAGAGGCTCGTCAAAGACAACATTTTTTTAAATGCAACTTTTGCACATTGAACCATAAATACGGTGAGCTTAATCATGCACTGCGTGTTCCAGTTGCACCACGGTGGGGAACGAAATTTGACAAGCTCTAAGTGCGATGCTACCAGGGAATTCCAGGTAGTTCCAGAAGACCGACATCCGTAACATTATAATATATTTTTCCCTGCGACAAGTCCTCACTTAAGAGCCAATTGATGATAATTCAAGCATTTCACAACCGGTATTTTGGAAAATGGCCGCTGTTTAAGTCGAGTCGAACTTCAACCCCACTGCTACAACTGCTGTTTAACAACCGGGGGAATAATTAAGTCTAAATTGTGTCACAGCAGCGTCCTTTTAGTGGGTGTCTGTCGAATTTTGCAAGTAAACAGCTCGGGTTCCTGGGGGATTTAGTCTGTGTGCGGTGTAACAAAGGCGATGGAGTAAGAGTGCAGTCGGTGCTCCATGTCTGGGACCCATCAAACATCTCCATCAAATTTTGGGCCGTTCCGGCTGTCCGCCGTCGAGTCACGTCGTGTCACCGAAAATCCCAAATTTCACGGCCGTAGTGCATGGCCCTAAAGAGACAGAGCCGGGGAATTGTCCGTACCAAAGTCAAGCTTCAGCTACAGTTTCAACAATTTCTGGAAATAAATGTCCTCCCTCCATATGGAGACGATCTAGCTCTAAAAGATAAAAAAAAAAAATTGTACGATGGGTCATTTAAATAGTCAGTTTTCCGTGACCTGGGCAACGGTTCTGCGCACTTGTCTGGCAGAGGCTTGGGACATAATTGCAGGACTTCGCTCTCAAGGACTTGGCAACGACTCCAGCCACAACGCGCCATAAACATTCGGTGAAGTACACGCGGTAATTACTGCGTGGGCGACGCATCTGAAGGTCCCGAGGGGAAAAAAAAACACCCACTTCTTTTAGTTATTTCCCGTGCGTTCTCCAGCCATCACCCAGGCCTGCAACCTTACATCCGTTTCCTCATAGAAAATAATGGTAATTATCACATTTTCACGTTTCCTGGTATCGTGTTAAGTACCGAGAGCGCACTGTGGAAAAACAGAGACGGGGCCTTTAATTAGCAGTCCCGCGTCTCAGTTTCCCGCACTCAGGGCAGGGGAACTGACCATTTGAGCTCCCAGTCAGAGGCAAGCTTGTGCTGAGGAGAGATCCAAATCTGTTTCAAGCATATACTTGAAACCCATCTTTTCTCCCATTGAAGGAAATAAGTGGATTTCTTTTTCTAATCTGCGAAAAAAAGAATAATAATAAAAATTGTCATCTTACAGTGTGTAAGTGGCGGAGGCCCCTTTCCCCAAATAAGTCGCACATAATGAATTGCCATCAAAGCAGAAAAAAGTATAACCCGGGAAAGCCGAAACTGAAAGTGCGAACGCCACGCACTTTGTTCACAAAAGGGTAGGCAGGCGAACCTGGCTTTCACTTTGTGTCTTCAGTCTAAGCAATTGCGTTTGACGTGACCTCCAAAGACGCAGATCGAGGAATTCGTTGATCTGATGGCGCAATCAGCGAAAACAAAAAACACTCTGTGTAACAGTGTATAACAGTCAAAGTAGCTTGCTGAAACCGGTAGAAATAGTCGAACTTAAGCAAACCATCAAACTATTGTAGTGCCGCTGCTGGCTGGGTTGTGTGATTTGGAACCACAGCTTAAGACTAAATCAATATTATACAAAAACTCAAAAATAACACTTTCTGCCTCAAGCTAACGCGGCAAACATCATGGAAAGGAGAAAAAGAAAAGCCAAAGAAAACCCCCCTCCAAAAAAATCCCCCCGTTTACCCACTTCAGACATTGTTTTCCATGCCTCGACATGTGGGGTTGATGTGCATGCGCAGTGATTCACCCGTCCGCCGCAGACAAGCGCGATGCCAGGTGCTTACTCCAGCCGGCAATCAGCTGTCTCGCTTGACGCTGAGTCTCCATGATCTTGTCAACGGGCGCACATATTGCACGCTACATCAAACGCGGCCGCGCGCAAACCCCCGCCTCGCCGAGCCCGCGGGCTGTTAAGCTCGCGGCTGGCACCGGCGGGATCGATCTGTTCGCCGCTGAGCCTCGTCATTGCTGTCGTCTTAATTTTGGGTTCGGCGCGTCACCAAAATCCCCTCGCCCCTTCCCGACACCGACCACACACCACCCCATGTGGGTAACGGATGGGACGCCAGCCACAGATTGCTCCACTTTTACACGGTGGGGCCTCCTTTCTGCCGATCAAACGCAGCACCAGCATTTTTTAAGGACTCCCCGGGAAAAAAAAGATGTGTCTGGCCGGGCAAAAAATGCGACGCTTTTATCTCACTTTCGCAAATGCCCACCCCTCATTTCGCCAGGCTCTTCCCCCTGTGAAATATATCCCTTCCGACTCGTGCCAAAGCCCACGGGGGCCGAGAGCCAGCGGAGTCTCTTATTGAAATTGCCATTTTATCAGATGAAATATCGCCGAGACATCGCCTCCCAAATAGAGTGGTAATAAGTCTCGGTCAAGTGAGGTGCCTTTTTCGTATCGGACCCCCTCAGCGTACAATGAGGCCGTTTCGCCATTGCTCAGATGTTTGGACGATAAAACGGTATCACAGCGGTGGCCAACTCTCCAGGCTGCAGCGGGGAACAGCTGTCAGAAACCGTGCTCGATTGAGAGAGAGAGAGAGAACACACACGCTCCTATACTCTATCGTAAATGCTGCCATTAAGCAGTATATTGGATTGGGTTTTTTTTTTCTTAATGCTCTTAAATGGAATGGGGCAAAACACATGCAATAATGGAGCAGGAAATGAGCCTGGATGGAAAACCAGTGTCCAAGCAGGGTGGAATTGGTGCCGCGCTGCTTTGGAGCGATTCCTCTCATTTCACAGGCGGCGGACGGGAGGCTGTCTGCTCCATTTTGGCATCATCTTTATTGAATTCCAGTCACCTTTCAAGAAAAACAACTCTGCTTCGCCCTGCCCTCGGCAAACGGCGCCGATCCATATCTGCGCAGGCCCGTACGCGCGTCCTGCCGTTTTCCTTTTTTTAAATGTTTTTATCTCTCACTCCGTCTCTTGCCAGCCTACTTGCGGTCCGGCCCCTGTCAACGCGCCCCGATTCGGGATATGCTCTAATCTCGGAGCGCTATCTTCAAAAGGCCATATGCCATGCTTCTCTTTTAGGGCTGCCTGAGATTGCCTCCCAGTAAGCACTTTCTGGGGAGCTCTGGGGGGATTGCCGCGTTTGATCTGTGCTACCTGGACCACAATGGAGCCGCGGAGGAGGACCCCCCCCCGCCGCCGCCACCCCCCACTCTCTGATCTCTTCCACACACTGGCACCGCACTCTGTCTCCCTGTGGGGCCGGGCTAATGCCTTTTGAGAAATACAACCTTTTTCATAGCTACTCTATTCCACCTATTCCAATTCCAATGATTCAATGTCTCCAATCGGCGCCGTGAGATATATGCCGGCCTGGCTTCGGCCGCGGCCGGCAGATTCTCCCCGGGGGTCGGCCCACCACGGATAAGAAAAGCCATCCTGATCATGAGAACGGTGCTCTCGTGCCAACTTCACTCCGGAAAATCTGGAGGCTTTATTTTAATGAGATCTGCAGCGGGGGGCCGATAGGACTCGGTGTGTTCCCGCGGCCAGGTTCAAGTGCTGATAAAGCAGCTGCCCAGCCCAGAAAATAGCTTACTGATATTAGAAGAAATGGTGTGCTCAAAGTATGACAACCTGTAAGGTTTGCTTCTTTACAGTATTTAAAGTGGGTTCCTAAAGCAGTGTGGAACCATGCAAATAAAACCGAAAACCAAAAAACTCAAACTATGGAATAAGTGTTGTGGGGAGTGGTTAATAACGTACACGCACGATTATTTGGGTGGGATAAAAGTACAAGCATTTTGGTTATCTCCTGACGCCCAAAAGTAGAGCGCCGTGGAAAACGGCAAATAATAATATTCCAATGACTTATGAAAAGTGCAGGATTGACTAAAGAGCACGTTCAAGATTCAGCGCTTGCTCGCCGCGTCGACCAGAGGATAATAAAGAGGGGCGGCGCCGCTTGCACGACAGACGCAAAGATATTGAGTTTAACGAGAGAAAAAAAGTTCATTGGCTGTATTACAATTAAAGAATGCCGTAGGCCAACGGTGTCTGGATCGGCCTGGATACGCCCGACAAATAGGCTGGTAAAGCGATCGACTTAAAAAAGCGCAAATGCACAGCCGCAGCTAAGCGTCTCCTTCGAAGCCCACCGATAAGTAAGCGCCAGCCACGCCAAGTGAAGTGGCAGTGAGGATCAATGACGGACAAACAAGCCTCGTGACCTCTCCGCCGATTCACCCCACCGATCGCCTTCTGGGCTTATGAAATCCCAAATGTCTAAAATGCAATCGCAACAAACGAATAGCGCGCGTGCATCGGCTCTCAGCAACCACGGACTTCGATCCCCTTGATAACTTCTAATTATGTTTTTGGGGTTTTGGTTTGTCGGTTTGATCTGTTTTTTGAGGATTTTCCTTTTCTTTTCTTTTTTTTTTTAAACTTTACAGCACGAGTCATGCCGAGCGTGCCATGCTGGGTCACTGGCAGAAGCGAGGGACAGATTTCTTTCTTTATTTCAATCAAGCTCTCGGCCCTATCGGCGTCGATTATTTAAAATTTGGAATATATTATTTTCGTTGGAATATATAAACAAATAACTGTCTCCTCATTACTTCTGTTCCCTTTGAGAGTCGCTCCTGCAACTTTCCCCCCACCGTGGAGTCGGTAAAAGGCATCTGGTCTTCTAAATAGGGTTTTCCGACAGGTTATTAGGATGTACAGAGTGGTTAACTTGATGGCCGGCGTAATAATAAGGGCGTCTTATGCCTTCCTGTCTGTCCCGCCCCCACGCCCCCCCCCCCCACCCTCTCCATCACAAATGCCCTTTCTGCTTCACAATTAGAATGCAATTACCCGCAGACGTGAAGAAACGACTTTCCTTCTGAAACATACATTTTGCACATCCATTTCCTCTTTGTCACTCCTAATGCGATGACAGAGCGGCGCTAATGCGAGCGAAGATTGGAGAGGGCGCAGGGGAGGGATGGGAAGACGACGGGTCCGAAAAACTCACAATTGATATTGATGTCCGCATTTAAATGATCGGCGCTCCGGGGAGGTGCCGGTAGGCGACGCGATGTCGGTGACACCGGGGAATTAAAATGCATCTCGAGTCCAAATTGCGTCCGCCTGGGGTGCATTGAATCAAATGTAACCTTATTTACACACGGCCTTCTTAAGAGTCTCCATTGTTCACAGTGATACCTGATGAGGAGAATTCGCTGTTTAGCTTGTGGGGATGCCAAAGAAAAATCAATAAGAACCCCCCAAAAACGCTTGAAGCTATCTGTTAGCCACATCAATGCCAGGTGTAAACGGGGCAAATGTCACGGGGTGTGCATTTTAGAGCGCTTTTGCACGGGAACTTCATCACACCTTCAGGTTGCTTTGCCGAGAAACGTGCAAACAGTTCCCGGTTACAACCAGTAAGTGCTTATTTTAAAAAAATGTGCACCAAGCTTCCACGGGACCCTGAGGGCCAAATACATTACTGGCACACCGGGGGTAATCGATGAGCGAAGTGGAGAAAAAAAACTGCCTCCGCTCGATCTTCTGCAGGGGTGTTGACAAGGCGAGTGATTAGGCACGGTACATAGGTGTACACCCTTAACAGTGGCGTCCCCAGAAATGCTACACGTACTTGTGTATGGCTCTTAATTGTACTGTAACAAAACAGAATTCAAAGTCCCAGGCTCCGAAACCCAATAAAGCCGTAAAAGCCAAGAGGAATTTGAATCACTGCCTTCACATTGTTGAAATGTTGAAGAAAATATGAACCCGCGCAGCTTTCATTTCGTAAACCATTTCTTTGGCTGACTTTATGTCTGAGTTCCACTTGGCCGTGGCCGCTGGAGGAGCATGCGTGCGGAGGAGAGCGCGCACTCCCGCTTAGGGCATGACATCTGCTACACAGCAACAGAGCAAATATGTGTGTGTCTCGTAAATGATGTTTAAATGTGTACATATTGACTTATTGAAGTGGTCCTCGATCCCAGGGCAGCCGAGCACGGAGCTTTATGTGAGGAGATTACACCGAGACCTGGGCCTCCGTATCTGGGGCTCGCGTCCTACGGGGGGGGGGGGGGTGCTCAGTGGGGGGGGGGGGGGGGGGGGGGGGGGGGTGCTCAGTGGTTATCTGGCCTTTTCTCATTAGCTCGGAGATGAAAGCAGAGGCTTGTCTTCGGTCGTGCGTCCCTTCGAGGGAACCTGGACGGGGGCATTCATAAAGGCATGCCGCCTGGCGGGAATTGCTTTGGTCCTATCTCTCATGGCCTGAAACCAGCCGTTTCTCACGGTGATATTCACGCCGGCTGCCGCTCCCTCGTCTGTCTTTTCGAGTTCCCCAAAACCCCCGTCGCCTCGCGCGATCTTAGGGGAAGAAGAACACCGTCTCCTCGAACAGCAGGCCGCTACCTGAACAAGGATTCATGTGAGGACATGATGGCGGAACGGGTGCGTTTATCCTCAGTGCTCTGGATGCACGTACTCGGGTTTGGCCGTTAGAACGTGTTTTGAAAACAGGAATATCATTTTGGTCATGATAAACCTCATAACAGGCCGCATATCTGTACTTGATTCAGTTTGCTGCCGTGTGTGTCAAGGCGTGTTAAATGCTGATTAAAAGTTAATAATATCAACAAAAAATCTAAATTATACCCCCCAATGGATCCCAGACACTCCTCTCCCACAACTAATGACTGGAACTGAAATCATGTCCCAGATAGAGCAAGGGGAGGGAAGACAATAAGACATGACATCTTGGAATCCACGTATAAGGTAATGAGTCCTTTCAAGGATGTACAGACAGCTTTGTCAGCGCTTCATCTGCCATCCCTTTCAATAACCGGGCACTCGAGGCTCGCCGCGGCTGTCGAAGAGGGCATGCCGCACTACTTAAAACACAAGTGTGCCGCCCACGCACCTGTGGGGCGCCCCGCCGCGGCTTCTCCACGGGTCAATGCCACGCGCGTCACAGAGGAGAGGTGGGACTGCGCCGAGGCGAGATTCCCGCCCGAGGAGAGTTGCTGCGGCTACTTTAAGAGAAATAAACGGCATGGCGAAGCCAAACTGTCGCACAGTCGGGTAAAGAGGGCACTGAGTGAGAGCTGAAGCTCTCCAGGACATATACAGATCCCAAAGCATACATCAGGCCAAAAAAACCCAAAAACAAATAACATGTAGACCTGCACTTACGCACAGTTTTTAGCCAAATACCATCAGAGAACTGAATAAATAACTTTGCAAGCTTTGCTTGAGGTTTGGACTGTGTTCTGATATTCTGGTTTTGGTACAATAACTGCAGGGGTTGGTGCAGTAGAGCTTGTTCATATTCCGCCTTTGTTTCTTCCCCCTCTGCGATTGTGTATGCTAATTATGCGCAAGACTGCTTTATCTGTGTGTGTATTTTTTCTTTTGTTGTCTTTCATATTTTCGCAGCATGAGTCGCATTTGGAAAACATTGAACAAACGGCAAAGAAATACATGTGTACGTCCCCGTCGCACGTGCCCACTCTCAGCGATGGAAAACACGGTCACATGTCAGAGGTCAACACTTTTAAGTATTCTAAGGAACAGTATTTGTAAATGTGTTCGCGTCAACACTCAACCAGTCCTGCCAAATATGAATAGGCCTCTCAGGTTTGCGTTAATTCCCGTCAGTTTTTATGCAAATCATTTCGCCACGATTAGAAATGTACTAAAAAATATTCTGACCTGATCATGTGACCATTCCTCCCAGGATCACCACCATATGTCGATCCTCGCATACCGGGCAAAATTAGCATTCACGCGAGAGGGCAGCCATTCATTAAACCGCAGCCATTCACCAGTGGTTTCCGTCATTACAAACAATTTTTTTATTCTAGTGGAAGAGCCCAGAGGTATGAAATATGTCGTTCCGACTTTTTCTGGCGGAAAAAGTCTGAAATGGAATCTTGAATATTTCCATTTGATCAATTTCTTCAGCCATAAAATGAGCAGTTTGAACATTTCACTCAGCGCAAACATCGCAGAACTTGAACAGAGCTGGAACAAGATACGTGTAATATTGTCAGAAATCAATCTTTTTTTTTCTCTCTCTCTCTCTCCCAACGTCAAGACTAGTCAGGAAATACAAGAGGAGAGCTGCATGTAAAGGGGCTGAATATTAAAAATGTTCAACAGAGCCCCCTCGGAGGTTGTCAGTCGCGGTGGATGTAAATAGTCTTTGCCAGCCAGGCTCCCTCGCATGCTCTACTTTAAAGCTCGGAGCAAAACTCAGGGCGTCTGACGAACACGCGAGGAACATTTGCGCAGTCCTCAAATAAAAAGTCGGCGCGTTTCCTGCGTCTGTGCCAAGGTTCATGCGTCATTCCATGCCCGGAGTGCATGCCTGGGATAAGGCAAACCGAGCCGAGGCTTGGCAGACGGAACCTTCGAGCCCCAGAAATCTAGCCAAGATGGATGTCTGGTAGTGCTTTACCCGAGCACACCTCTTGAATTTTAACACCTCTCCTTTCCAAATCGCCAAAGGAGGACAAAATGGCCATATTCCCCCCGTGGATTTTTTTTTTTGACAGAAATATCATGATGATATACTTTGCCAATTTGCCCTCTGAATTTGACCCGACTAAGCCCGGGGACTCCGAGGAAGCTGCCGGATCCGAAATTGTCTTAAACGGGGCCTTCTAATTTAGACATCTTGGCTGTCAAGGTGTGCAATTGCACGTGTCCCATCCAATTAGGCAGATCCTGGATGATTATCATATTAATATCCCTGTCATAAATCTACATCCGGACTGCAGCAGGCTATACAAAGATAATGGAAATGGAGAGGGGCGGGGGTCTCAGGCACGGCACAGGGAACACAGGGAAATGTTGATCCAAGTAGAGATGGGAAATACAGGTACACTATTACACTGTCACTAAACATGAGTGCTGTGCATTACCTGATATACAGTATATACTGTATATATATATATATATATAGAGAGAGAGAGAGAGATATAGAGATATATATATACATCTATATAGATATATATATATCTATCTATATCTATATAGATAGATATATATATCTATATATATATATATACTATACTTTTTTTGTGCGCTAACTCACTGTCCCCTCTGCTGAATTGGCTGCACAGATCTGCTGGTGAACTCATATCATCCAATACCAAGAAGCAATCTTCAAAAATAATGGAGCTTGGAATGAAAGATGGAAGCCAATAAGCCATGAATGGAAATAGATTTACATCGTGATTTTAATTTGAAACAGAGGCAGAGTTTGTGGTCAATGTAGAGTACAAATATACATTAGAAAAAGCATACTGTGCGCAACTCAATCGGCACCCCTGAATGACACCGAAATAATGGCTTCGCCGAGATCAGCAATGGTTTCCGCTGGGTTTATTTATTTTTTTCTCCAAACTTTTTTCTTCAAAAGCCTCATTTCTGAAGTTTGGGTGGAATTTTGCCAGCGGCTATGTCATTTTTTGGGAGATGTTCCAGGGCCTTGTTTGCTCCGCTTTATCTGCTCAACGGAAGGGTCCTGGACATTGACAGACGGCGCAGGGCCCAATTAAAGGTAGTCATTTGTATGCGTAATCTTAATGCAGATTCCCAGGGCAAGTGCAAAAGGAGCTTTTTGGCGGGAAACCTGCCAATTTGAGGAGACGATGTCGGGAGAAATGAGTCAATCCTTCCAAATGACAGCGATTTAGCTCATAGACGGGAGATTGCGCGTGGGGGGGGGCTGTGGCTTTATCACTCGGGCAGTTTGCTATATCTTCGTCTAATAACAGTCATTTCGGCCGCCGGAGCCCTTCCTGGTTTTCTAACTGGATTTTTTTTTTTTTTTGGAATGACTACCTTGTGAATTACCTGCGAGAGTCGTTTCGCTAATGGCTTTTGAATCACCTTGAAAATCACTCTATCCACCCCTTAAAAGGAAAAAAAGGCAAGTAAAAAAAGACATTTGCTTTTCACTGGTGGAGAAACCTCTCGCTTCCGAGGGTTGTGTTATTGTTTCCTGTTTCCTGGCGCTGCTTCTGTCTGGCGGGTGACGACGGCTCAGTCTCAATGGCGTCTTCCTTCGCCGCTCTTCAATTTGCTCGGAATAAAGCAAGGAGGGAGAAACGGAACGAGACACTGTGATCCCTTTGCTGCGTGTGTGTGTGTGTGTCAATCTAAATTGAGTCAAATCCATAGAAAAAAGATAGTATTAGACTTTCATGCGGTGGCATTACTGCAGAAAGTAACTAATAAGGGCATTAATCCTACCGCTACGGCTCACAGGCTTCTCCCTCGTCCTGCTTCCCTAATCTGTCATTTCCTCGTCTTGCAAACAAATAGCGCGCTCGTTCACTCACGTCATTGCGGCTTGAATGAAGTGAGCATGAAAATGCCACCAATTTAAGTGTCAACTCTTGTTAGTGTGAAACTTGTAGAGCTGAGCTTTGGCGCCGCGCGCAAGGCAGCAGCTCAGTGAGTGAGTGAGTCACATTTAGCTCTTGACTATTTGCCCATTCCTTTTGCCGCCGGTGAAGAGACGGTTCACGGTTCACCGAGATGGTTCTGGGGAAGGCCAGCAGCGTTGATCCACAGTACTGTGCGTTCGCGGCGGAAACATTTAGGCACTTCGGTGGGACCCTTTATTACGTTCTCGGGGACCTGGGCCGAAGCCAGGCATCGTAAAAAAAATACCCTGTGCAATATTAGCAGAGGTGTTGAATTGCTGATTGTCAATGCAATGTCTAAGGAACTCTGAGGGACTGTATATGGGGTGTTAAAATACCCCAAACGGTGGAGAGAAAAAGAAGGCAGTATTATTACATTCAACTATATCATAGAATAAATCGGGAAAAGCTTTTGACATGACAGCTTTTCACACTCCTGTATTGACGGGGAATATTGCGGCCTGTGTAAACGCAGGCAGTGTCGAGTATAAATGTTGATATTTAGGTGTTTTTAGAACTGTGCCTGCATGTCACTGGGGACTTACCCTTGGCACGGGAAGGCAGCTTCTCTCTGTTAGTGTATTTGGAGGGAGTGAGGGCTGCAGGGGCCTAACAGCCTCTTGGCTCAGTGTCTCCCTCCCTCGGGATAATCCATAATTCATGTGGGAGTCCAAGACTTGTCGCCGTGGTTACACGGTGAGGAGTTTTGTGGATAATTGGCAAAACATATTTACGATTGCATCTACCGGCGTGGTCCTGCAGCGGGGAACCACGCGCGGTTTATTTTCCCCGCTGGTAAGCAGCGGTGACTTTATTGTGTGCGTGCATTTATAGCATCTGGTCGTCGCCGCGCACAAATCACACACAAGAGCCTCCACGCAACTACTTAGGGACTGCATGCACGTGCCGGCCTATTAGTCTATAATGTAGAAGGTGTGGACACAATTACACAGCTACATGTGCAACACAATACAACAACGTCAGAAATTAGAGCCTAATAAATTGCCCATACGATTCGGGCGATGCCTTTCTGGCGTGCGCTCAATAGGAAATTGAACATTTCGAATCTCCACAATGACGACAGGCTGTGCAGGTGTTCCTGTGATTGTGCGGCGTCGTGTACATACTCATGCTGTATGAATGCGATAATGGAAAACAAGACCGGATGTAACTGAATTACAGCAACAAAAAAAGAGAATAAATGTGAGTTTCGCCACCATTTTCAAATGAACTGAAAAAGCCACAGGCTGAAGCTGCTGGAGCTACTGGCCTAATCATCCCGATCAGCCATGCCACGTTATGTGCACTTTCTCCGACAAATCCACATCTGCTGAACGGCACTGGCCGAATGGAGCACAGAGGGCGCCCGTGGTGTGCGGTGCGTGACGCGGACATGCCACCGGTGGCGTCTTGACACGTGTCCCCTCGTCGGGATGCGCCGCCGTCACGTATCAGCCGGCTCCCCCGGGAAAACAGCAGATTTTATCACACTCCATTCTGGAGCGGCACATTCCAGCTGCGGCGCCATGACCGCTTCCTCCGTCGCACAAACCGCATCCTGCGCGGCATCATCCGCTTCACTCACGCTTCACCCCCCATCAACCAGCCACCTGCCGACTGTTGCACTTGCATCGCCCCCGGAATTGTAATATTGCAATTCTATCGCTTATTAAATGGTAGTTTTTAATTGTATTTATTTGAAATAAAACGCAACTTGCACAGCTGCCTTTTTGTCCATTGGCTCCCATTGAATATGTTGGAAGAATGACCTAATTTCCCCACAGAGACCCATAATAATTCTTTTTTAATATTATTCTCTTTGATCTCTCCAGCTAGAGTTGCTATTCTCACTCCACCACTCCTTCCTGTGATAGATTACAGTTATCACCGTCTTGCACTGTACAGGGCAATGAATTTTAAGTATATTGCAAAAAAGGCTTCATGCTTTCAATTTCTGTTGCTGCGCAAGACTTTTTTTCTTTCTTTCTTTTTTGTGAAATGCACCTCTCTCACAAACCTAGAAACAAGAGCACGGAGACAGCTGTGATGCCGTGATACTGAACAAATAAATGGATAAATTATGAATGGGGCCAAGAGGGAAACCAAACAAAAACGACTCACAACTTAACTGGATTTCACAGGATGTTGCCTAGAATGTTGCCAGAGTAAACTTTAAATCCTTTAATGTATACCATAGGGTAACTCAGCACACTGTAGACCGGGAGAGAGTATATTTCATTTGCTGTATGTAGTGTATGTGCGTGTGTGCACAATCAGGTGCGTGTTATTTCCTTTTACAGTGATGTTAAATGCACTCTACCATAACCACTTGGCACTATTAACACATGTGGGTGTACAGGAGTGTCTTTGGGTCGATCCTCATCTGTGTTGCCATGGAGAAAATAGCTCAGTGCTTGAAGGTCAAGATTGGGTCAGTAATGGGAAAAAAAAAGCTAGTTATCACTCTTTAAAGACATTGCCTTGGCCTGTCAAGGCCGTGTACGCATTCCAAATATGATTAGAAGTGCTGTCACATTTCAAAAAACGGACAGAGTGAATGAAAAGGTAGGTATTTTGAGAAAAAAAAAAAAAAGGAAAAGAAGAAGCTGTCCAAGTTTCTCTGCGATTTTTACCAAGAAAGAAATGTGTTTACACGTCTGCGTCGGCGGTCGCTGAATGCATGAGTTACAGAGTGAATAAAAGGGCCCATTTTGTATCGGAGATCGTAAATATCTCATCTCACTAAAGCGGCATTCGGCGGCGGAGAGTTTGGATAAATATTCAATGGCGCCGGGGGAGTATCGATGGAGAGTGAGAGATTTCAATATGCCTACATAAAGCAATAGTCTGCCGAAGCAATATTCTGTCTATACAAAATGTCTCATGCAGGTGAACGATTCTTTGGCATTTGAAAATAGATTCGCAGTCCCCTCCTTCGGGTAGTTCCCCGTGGCCATTTTATGGCTTAATCAGGGAATTTTGAAGAGGGGCTTACGTCTTCGTGTGAGCCCGCCCATTGCCCCCGGAATTCATCTTAATATCTTTTGGTACAGATCATCACCTAATTACCACTGACAAAGAGCAGCTGGAAGGTACATGGTATTAGAGGACGTAATGATCCGATGGTAATGAGTAACAGTCAATGAGATGTACGGATGGATATAGAATGTGCTGTTTAAGCCAGTGGAATCGACGTTATGGCCATACTAGTTTTCTAGGGCTGAAAGAAAGGCATACAGGCAATGTGGAGGGAGGAGTGACGTGCTCGCCATCTTTTTTTACAGGCGCCCCCCTCGTTAGCGCACCTGGTGGCGGAAGGGCAGCAGTGGATTGTTGGTATTTGTTTACATCGCTTCAAAGACGTTGAATACACACATGGCCTTAATGACAATGAAAAGCAATTCCGTCGCAGAGCCTGTACTAACGAGAGCTATATAAAATCGGGGAATTTTTGCTCCGATTGGGCGGGAAATTTGACGACATAAAGCCTGTTTCACAACCTGGGGTAACCCAAAGCTTTGGCGGTCCAGCGGTGAAGCTGTCAGGGTGCATGCAAAGAGAGGCCCCGAATTGTTAAAAAATATATATAAAATACGAGTCCTTAATAGATGCAAAAAATAATAATAATTACTTCATGCTGCATCCAGCGCAAGAACACAAAATATCCACGATTCATTCAAAAAAACCCAAATGGAAAACTAACAGAAATATTCCAGGCAGAACAAACCAAAGGAGCACACGGAATATATTGGGAAGGTGAGGGCCAGCTAACAAGAAACAGGTGGAAAAAAAGGGGAATTGATCAGATTTTTATTTTTTATTTTTATTTTTTACAAAGAGGAATATGTTGATACTGGTATGTGTTGTTGTTGTTGTTGTTGTTGTGGGTGTGTATAGAAGAATATTCCACTCGGAAGGATCCACACTAAGGCTGTAGCGATGCGTTTAAAAACAACAGGCTGTAGAAACGCCGACGCTCTTATTTATTTACAATTAACCATGTGATGTCACCGCGCCACAACAAACTAGATTAATCCTGTACACAATCAGGCCACATTGTGCTTTCAATATATTCTCCGCATACGCCGTGTTTACGGACCTTCATTCACGTGCTGGGCGCGGGGGTTTCCACGGCAATGTCTCCGCGAGACGCCTGTTAATTAAAAGCGGCGGATTAGATTAGCGGGCGTTTTTTTTCTTTCTTTCTCGAGCTTCCTCCACGTCGACCCTCCTCTGCCGCCACGTAACGCGTTTGGGGGGGCAACACAGGGCAGCGCTGTTCAAAATAAAAGTGCCTGTGCCACGGAACGGGACTTCTTGGTTTTGTTGCCAAAAGCTGCCGCTCCCAAAAACCAATGATATTTGTCATCCCAACGACTGCATTTGTGAGCTGCTGGGGCGCGCATGGCCCCCAGCTCCGTCCGACAGAGGCCGGGAAGCGTCGGCTGGTTAATGGC
The DNA here is from genome assembly GCA_016785305.1 of Colistium nudipinnis. Classification (NCBI taxonomy): domain Eukaryota; kingdom Metazoa; phylum Chordata; class Actinopteri; order Pleuronectiformes; family Rhombosoleidae; genus Colistium; species Colistium nudipinnis. The sequence continues at coordinate 360,414 of JAFBJU010000310.1, forward strand.
GGGCCTGCTGTCAGCCCGGGCTGACACAGTGGCTGCGTTGTGGTGATATGTCAGGGGGCGGCTAGGACAATTGCCAGTGTGCGTGCGTGTGTGTGTGCGCGCGCGATCCGGCCGGAGGGGTGACAAGGGGACACCGTTGGTTTGCGCCGACACCGAATGGACGCGGTCACGGAGAACCGCTCATTCGCGGCATACTGGACTCAGCGTCGCTACGTCACGTCTCAGTCGGAGCCGCTCTACCTCGGAGAAACCGAAAAAAGGCTTTTCACCGATCCGTTTCAACGGAAAAACCCAGAGGGGGCTGAGACTCCTATTTGCAAGCAAACACTTTGATTGGCTCGGGCAGACGCTCCGCCATATACCTGTTCCATTCATTTCACCGAAGCCACGAGGACAACCAGCTCCGTCTGCACCGCGCCGACAGAGGCCGGGAAGCGTTGGCTGGTTAATGGCGGGCCTGCTGTCAGCCCGGGCTGACACAGTGGCTGCGTTGTGGTGATATGTCAGGGGGCGGCTAGGACAATTGCCAGTGTGCGTGCGTGTGTGTGTGTGCGCGCGCGCGATCCGGCCGGAGGGGTGACAAGCAGACACCGTTGGTTTGCGCCGACACCGAATGGACGCGGTCACGGAGAACCGCTCATTCGCGGCATACTGGACTCAGCGTCGCTACGTCACGTCTCAGTCGGAGCCGCTCTACCTCGGAGAAACCGAAAAAAGGCTTTTCACCGATCCGTTTCAACGGAAAAACCCAGAGGGGGCTGAGACTCCTATTTGCAAGCAAACACTTTGATTGGCTCGGGCAGACGCTCCGCCATATACCTGTTCCATTCATTTCACCGAAGCCACGAGGACAATTGGTTCAGATTTACCAGCAGGAGAAAACGGCAAGACTGCACCACTGTGGCGGGGTCAAGTTTTCTGCCCATGCCTCAATTATTTACAGACCTAAAATCTGTCATGGTCAACCGATCGTAAGAATCGCAGTTTTATTATGACCATTCCGAGTTGTACATATTGTCACACAGGTCCATTGCGTATGCCAAGTTTTTCTCCACTTGATGTACTGTCTTAAACGTATTTTAACAGTATATAACAGTATATTTCACATTTAAACCAACCTCATAGCAAAGGAGGATAACATTTAAAAGAATATAGAATTCGAAGAATTATGAAATTTGAATCAGAGAAGAATCCTGAAATGACAGGCGGTGAATGTTACTTATTTAACAATAAATAAAACCCCCCGGTTTTTGACAGTCGAAGGTATAGAAACATTGAAGTGATAAAAATGATTAAAATGACCAAAAGCAATCCATTAAATGGGTTTGGGAAAAAAGATCGTAAAATGCTTGAAAGCGCATAATCCAAAGAGGAATCGGAAGACATAGGTAATGGTCGGTTTCAGAACCTCTTTTTAGTCCACTTGTTTTTGTCTTTCACTCTCCACTTGGAAAACTATTCCACTCCATTTTCTCTCTCTTCACTTATCCTCATAAAATAGGAAAGCCTTCTCTTCTCGAACGCTGTGTCCAGAGTGAGAGGGCCTCCAGCAGCGATTCACCTTGTTTACCTCGCAACTCTGAAAGACTGCATGTTTATTTATTTATTTATTATTCCTTTTTCTGCCCGAAACCACCTGCACCAGAGACAGAGGCTGTCAGAAGTTTGTTCCCCATGTCTGGCCTGCTCACATTTAGCCCCTGCCTCTCAGGCCATGGTGTTTTCATTGGTTGCTGGCTACCCACTTTGCATGTGCATCCGTTTCCCTTGTGCGGGCTCCGTGCCAATCCGCTTTGCAAATCTTAGTTATTATGGTATTATTCGAATACTTACGTGCACACAAAAACCCGCACTCACGCCGCGAGATTATAAAAAGGCATCTTCGTTTTCATCCCCCCCCCCCAGGACCTCTCAGCATAATTCACGGGAAAGGTGGACGTGTTTGTCAGCCCTGAGGCCCTGCGCGATGGAGAAGAGTGGAAAAAGCCGGGGGGCTAACAAGTGGGATTGATGACTGGATGGAATAGGTGACACACCCACACATTTTTATGTAACAAGCTTGCTGTCTATTGTAAGTAGTGGGCATGTTCTGCCTGCCAAATACTACAACAGCGTAGCCCCTAGAGCTGGGCGTCCTCCTCGTGACTGGCTGTGACCTTTGACCTGCATTTGCTCTCAATGTATCGCAATGCTTTCGGCACCGACCCGAGCAGCACACTCTTCTTCTGCCGCCTTTCTGTTCACCTCGGAGTCGTTTTCTTCTCAGACATGAGGCCTGGGCGACAGCACTTGGTTCGGCCGGCGGTTCATTGTGACCCATTGCCGCGGGCTTGATCATGGAGAACTCATGCTGAACTTTCGCAACACACTCGCCGGCTACTCAGACACGTCCGAGCGCACACACGCACGCGCGCATCGAGATTCTGTCAGGGCAAAGCCTCCCACTCTCCAATAATCTCCCCTCATCTGCAGATGTACTTTAGGTTTGCCTCTGATAAGGCTGGCGCGGAAGGGATCAATACGTGTCTCATCAATCTGATCAATAATCATGGAGAGCAGTGTGCAGTGAAAAGGATTTCAAAGTACTCTCCTCTTGCATTCCTCATGCCAGGTACACTGGAGCATAACTTCTGGGACATTCATATTCACACATCCACTTTCAAGCCTGTGTGTCCCCCCACGTTATCGCTGGAGGTTGTTTCCTCTGTTTGGTCATAACTTTTTCGAATATAAACCAATGTACAGAAAATGAAAATAGCACCTCTCTTCTATTTTGCAGTGCATTCGTGCGCGATGTGCAACAAAAACCCTCTACCCGCCTCATGACTGAACTTAACCCAATGACGACGGTTCAGCAAACTTTTTTCTTCAAAATCATTTGTTGCTTCTCAACCAAAGATCAAATTTGGATGAATAACCAAACCTGCAGCCGAAGCTCCCCAGTAGAGCGGCGTCTGCTGCCGCTCATACGGGTCTGCAGGTGGTGATGATGTGTATTAGTACCTACTATCTCTATGGTGGAGCTACTGAATTTTCATTTATGTGTTTGTTACAGTTAAAAAGCGACTCTGAGCTAAGATCTTTCTTTTTTTTCCCCCTCTAACCCAACTATGCCTTTTTAATAAGCCAGCACAGAGTTACAATCATCCCTCAGCCTGAGGGCACACATTTTTATTCCAATTACTACCTTTGCACGGAATGGGGATAATAGTTCCGGGGGAGCCATTATAATACTACGTGTGCCCAACAAAAAAATAAAAATCAAAAATGGGACTTGAAATGAGTTTTTAGTTCAGAGTTAATTCAAAAACAAACACTACTGTGTAAATAAAATAATAGTTGCCCGAGGTGAGCTCGCTGGGTCCTTGTTTTTTGAAGGGGAGATAATAATTAGTGAGTGCATACAGTGCAAAAGGCAGAGTGGATCGGTCAACACCTCTGAAGGTTCACGGGATCTCAACAGACGTGCACTGAAGGAAAGGAGAAAGTCTTGATGTTGAAACATAGCGGGTCGGCCCAGCTCTTGCAGCACAATATAAATCTATACAGAAGAATTAGGGGGGGTGCGAGCCTGCGCATACACAGGTAAATCCTATGCAATCAAACGTGTTTGTTTTAATATTTCACATAAGCGCACAGAGCGTGATATTCAGACCCGAAATCACTCGCTTTCCAAACAACAGGAAGCCAAGGAATGGTGGATTCCATTCCTGGATACACAGCGTCTCCCATCGTCACCAGAGAGGATCGATGCTGCTCAGCTACATATTACCTTCCGCTCACTGCCCTCTGCTGTTCAAAATCCTCAACTGCAGTTTTAAAATGTTATATATAGAGAGGAATATATATATATATATATTGAATCAGACTTGGTTATTACAAGCAGCTTGGACCGTGTTTGTTGCTGTGCAGGGGAGTGGAATAAAGGTCATCCGGGTGGAAAAGAGCTTTAGTTAAACCAACCATGGTCATTTGTTATAATCTACGAGGCTGAGCTGATCCTCCCGCTGCAGCCTTGCTACACTCCCCCCCCCCCCCCCCCCCCCCCCCCCCCCCCCCCCCCCCGCCCCCCCCCCCCGCCGCCCACCCCAAAAACACGCGCGCAAATGTGGACATTCAGTTAAGGCAACAAATAAAAATAGATGACATAGTAAAAAATGGGACGGATTCCAGAAAAAAAATCTCTCCCACGAGTATTAATAAAATCAATAGTTCACATAAAGCTTGTGTACACAAATACTATGTGTGCATAACACCAGTATATGTGATACACACTCTCCTCTGTACTTGGGACCCTGCCACCCAGAACCTCAGCAGACATGTGAAGCAAGGTTTTGCCACCTTCAACCGGCCGGTGTTGGTGCGTGTGTGTCCACAGCAGGGTGAGATTGCCGCTGCCTTTTAGGGTGGCTTCGTGTTGTGCAAACTGTGATGCGGTTTTCTGCTCACCACGGCTGTGATGGTGGAAGAGTGGCTATCTGGCTGACCGTGGCCCCTCTGTTTTTCCTCTGACATCTCTCACTCCAACACGGTGTTTCTGTGTGTGGAGCGGCTGCTCGCTGGATGCTTTATTGCACCGTTCAGAATAAATTCTCGAGGCCGTTGTGCAGGTGAATCCCAGGAGGGCAGCACTTTCAGTAATACTCAAACCAGCCCATCTGGCACCACTAGCAACTCCTTTAACCATTCCGATGCCTAATATGGACATTGATTAAAGCTCCTGACCTGTATCCTCATGATTTGAGGTTTAGAAATTAAATTGCAGCTGAGCCAGTGACACATGAATTACTCATGCTTAGCCAATACAACATTTAAAATTTAAAATATTTCTTCTATATCGCCTTATGTATATATAAAGTTTGGTCATTTCTGTATTTTATCGCCCCTCAGCTCAAATCTTTGACTGCACAAACTTATCCTTATTCAAAACCCAAATCAAAACTCACCTTTTCAAAATTGCTTTTGATATTCTAATACTATGTTGTTTGTGCTACCTTGATTTTATGCAAAGCGTCTTTGAGCACCCTGTTAAGCGATCACATATATAGATATATATATATATATATACAATCCATATATATTGATGCCATACAGTCTATTGAGTCCAATATTCTCAGTGACCTGTGAACGATGAACAAGGACATCTTTTATGATCTTTAAAAAGAGAGTGAGGATCCGGCACCCTTTGATGGGAGCTATGAGTTTCCTTTACATTGCCTCACATACATCATCAGCACAGCCGAGCCGCTCGGAGGCCAGGAGCAGTGTGACTGAATGTCAAAAGAGAGAAAAATTCATTATGCTGTGGGCAACGATGAATACAAGGCCTTGTTGTGATCAACTTGTCATTTTAACCCTTGCAGTGGCGAAGAAAAGGATTTGAGACTCAACAAGGAATCGCTGCACAAGAACCACACACATCATCTGCGTCTGTGGTCCGAGTGATTGCTCAGCCTGTGTCCTTTAGAAATGTTGAACCATGATTAAACCAAACCGCAGTCGGCCTTTTTCCTTGATTGACACGAAACTGCTGAAATGTTTAAATCCTGAGAGAGAGGAGTCCAGTAGTACAAGCCTTGATTGAGTATCGAGGGGTTGATGGCCTGTGGACACAGACTGACAGGTAGATAGCTTTGGTGTTTCCTAAAAGGAACTAGCTCCCACTACACAGAAATGTGTGTCTCAACTTCAGGCAGGACTGGCTCATTAACTGTGCTGTGCTACAGTTGAAATATATGGAATTCTTTTTGTCAGGTTGTGGGTATAAAAGATGACAATGTCTTCAGTGTGAACCATTTATATAATTAAAGGCTTATTATTCTGGCAGTTTTTTGGATTTATCTGCCCTGACTGGTTAGGATAATTGAACTCATAAGTCAGCAGGTATGGTAGTGGTGTGTGTAGTCTCACAGGAAGATCTTCCTCTATTTTTTGAAATGGGCATCCATATCTCGCAGTTAGTCCGCAACTGAAGAAATACCTGCCAGAATAAGAACAACAGAACAGCACAGTGCGGCGGTTTTGCAGGAAACAAATTGTCGGAAAAATGCAACTTCTTAAATTGTCCCCAATCTCCAAAGCAGCAATCGAATCACAATAGAAAGCAATTTGCATACTTCCTCTGCTCAATGCATGACCCTAAATCGAAAGAGATGTCAGATTGTCTACTTGTCCAAATAATTGTACCTCTGGGCATTCAGCCTCCCTGCGCCCATCTTTTCTACAGTTTCGAGAAAATACTAGAAGTGAAGTAAAGTAGGCCAAAGGCAAGGGAAACATATACACAACTTAAACTGAACGAGAAAATGAAGTATTTGCTTATCTTCTTCGTTTTATAGCGAGGAAGGCTGCCTACCCCCGAGGCAGCCTTGACCTTTGCCTGTTAGATATAACTGGAGCACGTGGGGAGATTTAACTGACAGCCAGCCTGTAATTAACAGATTTATTAATAAAATGGGTAAGTGTGGCCTTCATTACAACCAGCAAAGACGTTTAATACACACATGGTGTGTTGGTTTCCTATTGTCGTCCATTCATTTACTGCTCTGTCCTGAGGAGGACACCATTTCTTTTCACAACTCTTCCCTCACAAAGCTTTCATTTAGTTTAATATTATTTCTGTTGACTTTTTCTCGTTAAAATGTCAATTATACCTGACAAAATGAACTTAATTAACCACATTATTCATTTTACTGATACGACTCCACTGGAGTTTCGCTTTTCTTGCTTAAAATTTTACCTCTGTGGGTTCCGTAGTCGAGTATAAATTCTTTTTGAACCGGAAGTTCAACCCTTCTTCATCCCCTCCCTGGCTGACTGAGTGAGTCTCACATTCTTCCCCAAATAAACTCACACATTTAATCTTAATCCATCCTCTTTAACACAAATACTTACATTCCCGTTTCTATATATGTATTGTTATTCTGTTCAAACGCTAAATAACGAGATAAAAATGTATTATCCAACGCTTTTTTGGACGTTGTATTTACCAGCTAGCTGACACCATCTTTATTTGCTCTTCTATAGCGCACAGTTGGCTAACCCGGCAGCATGGTAAGGATTTCTCAATTGTATATAACTATGTTTGCAATCTTACATAGCCGATAAAGCCCTCCTTTTGTCAAAGTATTTAACATTTCATTTGTTGTGCATCTGTAGAGAGTAAGACATCGGCCGAACCGCTGCTAGCATTGGCTATTTAGCTTTAGCATTTAGCTCGGGCCACCCGGCCTCAGTCTGTTTCTCTGGCCATGTTCACCAGCTATCGGTAACTTGTTGTCGTTGTCTTTCGCTGCACGTGACTATTACAAATTAATCGACGGTAAATCATATGTAGCGATTATTGTAGCTATTAAGCACAGTTAACCTTAATGTGTAGATATTTTCTTTGGATGCAAGATGTCCAAACGTCCGAGGCTGACGTGCCCGTGATGAATTTTCAATCTTGCAAGACTAAAATTTGAACTAAGTGCTGAGTTTCGGCTATGTTAACAGAAACTTTGGTTCCACCGGTTCACTAACATCCCACTGCTTCACCGTCTTTTCTGTTGTGATGTTTTGATTACTGTGAGTGATGTGCTTATTTATTTTTAATTTACAGCCTCGCAAGATAGAAGAAATCAAAGATTTCCTTCTGACAGCCAGGAGGAAGGATGCCAAGTGTAAGTTACGCTCGTCTACTGTATAATGTTGAACGATTGTGAAATATTTAATATACATATAGCTGTACCCACACATTCAAAATACATGTGCATCTCAATCTTAACTCCTAACGTACTATGTAGTTTTGTACTGGGACACAGCTAATTAATCTCACGCGTCCTTTATTGTTAAATAGATTAACTAACATGCATTAAAATTCATAATTTTGCAGGCCATGGTGAGTTTTTTTTCTCAGACTTACAGCCTCACACCTATAAATTTCGATGTGGTCGTAGGACAAACAAAAGCTGCAAATCTTCTCATTTAGAATTTAAAACCTCTGAACACAAGAGTTTATCATAGTTGAATTTTTTTAGCTTGAAGTGACCCAGAGGTTTCCTAGTAGCTGAACACTAAATGTGAAATATGATTACAGGAGGGCATATGGTTTAAACAAATTATGAAATAACATTTCCATGTTCAATTTTGGCCACTTGATTTGTGCGGGTTTTTCCATGTGTGTTCTGAAAGTTGTTTAGCAAATGTTGAGATGTGTAGGCAAAATGGACATTTTTCCACCTTTCGGGTGGCATGGATGCGCAAGAACCTGAGAAATACTCAATTACCCATCAGTGTCACTGTTCAGTTGCATATTACATTTGTGGATTCAATTTCATGGAGATGAGATCTGACGAACAGAGGAACATCTATTTGATTTGAATGTCAGTGTGTTGGTTTCAAGGACTGTTGACTGTGTTTTGTGACATTTGCTACATAAATGCAACTGTGTCCCTCCAGCCGTAAAGATCAAGAAGAACAAGGACAATGTTAAGTTCAAGGTGCGCTGCAGCAGGTACCTGTACACCCTGGTCATCACAGACAAGGAAAAGGCTGAGAAGCTCAAGCAGTCCCTGCCCCCAGGTCAGTGCAATTAAAAGTCAACATCAGAGGCTCGGTACTGTGGGCAAAAGCTATTTTGGTTCGAGCGAGAAACCCCCAGTCAGTGAGTTACTGTGTGGGATTCTGCCTTTAAGTGAATTTTGCAGACTTAAGATAGACTGTTAAATCAAAAATTGCTCTTACTTAGTAAAAAATGTGATCTATCAATATCTAATCAAAGGCATCTTGAGGAAGGCTTGGTACACTACTGACTTAGAGCGTATTCCTGAGATGGTCCTGCTTATCCAAGTGTTGGACCTGTGTGTTCAAGATGCACATCATGAGGGTTGCTGTTTGTCTGTGGCACGAGTTCACGCACGCACAGATTAAACTACTTGCCCACGGCCCTAGTGTCTATTTAATGTATAAATGGTCAAAAAGCCCTCCGTCATGCACATGCAAGCGCCACGCTGACTTGCCTGTTGAATGCTCAGGATGGTTGTAGTTAAAATAATCCACTACAAAAAAGGTGCATTGTGCCCAAACTGTCATAAAAATAACTTAATATATTCTTTAATGTAGGATATTGATTGAATGTGTGCATTGTGCCTCAGTAATGTATTCAGCACTTCATGGTTGGAGACGAACAATGTTTTATACAATTCAAACTTGAAGTGTGTCTGTGGTGGTAAAACAGGTCTGAGCTGGTTTTGTTTACTATTGGAAGTTTTTAGGCAGTTAACTTATAAAGTTTTTAAAAAATTAACCTTGTTTAGATGTCCCATAGCCTAAAAAAACTACGTCACTCATTATTTTCCTAGTTTTTAAACACATTTTTAATTTACATATCTTAATGAAGTAGTTCTTGTGCAGCACTGATTTAAAATATTCAGTGGCATCTGTCTACCATGGAATTCTTCAAGGCTTATGCCACAGCAATTATTCTTAATAGATTACTTTGTTTTATATTCTGTGTTGTGTGCATTCAGTTATGTCATTTATTTTTAATTGGTTTGTCAAAAATACTGTGCAGTGAGTCCTTCCTGTGGCTTTTATTTATCTATACCTGACGCTATTAAGCAGTTAACATAAATGTATAGACGTGTTTTTTTTTTATTTTTTTATGCAAGATGTCCAAACATCCGTGGCTGATGTGCCCGTGATGAATTTTCAATCTTGCCAGAATAAAATTTGAACTAAGTGCTGAGTTTTGGCTTTTTTACAGAAACTTTGGTTCCACCGGTTCACGAACATCACGCTGCTGTAGATCTTGTCTATATTGAGATTTATTGATTCCTGTGAATGATGTTGATGCGTCCGTTCAATTCGTATTATTTGCTGGATTTTGTGTTCAGTCAGCACATTTTTTAATGGGTTTGTCAAAAATGTAATTTAACTGATCTGCGCTTCATGTACCAGCCTCCTTGTTGAAAAGTATCAAGAAATTAGATAATAAATTTATTTCAGTCAGTCCAATGTGGTAAATGTATAGCAGCATTTATCTTAGCATAATTATCTGGGCTACTGGTCACTATGGAGAAGTGTCAGTAAAATAATGTTTTCTAATGCATCCATCTTCTCTTTACAGGCTTGGCTGTGAAGGAGCTCAAGTAACTCCTGTGATGTAAAGATATAATTGTAATAAAAAATTGGAAAACTGAATTATTCGTCTGTCATGTCTCAATGCAAAAACTAAAATTGAAGTGTTTATTGGTGTCTTAGGTTTAGGGTTTTGTCGGCTTGTGAAAGTGGGCGATTAACTCTTTAAAAGATAACTTAAGTTATCGGACACACCAATTTAAAAACTACCTCATTTTGTGTTGGTTACCCTACTGTCGTAACCTTCCAGGCCTTTGATTGTGAGAATCAGTATTTTGGTAATTTCATTGAAATAAGGTGGTGCCTCTGGCTTGAACTGAGAAATGATCAAGTAAAATCCCACCAACCAGTTGCTTAATTGTTTAACCCACTCATATTTTGTTTTTAGAGCATGACTCTTATCTTGATGTTTGGAGGGCAATATATATGGATTGGGGCTACTTTGTAATGTGAGGGTCATGACATGAGGGTCATACCTGGCAATTTGTTAAACTCACTATTGATTGGATGCTTATGCTTGTCCATTGTTCCTTTTTCCAGCACTGTAAATTAACTTTCTGCCTGATGGCACCCGATTCCACCCAACACAATGTTGATTCAAAAGCTTTACAAATCAACATAATGCCATTAATAAGTAACATTTATTTAAATGTAATACATTTACTTGTATAAGCATCAATCAAATTAGCAATTCATTCAACAAACCATTGTTTAACAGAGCATGTGTAATTATGCCCCGACAGGATCCCTGTTCCATTGCACACCGTGCACCATAATTACTTGTGCCTAAATGCAGCTCCACACAACGTGTGTATTAAACATTGTAAGGTTTATTATATTTCTTATTGAGGAGCTGTCCACGAATCAAGTGGCGTAAAAGAGTTGAGACTTGTCCTTGGTTAACGTTGTTTGTAATTGCTACAGTTGACCACCAGGTGGCAGCGCAGGAGTAAATTCCAAGGAGGGGGCGGTGGGAACGGCTCTTGGAAACAGCAACCGAACAACACGGAAACCACACAACTAGTCGAGGAAAGTGTGTATTTAACGAACTTCGTTTTTACACGCACCGCTTTAAGTGATACTCGGACCCCTCGCTGCGCGCTACAGCTAAAGACGCCGCGTTTTAGCGCGCGCTCTCGCGTCTCCTCCTCCTCATGTCCCTGAGTCTCTCACCGGCGCGCGCCCCCGCTGGTTGAGTGTGCGGTGCGCTCGGTCGGACGGCAGCGGCGCGTCCACGCGGAGACATGGACTCAGTGTGATCCTGTCCCCGTCCGCGAGACGAACCCACTGCTCGGGTATCACTTCGCTAACGGCGCCGAGCGTCTCCGCGGGACTCTGTCTCACACCTTGTGTGTGTGCGCGGGTGTGTGCGTGTTCTCCATCCACGAGCATGCTGTAATCTCTGCCCTTTGTATGAGATGAGAGTGGATTAGGAACCCCGGCCAGCGGACTCCACCGGCCGCCCCAGCGCGGAGCGAGAGAGAGGCTAATTTAGGCTGTAGTGTAACTTTTTTTTTTTTTTTAATACTCGGGGGATTTGCAGGGATGTCTCGGGCGGATTACATCGCGCCTTGGTGGACTTACTGGCTTCACAATTTCCCTCACATCAACCTGCGGTTTCAGCCCATTGACAACAACTTCCAGCCCGAGGAGGAGAACTACCAGCAGGTCAGTACAGGAGGAGGATGGTGGGATGGGACGGTGGGGGGGTGGGGGGTGGGGGGGGTGTATGTACATGTACATGTACATGACTCCATGGTCCATTACTCACGTTTTCCTTCAATAATGATAGTTCAAACAAGCACAAGTGGAGCCACATCCTTCAGGAGCCATCCATCCACCTCTCCATAGGTTGGTGCACAATGTTAGAATTGGGTCGTTGGCGCTATCTGGGTTTGCTGTTGCATCGAATTACTCCTCTTTGGGAAAAAAAATGGCAACAAAAAAAGATAATCAATCCCCTCGAAGTATAATTATATCACAAATTCTGTCTTTAAACGGGTCTTGGAAACATTTTTCATGTGTGGGACATCGCAGTTGACTTTGTGGAGACATAGGTGGATCAGGAAGACCCCATTTTGGTGAATGTAGTTTTTACATTGATTTCACCCATGAGTCCAAAGTCCAGCTCTAGAGGACGGCGACGGAACTGTGTCACACAGCGTCAGAGCGAGTTTGGGATCAACCGCTGGATGACTAATGACATGTCAAACACGAGATGAATGCTTCCTGATTCAGCTGTTTAATTTTTCATGGTTGCAGCCTAAGACTCTGCCCGTGCGAGTGCGGGTCCATCCCAGTGAGAGTTGATGACATTTCAGTTCATTTTCACTTCTTCAGTGGGAGGTCAGGGGACCTCCACGTGGTCCAAGAGAGTCGGGGAAGGACCCGACTCGCTGAAAGGGAACAGTGTGTAGTTGCAACGTTGTTCATTTGTGAATTATGCTGAGGGCTAGTCGGAGTAAAATGCAGTTATATAAACAACTAAAATGGGGAACTTGTGAAGAAGTTGTGACGGATAAAACTCATTTTGTCCTACCTGTCTTTACATCCACTATAGGGCTTATGTATGCACATGTACATGACTCCATGGTTTACTCTCGTTTTCCGTCAATAATGATAGAAGTGGTTCATAATGTCCAAATAATGCCAGTCCAGTTCAAACTAGTTAGAACTGGAGAAGCCTCTCGTCTTCAAGAAATCTTCAACCAGTCCAGTTGCCTACTTTGAATCGCACTTGATATTACCATGACCGGGATGACTGAGATTCTTCACAGACATCCACTATAGAGCAACATTATCTATTTATTTAACAGCTGGCAAACGTTAATCCCCGGCGGATCTCCTTTTGGCTCCTATTCGCTATTCACTATGTCTCTAAACCAAACACCCGTCTTTTTTTGGCGACCAAGTCCTCCTTAATAATAAGTCACTACGTTTGTCTCCTGTTAAATGCAAAGCAGGCAGCAGGCGTCCTTTAAATTGTGGCTGTGGTGTTTTTTCCGAAACAAAAATAAATATTATTATTTTCTATCATATTTTCTGCGGGAGAGAAATTCTGCGGCACGTTAACGCTGTATTCGCGTGTGCAATCATCCAAGCCCCTTCAGCATTGATTGTGATGCCTTCAACCTCAACTTCGGGCCTGCAGTCGGTGCGTTTCTGCTCCACGAGATACGAGGCGGCGGCACAACTGAAGCGCACTCATGTTGCACTGGTGTCGGGAGGAGGCAGAGAGATAGGCAAAGCCTATTCTCCCCCACAACTAATGACACAATTGCATGCTGATGCAATGCTATTTAGGCCGGTACACTTCCTTCCTTCGTGGGCTGTCAAGCTTAATTCTTATCACCGCCCCCCCTGTTTGGAATGCACTTATAATTTGCTGTGTGTGTCATCAAGGGATGGAGGGGGGGGGGACTTCATATTTACCCTGGAACCGCCGCATGTGCTTTTCATAGTAGTTCATTTGTAAATGATACGCGGAATATGGCTGGACTAGTGTTTACATGGCTAACGAAGTGACTCATATCAATATCATCGGTTTAATGTGGCCCGCAGCAGATTGTAGGTGCCAGGAATGGGACGCTTAAATCATTTAAACCTGCCGTATGCATTGGCTTCCGCATTTTAATCACATCGTGTGTAATATATGACAGGTTGGTTCTGCTCTGGGATGATAAACTGCCTTGCAATTGGTATTTCTTCAGTGTAACGCAGTGCAGAGGTGTGCGGGGTGCACTCTTTTGTAAATGATTCACTGAATGGATGTTTGGTCGGTCGCCGCCGCGCAGACTGTTGAGCTGATGGGCCACGCCTTGAGGCCCGGGCCACATGCCTCGTCGGTGGCAATGTAATTGGCTGCTTGTAGTGTGGGCAATGCTGGTTGAATTCCTCCGTTGGCTTTGGGCCATTGAATGCAATGGAATGTAAGGGGTCAGGATCTTTCACTGTGCTGTGAGTGTGTGTGTGCGTGTGTGTGCGTGCGTGCGTGAGTGCGTGCCTGTGTGTGTGTGTGTGTGTGACAACGGGCTTCTCCCCCTCATGCGGACACTGCTGTCCATCAGCTGAATCACCTGACCACAGTTGTTCTCTAATTTCGGTCCTCAGACAACACTTGGCCCTTCTTGTTTGGCAGTTGTTTCCTTAGTCTTGTCTGTTGCATATTTGGGGACATTCTCAGCTCTGGAATTTGTTGCATTTTCGGTTTATAAAAATTGGGAATATTGTTGGACTCGTTTCTGCTGCTTTTGTTAAAAACTGACATACCGTCATTGTAGTCCGCCGTGTCGATGTTTTCTTCGGGGATGTCCTCAGTGATCACCTCAGGCAGCTGAGTGTAATTGTGACACGTATGTCACTGCTTCCTGTTTTCCCTCCCGTGAGGTCTTGAGGGTGGAAAAAAAAGGGCAAAATTGACAAGGGCCTGGTTTCCCTAATATTTGTGTGCGCGACTCTTTCTGTGTATTTTGCCAGACATCATGTGTGGGTCAGCAGGCCCAGGTCCATCTGACTTCCCATTTCCTACTTTGTCCATCACCGCGCGGATCGCTGGCCCTCATATCCATCCTGCTAAAAGACTCGGAGACTATCAAAGCGGCCAAGATTTGATAACATTTTATTTGTGGTCACGACGAGCACCATTTCAAAGTCTCTGACCAACAATGGGCTTGACCTTTTGTCGAGGATACTGTTAAAAACTTAAAATGAGGTGGGAGGAAGTAGCTGACCACCAGTGCATCTGTTTTAACTGTGGTTTATCTGTATTATGTGTTTCAGTCTTTTGGCCAGCAAGCTGTGTTGCTGCTTATAACGGGGCCAACATCATTATAAGAAAAATGGCTCCTTTTTCCCTGTCGTAAGGAAAAAAAAATTGAATAAAAAATGTTGTAGTTTTGCTATGGAGGGTAGGGCAAAGCTTTTATCCTGCTCTTACCGCGGACCAGAGTGATAGCGCATAAATAAACAAGCCACGGCCCTACTATTCAATTACAAGAAAAAAAACTCTCAACACGCCCGCTCCTTCTGCTTCAGTTTCCTCCACCTTCCCCTCTTTGTTTATTGATGTTAGACCACCCTGAACCCATTGAAATGTACGCGGCACTGTGTCTCAGCCGGTACGTGCGGAGGACTTGGGAGATGCCACACGAAGTCAGGAGGATAAAACATCTATTTCTTCTCTGCAATTATTGCCCAGACATCCGCTGTCATTGTTTGCTCTCGTTTCTTTCTTAAATGTGTTCATATTTGTGACGTCATGGTTAAAGCCCATCGGACTCACTGGATCAGATTTTACGGCTAAAGATGAGATAAGGCAATCCTTTCACTGTCCCACAGTGGGGAAGATGTGTCGTTCCGGCAGCATAGGAACAGTGCACTCGTAAATAGAAAAAAAAAAGCCGAAAGAAATAAACTCTAGCTGGGCAAAAGGAGAATAAATGCAGGTATTGTGCTTTTCTGTTTAGCCTGGTTAGTTTGTGTGATGGCAAATGGAAAATGATGAATGCCAAGGACTGAAATCCGTTCTCCGTCCTGATCTCACGGCCGCTCACATTCCCTTTCCCTCCTCCTACCCCAGCCTCTCCCTGTTTCCTTCAATGATTGTGTCATCATATTGTTCAAACAGTGATTCACCTCAGCTCAGCCTCTGTGACGGTGACGGCGGCTTTTTTTCTTCTTCTTCTCCGAGCGCAGCCGTCTCCCCATTCCCTCCTATGTGTCACACGCGTAGGCACAAAAGATGCGCTCCCAGTGTCCCCTATGGCTCCCCAGAAGGTCGTTAACCCCAATCTGTCTCCTTAGCGCTTGAAGCTAGTGATTAGCATCACCTGATTGACTGGATGGTATGGCCGAGATCTGCCCTAATAAGGCAGCGTGTCCGTAGCGCCTCGTTGATCTGACGACATTTAAACAGCATATGACGGCAGTGAATACATTTCCCTGGTTACTGGGGGTTGTGATCACTTGCAGCTTTTTTTTTGGTTCTTATGCAAAACAGAGCAATAACCATCTTTACCAGGTCAGCTCCAGTGCCAGCAACCAAGCGTGCCCACTCACCAGCTCCGTCTCTGAACTGGGACAAGTGGATTTGTGCAGCCGCATTCCCCTCCAGCGTAAAAACTGCCATGAAAAGAAAAAAAAAAAGCCTTTGGAAGGGGGGGCGGGGCAGGGGGTTTCCTTTGTTGTGGGGCTGTAGCATCGAAATAACGACCCCTGACTCCCCCGAGGGAAGGGTTTTGTGCTCCGGGTTCAGAGTGGTTGTCGTGGAAACGGGAAGATAACAAGCTCCGCTGCACTCCAAGGATGTCCCGCAAGCACGGCATGCGCAGGGGAAGCAGATGCTCGAGAGAGATTCACCGGGGGGCGTGGGGCCTCGCACAACTGCGGGGATACGCCAAGCATTTCTCTTTGTCACAGGAAGTGACCTCACAAAGCCCAGACCTTCGCTTTGACATGGCAAAAAGTTTGAGGGGCATCAATTCAGCCCAGCGTTCATCCCCCCCCCCCCCCCCCCCCTGTGCCTCCCCTTTCACTCATATCCCACGGGTCACTTTACCGCGACTTAATGGCGTCCCAGCTGTGGAATCGGGCAGGCCCAGTCGAGTGAACTCGGCTGGAAAGACCATTTTTTTTAATCCCAGGGGCGTTCACCCGAGTGTCAGGGTGGAACAGGCTGCGGCATGGAGGATGGCCGTGTGAGTGGGACTGCTCCATTGATCTTTCATTGCCATTGTAGCCTGAATTTCTCATGGGACCCATACAGCCTTCCTTCGTCCCTTTAAGGTGCAAAACGATTCTGTGGCCGCGCCACCATAAGATTTCTTACAGGAGGGTGTCCATCAAGATCGCGTCACTGAAATCCATTTATATTTTGGCCTTACTATGTGAAGTCTGAGACTAAGACCTTTTTTAAATTGCCGGGATGTTTTGGCGGATCTAGGGATTTTTTTTTTGTTGCGCGTGGCACACGAGGGACTAAAAGTAAGGATATGTCCGCCTCTGCTGCCTTGGTTATGAACATTCTTTCAAAAAAGAAACTGACTCTTGTCAGTTCCCCCCGGTTGTATGATAACACAATATCAAGTGACAGGAATGTCGATTAATGAAATAGTGGAGATAATTGCACTGTTTAAAAAAAGTCAGTGAGAAGATGCTCCTGCTTTGACCTTTGATTGAATGTGGAATTTTCTTCTCCTTTCCCTTACTGATCTGACACCCATTTCCCCCAGATCATGGTAAAGGAATGTCACTGTCCATTCAGGCCGGAAGCGCGAGCGCACACACACACACACACACACACACACAGAAACACACATGACGCATACACGCACACGGTGCCTGGAGACCTTCCCCACCTACGCGCAGCTGTCTGCCACCTGCTGTGGAGGAGCCACTTCATAAATCGCTCCGCATGCGTTTAGCCCTACTCCAAACTTGTGGAACTCCGCCGTCACATGGCTTTGTCCTGCTTAGCAGATGCGCTGTAGCAGATGGAGAAGCTTCCCATCTCTATATATTAATTATGGCCTCTGCTTGTGTATTAAAAATTGATTTCAAATGGACGCTCGGCATAAGGCATGAACTACATACCACTTAGATGGCGGTGAATTTGCATCTGTCTTGACACAGAGCACATCCTCCGTATTTGGGCCTCGTTTGGTTCTGCTCCAATAAAGCACCCCCTTTTTTTTTTATCCGTGAGCGCTCATCAACGGGTATTTATTCAGGTCAGAGTTTCCGACCGGGAAACAGTTTTTCTGCAAGAAGTCACTATTCGGATTCCTTCGGAGTTGCTGGACTGTGACGTTTTTGAATGAGGATTTTTACATTTTGACCCCATAGACGTAGAGCTGCTACACTCCACCGTTTATTTGCTCCAAGTGTATTTGTAATTTGCAAACATTTGCTAAAATGAATACAGGCCTACACAAGTGCGCTTATGATCACATAAGTGTAGGTCCTGCAAAAGCCAATGTAAAGGAATAGGATGGCAAAAGAGCTCATTTTGAAACTTAAGGTGTATAGTGACTGATTTCATTTTGCATTTTGAATACATTCCACCTAAAATTGTGAATTACATTTTTTTTTCTACTTCACTAACTTCAACTAGTAACGACAAAGACACAGCAAAACCTAGTTTCATTCATCATTCAGTTTCTTTTGATTTCTGTTGCATTATTCAACGAACTTTACAAAGTCAGCTTTTGCTGCTTCCACGTCCCTGCTGGAAATGACTCCGCATTCACTGCAACCACCATTTAAATGAATTCGATAAATAAACTGCATCTGTTCATTGACCTGCACGGCCTAATGCTCCACTGATTACAACCTGCTACAACCCAGCGCGCTTAAAACAACACCTTTTTTTTGACATTTCAATATTCTCAAGATGATGAAACTTATCCGAGTCTGTTTAATATTTTCGGAACTCATAACTTTTGAAAGGATGCAGCAACAGCTATGAGGCAAAACAAATTACATCTATGCTTACTGCTGAATTATAGCTCCCTCAGTTCCTTTCTAACAGAGGGGGGAAAAAAAAACACCACGCTCACTGTTGAGCCGCACAGATTCTTCTCAGTTATTGATCTGCTTCATCCTTGTGGTCTCGAGAGCACTCATAGGTTTGTTTTTAGTGCCTATTCATATTATTTCATTTGAAGTACTCAGTACGGCTATTCATTTGTGGCAAAGTGCCTATCTCATCTTGATATCTGTCTGCGGTGATTCTATTTCCCAGAAGCCTTTGCAATAGGCCATTACTCCATGAATGTATGTTTTTCAGCGTCATCCTCCCATTGGCTTTCATCATACCTCTGAGTGGGGGGGTTGGGGGGTATAAGTGACTAAGCCAGCCCCCTCTGGGTCACTTCTGCTCGAGGCTATTACTACCTCATTAGGCTTCTCCCTTTGTCTAATAGGTGTGTGTCACTGTGAGTGTGTGTTGTTGTGACAGAGCCTCTTGGTTTGGTACACAAATGCACACCCAGCGTTCAATTCAATACGGATGACGGTGATCTATTTACTAATCTATGATCTATCTATCTATTTATTTATTTGAGATTGTTTGACATTTGTAGATGGCTCATTGCCAAGGTCGTTGTGGTGCGTCGTGACTTTTAAGTCGGTGTTTTCATATCGGGCTGTTGAAATAAATGAAATCAAATGAAATACGAGTCGTTAATGACAATAGTCATCAGCAGAAGCCATAATTGGATTGCAGTGGATGTGGTTCATCGAATGTGAACTCGACCTTTGGATAAGTTCATAAATGGGGTCGCGCGATCATGTCTGGGAGTGGGAGATTGCTCAATATTCCTTTAAAAACAAAAAAAGTCTTTTCGCGCCCACGTACCCGAGTTCACTTGCGCGCCACCCCTCAAGTTTGACCGCTCGTCCGTCTTCCAGCTCGTGGCCGATTCGTCTCCCGGGGAAACCTCCCCTTGCCGCTCATTTTTCTATGTGAAGTAAAAATGAGATTCTTAGGTTTGCCCAGTGTGTTCGGAAAAATCGTATCATTATGCAACGTCTCCGCCTCGGGGGCCGAGCCATCTACAGAGGGAAAGTGGGCCACGCACTGACTAATGAAGAGTCTGTCTGAGGCGGCCATGTTGGTGAGGTAGCTCTTTTTTTTTTTTTGTTTCCCCCATTACGGACAAAGTGCACGTGCAAACTCACTTTGTCTTTTCGGGGCCATTTGGTGCCATCGCCGCCCCGTCTTTTCTCCCCCTTTCTTTCTCTGTCCGGACGCTTTAATTGCCCACAATAATACCTCCATCATTCTGTCATCCTCTCTGTCTCTATTTTCTTTTTTTTTTTCTACTCCCCCTCTGGAGGATTGCCTTTCCGCGCAGCTAGATCTTCCTTCCTTTCTTCCCTGTGTCATTGCCTCCAGCCCCGTGCTCACCCCCCCCCCCCCCCCCCCTGTCTATCCGGGACAATTGAGACGGAACAAAAAGGGAGGACAGAGCAATTGGCCTCTTGAGCTCCGTATGAAGGCGAAGGGTGTTAATATACATCGCGTCTGCTTTCATTGGGGCCTACTCAGACCTAATTTAGGCAGCATTTTCTTTTTAATTTTGTAAAAGACGTCCGCACGCTGTGCTTGGTAAAAGAAAAATTGTGTTTTTGGACTTAATGGAAGGTTGCAGCGCTTGGGAAAAGCTGTGGTTCCAAGATGGGGTTGCGGTGTGCGCCTTTGTGTACGTACCACCTCCGTGTGCGTCCTACCACCGAACGGATGCTGCATAACTCACAAGGCATTATTTTTGCACCTGACGAAAGAAAGGACAGTCGGGTGAAAGACGGAGAGCGGGGGAGTTGTTGTTTTTGCCGTACGGTGGCTTTAAAAGCAGCCGCGGTGTGGTTGTCGCTCCCCGTAAAGTATGCACTTTTCCGTTCCTTCTCAAACCCCATGCGGTTTGGTGGAACCGAACAATGGGTTTAAGGGGGTCCCAAACTTTACGGAAACGCGTGCTAAAAGATAACGCAAGTGCGATATGAGCTTGGAGGAGGTCCCTCCCTGGTTCTCCCCACTGTGAGTTAGAGGAATCACAAGACAGAGGCAGGCCTGTCACATGCCAAGCCTAGTTCAAATAGGCTGTGATAATTCGCCCTTTCACTCATCCTCCCCCCGTGTTGAACAACTAACCTGCATGTGACCATGACAATAAGAGCGGGTGGGTGGCCCTGTGTGTGGGTGGGTGTGGGGGCGTGTGTGTGTGTGTGTGTGTGCTTTCAGCAGAAGTCCCCCCCTCCCCCCTTTCCCTGTTTGTCGCACAATCTGAGGCTGCGTCCCCCACCCATCCCCCCTACGTTCACATCGTCCACCTGCACCCCACGTCTCCACGTTATTTATCGTGTTCCCCTCAATTACATCCAGTTTACGACGTCTGTCAGCACCCCGACCCCGCCTCCACAGCCGGTCGGGGTCCCGTCTCACCTTGCTGCACACGGCCGTTTGTCCGGCCGAACGAGACCGTCAACACATTTATCGTCCTTCAAAACCGAGGGCGCCAATTTTCCGCTGGATCCATCATTCTGTGGGACACTGGAGAATATGAGAGCGTGGACGAGTTATTGACTGGAGTTTCACAACTTTTAACCCTTTCATTCTCCTTTTTCTTTCCTTTCTTCTATTTTCTTCCTCTCCCGTTACCAAATGCGTGGGGCCGCGCATGAGAGCCATGTAGCCGTGAAATGGGACAAGATGGGGCCCTGCGCCCCGACAGATGGAGCTATAGGCGGAAGAGCAAGGGTAGAAATAGAAGCCAAGATTTATGTTTGTATGTTTTATGGAGAAAAAACAACAAAGGTACAAAAATTGTCCAATGAGTGAACACAGAAGGAAGTCAGTCTATTTTTGCAGGTTTTAATCTTTTATTTGCATCGTTGACGCGGTGAGGACTTAGTCTGATTCTGGGAACAGCTGTTTTCAGGCTTCTGTAGAAAGGATTTTATTCCCTTTTGCAGTGTACCTGACTCTTTAAGGGCAATCGTTGACATAATCCTGCAAATTCTTCCATATTTGTATTTAATCCCACCGCTCGACTCGCAGGACGCAAGGCATCACAACGTGAGAACAGGTGGCTCAGCGCCAGAAAGATTTCAGACAAACTGAAGAGGGAGAGGGGGGTGGTGCGGTGGGTTGGGGCGGTCGTTAAAAAAGGAGCTTGAATACACCCATCTGCTCGCAGATGGCTGCAGAATTCATTTCAGGCTGTCAGGACAGTCTCGTCGCTATTTTTGTCCCATCTCTCACGAAAGGTGGGATGGGGGCTAAGAGGATTGAACGGGAGAGAAGGAGAAGCAGAGACGTACCAGGAGGTGTCTGCTCTCCAGCTGGAGACGGGGATGCTGGGAGGGAGGACAACAGGTCTCTGTGTTTGGGGGCGGTTCAGATTTTTCTGAAACGCTTTTTTCTTCCGGAGTCGCCCAACGTCTTTGTCCCATTTTGGCGTGATGGGAAGCCAGTTTGTGGAGAAGAATTTTTACATAACGCACTCTCTTGTTACTCTTCCTAACTGAGGTATCTTTCTAGTCCACTACATTTCAAATGTAACCGTTACTGGACCGGCCTCATTAGCCATTGTTCTCCAACACGTGTAACAAAACGATATCACACACGAAGTCCTGCCATTCTAAATCAGGAGAACTTTTGCTTGAAGGCCTTTTGCACCCAAGCCCAGCTTCTGTCTCAGGGATGTGGTATTGCGCGAGCTGGCTCTGTGTCACTCTGGCAGGGCTGGCTGAGGCACACGGCCAGCCTGTGCTTTATGACAAATCCAAACCCGGCTGTCAGAAAGGTCTTGTATACTTGCGGTGTTCACTCAAGTCAGTGTTAGAATGCAGGACTGGTATTTGAAGCAGGGTGTTGGTGCTGTTCCCGATGCAAATGATATGAACGCTTATGCCAACGTTGTTTATATGGCAAAGGTCAAGGTGGACGAAAACATGGCCCCAAAAACACATGATCTGGGTATCTCCCCAAAATTGTGGCGTCTTAGGTTCATATTATTCTGAAAATGAGTCCCCATCGCATGACGCTACACGGCGAGTGATGTCTGGAGGTCAGTAGGATGTCAAAGAAAAATACTACATACATATTTCAAAAGATCTTTTTTTTCGAGGCATCTCTGAATTCCATAGGAATAGTGGACCTGAAGCGTATATACAGTTCGAAAAAATGATTTAGGATCATATGTTAGGGCGACCTACATTAAATGATGTCGTTTTG
Organism: Colistium nudipinnis; assembly: GCA_016785305.1. Taxonomy (NCBI): domain Eukaryota; kingdom Metazoa; phylum Chordata; class Actinopteri; order Pleuronectiformes; family Rhombosoleidae; genus Colistium; species Colistium nudipinnis. Next base: position 383,269 of record JAFBJU010000310.1, read on the forward strand.
AAGTGGTACTAACGCCATTTTAAAAACCTGGTATTGATGAATTCACTTTTGACTGGATTTAGTTTTACTCTGGATAACTGCCTGGGATTGCCTCAGTCGTAGGTTTACCCACATTCCAGGTAAGAGGGAGGGGATCCACGACCACTCTTTGTTTCTGACCCGGCTCTGTCCCGTCTCTCCACCCCCAGTCTCTCATCTTCCTGGCCTGTGTGGTGGCCGCCGGCCTGGGCCTCAACCTGCTGTGCTTGGCCGTCTACCTGAGCTGTTTGTGCTGCTGCCGCAAGGATGAGGAGGAGGAGGAGAGCAAGAAGGCCAACCCGTGCTGCGTCACCTGGTCGGCCGTGGCCGCCGGCCTCATCACGTGGTGAGGGTCGTCACAGAGATTTTTCCTGGCGATTATTGTGCTCACCCTCTTTCTATTTAATGTCTGATACTCTGTGTTTTGTTCCTTTTTGTATTCTTCACAGAGAGACGTTAAGTGGCATGATGTTTTCGGCGCACATAGCCTGCACCTTCTGTACTCCCACAGGAGGTCATAACTTAATGGGTCATTGTGTAAAGACCTTGTGTACATGTACCTGAACGCCTTCTCTTTCTTTGTTTTCCATTTCTTATTTTCTGTGTCCTCTTTCTGGTCTGTTTTTTGGCAAAACCCCCCCCCCCCAAGCTTTCCTTTGCAGCTCTGCGAACACGCACGGTTTCACAGAAGCGTCGCCAACTATTTTTCTATTTCCTTCCTTTCGATGCCGTCCGTCAGTGATCCCTCTTTCTGTTTTTCCGCTTAGAGAAACTGCTGTGGCTGATGCGGATGAAATATCGTTGATAACCCTCAACACTTCGACATATTCGTGGGATTTAAAAAGCAGACCTAAAATGAACAATAGGAAGGAGCGCGCTGATGTTTGTGCGTCCTTGGACATCAGTCTGGAAATGTATTTTTTTAAGAATGCTTCTCAAGAGGCTGTTGCCTCTGCATCATGGTTGGTGAAGCTCCTTCACCTGAATGTCCTGAACCTCGTGTTTTTTTTTTCGAGTATTCTTTGGAGTAGGTACAGGCCCACGGATGCAATGAAAACATAAAAGGCAGGAAAGTTGTGTTACTATCAGAAGATTCTCAAATGAAGTGAGGAATTTATACAGTTCAGATCAATCTAAAGCACATGCAAGTCACAACGCCCAGCCACATACTTTCAAAGCAATATGACTTGAATATTACATGGGTCTCGACATTAAGTACGGCTCAGGAATAATAATTGGTTTTCTCATGCTTGTAAATAGCATTTCCTTAATGCTCGCCTAAGCCAGCAGACTATTACGTTAATCAAGCGCAACCTATTTATTTTGTTAAGATAAAAAAAATAATCCTCGTGTTTACATTGCAGGATGAATAATTCGGCTCACTGCAATGACGGAAAGCAGGTTGCAGGTTACTAATGGAGAGTAAAATTCAAAAAATGTCATTAGGCCCACTAGCGCAGACCTTCGGTTACAAGACAGAAAAACAATCTTCCACAAATGTAAGGCTTAGTTATCATGTCTTGTGCACTAATAAGTTGAAAGTCTGTAATACAGCCCATAAATGATTAAAATTAGAGCATTTTAGAGGAGAAATATTTCCTTATTTTGGAGACACTGATGCAGTGTTTCCCCGTCAGATTTAATGGTTGAGCAGCAGTGTGGTTGTGATTTATTTGGGCCGGAGGCTGCTGGCTCTCGTTAAGTCTACGGCCAACTGAAAAAGCCCTCCTTCTGTGAAATGACATTATGTCTTGCTCCAATAAGGTTTATTAATACCAGTAATATACCCTTGAGCCTTTACACAGATAACCCAGATTGTATTTTTTTATTCAGAGACAACTTTTCATTTCTCAGCAACATACCGCTGCTACGTCAAACTCACAAATCTGCCTGATATGCTGCTGGCAAACTGTAACCATTTAACATTCCAAAACTCAAACGACATGGGTCAAATTGTTGAAGTTTTCATTTGGAGAGAATTATTTCTTAATTCCGTGCAATTTTTGCAATTCTTGTCCCGCCAACGCTCTGGCCTCTCTGGGGTGTGTGCGCAGGTTTGCTCTGCCCGCTGCTCTTGACGGATGGTCCGCTATACTGTTGTTGCACAAATGTCCCGTGCCTCGGGTTGGAGTCCCTCTCCTTGTGGGCATGTTTGCTTTCCTTCGAGCAGCGTCCCTTGCGGGCCATTAGTGTTTAACCGAGGTTCAATGGATCGCGAAACAGCACAAATTGCTCAAGCATGAATTTCCCATGTCCCCATCTGTGACATGGAAGTCCACGTATGTGCCAATATTTATTTATTATTTATAACTCATTGTGTAACCACATAACATTCTGTTTTGTCAACTATTCAAGATCTAAACCAGTTCTGTGGAAAAGTGAAAAAAAAAAAAAAGGGTAATAATGACAGTATTTGAGATGATCACACATGTAGATCGAGAAACACTGGGACACTTTTATCAGTAGACCTGCTTCTATTCCCACCAGTCAACCAGTCTTCATCCTGTGATATGGGATCATTTATGTGCTGTTTTTCTTAAATTATAGATTGGCTGCACTCCTCGCATAAAAAATGCATTTGGCCAAATCAAAATTAGAACAGAAAAAAAAAATCCAAGCCGGAAAAATCCAGCAGCAATTGGCAGAGGTTGACGTCGATGAGAAATGCGAAGGTCTGTTATGTAATGTGATACACTTTGACAGGACAGATTGGCTCGCAATTGATAGTGTGGGTAGGGAATTATTAACACTGTGTCTCACAGTAGTGTGCCTTTTTGGTTTGTTTATATTTAAAATCACAAAGTGACTTAATTACACTTACACTCACCCAATTTTCATTCATTTGACTACACTCTTTTAAAAACATGAACTCATTGTACCCTGTCATCTGCAATAGTTCTGTCCCAAACTGCTTATTCCTATGTATATAACTTTTAATACCTGTAGGACAGCAGTGGATAGAATCACGCATTCACTTCATTTTCCCTCCATTCATCCATTTTCTTCCATATACATGTATACTGTATATATCTCGGCATGGGGTGCTGTGGCAGTAAGCTAAAAAGGGAACCGCAGACATCACTCTCTTCCATCAATGTTTTTTTCCCAGCTTGAGATGTCAGGACTGTAGCAAGGTGCCAGATCCTGAGGCGTTCCCAGATTAGACGGGATTTATAGTCCCTCTGCTTGTTCTCAAGGCTGAGCGAAGCCACCCGATGGATACAGCTCATTTTGCCACTTTTTTTTTTTTTTTTCTCCCGTCGGTACAGATTAATGCCCAATTCTGTTTTGTTTAGTTTTATTTGAAGTTTTGCTCTTTTCACTCCGAAGCCGTACAACTTTACTAACCGTCTTTGTGTGCAGTATTGAGCCTGCAAAAGTGTAAATATAACTGTGAAAGGATGAAGAAATGCCCTTGTATGCTCCATCTTCAGAAAGCCGCCCCCTCTTTTCTCACCAAAAAAAAAAATCAAATCCATCTGGCTGGTCCTCAGCGAACGGGATTTGATCTGGCCAGCTCAGACGTGGAGTTGAAGAGTTTGTGAGACTTGTTTAGGTGAATGAGTAGGGTTTTCCTGTGGAAAAATCAACCCTCCTTTATCTGATCCAACCACTTTGATTATATCAACTCTCGCGGATGCCCCAGAGGTCGGATGCGTTGGTCCGGCGGATTTTGCGTTGGACTTGGACTGAACAGGAAAACTGACTTCCTTTTCAATCTCATCAGTCCAGAATGGTCCTCCTTACCTCTCACCCTTATATTCCCATATCCCCCCTTTCATTGCTGCCTGAAACCCCCTCCCCATTATGTTTCTGCTTTAGGTTGATGCTCCTCTCCACTGGTCCTCCACTTTAATTTTGTTTGACAGTGGCTCAAGCTGATACACCCTGGTGTCCTATCCTAATTAACACTGGTGAAGCGACAGCAGATGTCACGCAACTGTGGTCGCAGCCCCGCCCATGGTGTAGCACATCGACTGTGCAATTATACTGTACTGTATTATTATTTTGCTTGTGTGTAAGACATCTGGACCAATTCTTTTTACTACAACCGTGGTGGGTTTGACTTAACGACATCGTACTCTATGGTACTGTGATGGTACTACTTAATGTCAGAACAATTAATCTCCCTCTAAAGCATTGAAAGTTGTTGTTTCCTACCAACACACTATTATAATGGTTTATTTATCCTCCAGGTGAAGTTTGAGGCAAGCAAGTATGCAAATAGTAGAACCCAGGAAGATCTCATTCACAAATCTGAAATGACTCCGTTATTATTTGTCATAGTATAATTGGATGTGTTGACAGAGAGCAACATTTTTCATTTAGCAAGGGTTTATGGTGGCCTGGTCTGTCTGTTAACGGTCTGTGACTGTCCAACAACTTCCATGAGCACAAAGGCACATTACGTCAAAAAGTGCAGAAATCAGGACGCTTAGAATATTCATATGTAGTTATGTTTCCGAAAAAAGAGAAGAGAAATGGAGGATTAAACACAGCTTACACAGATTAAACGCTGGAAAGAAATAGACGCCTTCAATGAACCTATCGCTGCACGTTTTTGGACAGTGGGAGGAAGCACGCAGGGAAACCCCACGCAGGCACATGGAGAACATGGGCAGGGTCGATTCCAGAACCATCTTGCTGTGAGGCAACAGGGCTCACGACCGCACAACCCCCATGAAGCCTCATTGCCTTTTTTTTTGGGGGGGGGGGTCATCTGTTTTTAATAACTGACAATTTATATATATATATATTTTTTTGTTCATGCTTCTCAGGCCCTAAAATTGTTCCTTCGGCAAAATATCTGAACTCTGCAAACAGAGATGCATGCATGAAAAAAATCAAAAGAGGCTATATGGGAGGATTGTTGGGGGTGGAGACGGAGGAGGGCAGGGTGAAACATAAATTCATCTCTCTATATTTGTCACATTTGCGGAGTCATTGCTGCCATTTTGGGACAAAATCTGAAATATTCCAACATATCAGAGTTCATTCTGGTAGCCACAGGCCTTTTTTTTTTCCCCCATTGGAGGAGGAAGCCTCCTTTTCTAAATCCCCCTCAATGTTTTTTATCCACTTTGTCATTTATCAACATGACAGTTAGGAGTTTTTGCTCAGTGGCTGCCAGCTCAAATCTATGATATTCTCTCTCTTTGAATTAGACCATAGATACATGAAGGAGCAGCACTGAGAGACCCGGGAGGACCGGTGGGGTAACGGGAGGGGGGCGGAGTGTGGCGGAAAAAGGGATTTTCTATCTTTTGCACATGCCTCTCTGTCCCTCCCGGTTCCCTTGTATTAATTTGCCTTTAAAATGCACGGACGGTTCAAAGACGGTAATGTTTCTCCCGGCTACTTTCTTTCTTACGGTAGATTTTGACTGTCTCCGTGGCAATGAGGGTTCTGTGATCACAGATAAAAGACGAGCACACCCTATGGTTTGCCTACTTTTGTAGGTGATGCTTTTTTTTTTCTGGTGGCAAACAAACAAATAACCCAAGAATCCAGCAAAAAAAAAAAAAAGGAAAAAGAGAGCACACGCACGTGGGCAACCGAGAAGCGAGGCAAACCTCGTATTTGTTTTTTTTCCCGATTTCCTCCCTCTCGCTGTGTTTGTCCCGCTGGCCTGCTCCCTGCCTTTGTGCCTTATTATTGGTCTTAAACTGTCCCTCTCCCCGTCGCAGGACAAACAAGGCGCAGTGCCGCCTTTGCTCGCTGTCACTCTGTCTCTTTTGGTCCGTCTGTATCTGTCACTTCCTGTCTTTCTCCAAACCGATGTTGCTATTTATGCCTTCTCGGTCTCCGACACATCTCCTTCTCCTTGTCTGAGGGTAACGCGCGGAGTGGGAGGTTTTACCTGCAGGGCTCCAGTTAATGAGACTCTGACCTTTCTTGTACCAAACAGTACAATAACCCCCCGTGGACCTGCCCCACTGCACTCAGCATTCACTGCCACACGGCCACCTCTGTCACACTGGAGCATTTCAGGGCAAACGCTGCAGGAACCCTCTTTGACCATGGATTTATGGCCTCTCTTCTGCTTAATGCTTATCCCGAGCATCAGGGAGCGTTTGTGGTGGAGCCATATGGTTAAGGAGATGGCTCTATTAGGCTCAATTAGACTGACTCGTGCTTACTTTCGCTCTGGCACTGGCCTGAGTTGCCCCTGGCTGTCACTGGATCAGGGTTTGGGATGCATCCAGGGGTTTATTACTGTGATTCCCAACTCTTAATGCCAAGGGTGCTTTCTTCAACGGTCTCAATTGAGGGGTGGCCCAAGTGATTTAAAAGAAGAATCAGGAATCACAATTTAAATGAACCGTTAAAAACAACACACAGCTGAAAGCAATGGTACGCTGTCCAAATAGTCCAGAAGTAATGGCTCTAGGGTTAAAATAGCTACTTGTACTGTACATACTAGGTAATGAAAATAATTATCAGCGAAGGATGGAAAAAGTGAATCGATCCAATAGAAACGTGCTCACTGGCCGTAATAATCCGCTCACACTGATAATCTATGGGCTCACCTCTCACAGGACATTACGGAGAAAGTTACACTGCTGTTTTTTGGTCTATTAGATAAGTCAGGAGGAACCCTAAAATTCATGGGGTCATAAAATATTGATTTATAATAAAGTCAAATAGCCGTATACTGTATCGACTGTATCTTTGAGCACTATTTCTCCCCTGACATTGATTATCAGATAATGTACTGAGTCATAACCGAGGTGCCAGTGTGCAACGTGGCCACTGCCAAAGCACAACAGCTCTGCAATAGTACATCTTTAGGCAATGTGAGGCCAATGTATTGATTTACCTCCGTTGTGATTTTGGAGGCAGTCCGTGTCTTAACTGGATTGTGTTGTATTGAAAGGAGGAGAAAAACAATATCGGAACCCCCTTTAGATATAATTCCACAGAGCTCCACAATCTAAAGTAATATTGAAGGATTTTTTTTTATATTTAATAAATGAAATAATGAATGTACATTCTTCTATGCAGAAATAACGTGCTATGGCCTGCTCAGTCTCGGCTCGGTTGAAAACCTGTCGAGGTTCAAATATGATTTAAAAAAAAATATATATATATGATTTAATGCAGAGCCTTATTTGACCGCCTCGGCCGAACTAGGTGTGCTGATGAACCGGTGAGTCAGAGTACAAAGCGTTTCCTCTGGCAAATACGTCAATGGTGCTCTCAAGCTTTGTCATCTCCGCAGTCTGAGAGGTTGTGACTGCGTTTCATTTTGGGATAAATTTTGTCACTCTGTGATGGCCTGGACAAAGGCTTTTAGAGCAAATTTCCCTGATGATGAATCTTTTATTTCGGTAGCAATGTCTTTCGAGAAATTAGCTGGAGAGTATGTTTGTTCTTTTTCTCTGAAGTGAAGCAAGCCGACCCGCTTCTATAGAATGCTGTGAGGAAAATCCTGGCATTTAAAGCATTGGGTTAGGAGTTTGACATTTGACATTCAGCTCTTAACAGTAAAAAAAATAAATAAAAAATAAGTCAAGACAAAGTCAACCTTTAATAATCCATGCACATGCATAGTGAAAACACACACAAACATATGGGATTTTACACCGAGTCTATAAGGGGACAGCTGGATTTGGATTCCAGCCTCCGTTCCGGGTTGTATTGTTTTGGATGCGGTCGGGGGTTGTGGGGGCCGCGAACCAGCAACCCACTGGTCTACCATGAGCAGTAGAGTATGTTGCCTTTGGAGCATATGCTGTGCGACATGATGTTGCACTATCAGATAAAAAAAACAAAAAACAGTCAGTCTGTGATTATGTTGGTTTCCGCCGATGCTCCGGCCGAACAAACGGAAACACTGGTTGGCTGAATCTGTGAAAATGCTTTCAAATTATTCGCTTTCCGACCACACTGTATAGTATAATTTCTGGTTCGAAGAGTGTTGTGTACATACGTGGACACGCAAATTCTCGCAGCTCCGGCGCTTTATAGATGCAGTAGGGTTGTCCTCCCCGGCTGAAGGAAACCATTGTGTTTTGAGGTTTGCACAAACGCGTCCATCAAGCGTAGGATTGCTGCACGCGGCACACGCTGTCGGCTAACTTTTCTTTGTGCACCTCCTTTTTATCACAGCGTTCAAACAGGAAAGAAGAAGTCGTCCTTGCAGTCTTGGTGTTGGACTGGTTGTAAACGGGGGCGCACAAACACATTTTAGGGAAGAGTATCCCCTTCGCCCACCACCGCAGCTGTGCGTGATGCCTCCGAGATGAGCGTCCCTAGGGCACACACAACAACGACCCAACAAAAAAAACACAACAACAACAGTGCTTACTGATTGACAGTAACTTTTGGGACGAACGAGACATGCGCTATAAAAATGTTGGTGCTTCATGGCAACGCCTAAATGTTGTGTAGATGCTGTTTTTTGCTGTACGCGTAGGTTGTATATGTCCGCCACAGGGCCGCGCACATTTCTAGAACAGAAACGTATGAGAATGCTTGTGTTGTTCATTTATTTCTTTTTAAATTCTGACAAACTTCATACAAACCCAGCGGTTGTGCTGCTGTTGTACTCCGTTCCCCTCCATGGTCGGAGGCTCACCTGTCCCTCTCTTCTCTCTGCAGCGTCGCAGTGGGTGTGGGTTTCTATGGCAACAGTGAGACCAATGACGGTGTGTACCAGCTGACCTACTCCCTGTACAACGCCAATCACACGCTGGGCGGAGTGGACAGTCTGGTAAGTAAAGCGTAAACCCCTTACATCAGTGTCACCTGGTGAAATATCTCCAAACCCATACTCACACACACAAACACACACACACAAACGCACACAAACACGGACACTCACACACTAATGCACACTGTGCATAATGTTGTCCGGATGAGTGAAGTAACATAAAGTCGTGACGCTTGTAAAAAACAAACTTAAAACTTCATTTCAATCACCATCCAGCAACAAACAAACAGCTTTGAGGGGGATCTCTTCAGAAATACCCCATACACAGCCAAAGACACACACACACACACACACACACACGCGCACACACACAGAAAGAGAAAAAGCCCAGGGGACACCATTTAGTATGCCTTTAAATGTTTTTAGGGTGTTTTTATGGCTTTTTTCCACTACACACAAGTTGACGGCCTCTTCACACGAAAACTTACACCCAGATCTCTCACTCTCTCCCTGTCTGACAGTGTGCGTGTGTGTGTGTGTGTGTGTGTGTGTGTGTGTGTGTGTGTGTGTCTCTCTCTCTCTCTCTCTCTCTCTCTTTTACCCTCCCAGCCACTGTGGCCTCAGCAGAGACAAAGACTGTGTCTTTCTTGTGCTCACTTTAGCTCAGATCCGTTTCTATTTTTATCTGCCTCACTTCCAATCTTAGAGACGCTCATTGTACAGACGCCCAAATCTAACACTGCTGCCAATGTCACACTAATGACAAGGCGTTTTTTTTTTTTATTGCAGTCTATTGGAGTCTTAACTCCGAGTTGGAATGGTCGTTCAAATCCTGCCGTTATACTCTAGATTTGCAGTGAGACTTGTGGAAACTAAAATAAGGCATGTGTAGATGGTCCACAAAACTTGCCTCCAGACCTTTCTAGATTGAGTGATTTTTATATTTTTTGATCCTGACTTCAGGTGTGCTTCGGCTGATTTGTGTAGATTGACTCAAGGACGCCATAATATTAAACGTTGCGCGAGGGGCCATTATTTATGCCCAACCAAATATAGCCCATCCCATTTGACAGGTCGATGAAGAAAGGAATGTTCAGCAAGCCGAGGCTTGCGTTGTCATTGCAGCCTGAGCCAGACACCCAGGGTGACTTGCTGTCCAAGGGAAGGGATTAAGTCCCTATCCGTGTTAATGCACAGTAATGTAGTGGTGTGTGTGAGCTCCTCAGCCCAGTGACCCAGAGTGGCCGCGGCGGCAAGCGCGCCGTGACTGACCCCGCGCAACATGCACTACATCGTGGTACTTTAGGCTATCTTACACACTCTCGGTGGGGGGGAGGGGGTAAAAAAAGAACAACATGGCAGACATTAATTGGGACTAGTTACTGTCGCTCTGACGTTGAACCTGGCATTCAACAAACGATTGGAAGTGGAAGCGCGTAAGAAGCCCATGGCTACTGATGTCGGAAGATCAGCGGAGCCGCTGTAGATCATCCGCTGGGATTTGTTTTCACGTGATGTGCATTAACCGGCCAGCACTCGTTCGCAAACTGCTCTTTTTTTGCTCTTTGCACTTCATCCGCTTCGATCGCGTGCATTAACATATCCGCTCCTTGTTGTTCGTTAATCTTGTACAGCGCTTGAATTCACTCATTTCTCAGACTCAACGCTGGCAGCAGCGGGGGGACACGTTAACATGGAGCTCATGCGAAAGGCTCGTCGGTGCGTTCCTCCGGGACGCGTGAACTCACGCAAAGACATCGTTGGGCATGGGGGCCTTTGTCTCAGCATCCCATGCGTGAGAGTGTGCTGCCTGTGTGTGTGTGTGTGCGTGTTGATTGCAAGCAGCTATTGACTGTTAAGGAGCCCAGGTCTCGAGTGAGACAAAGAGCCCAGTGTGCGACACACGGTTCCCAGCCCCCCCCCCCCCCCCCTAATCACCCCCCCCCCACCTAATCAGGCATGAGCCCCGGGGACAAAAGAACTTCGACGCGGAGGAACAGGGAGCAATGCGAGTCCGTGTGATTGGCAGAGTCAGGATTGAAATTGGCATTGAAAGCGTCGACAATGAAGCCCCCGCCGCCCCTTTGGCCCACACAAATGCCTTTTAGCCCGGCTCCAAGAAAGTTTAGAAGTGAGCGGGTTCGCTCCCAAAGAATCAGTGCGTGAGACAGGAGAGAATGGAAGTCGGACTCATTGTCAATCGAGGTTTCTTTTCTCAGCTCCCAGTGAGACCTGGATTAGTTACAGTCTGGAATAAATGCTTATGATGTGTTTATGCACACACACACTCGCACATTCATACACACTGGCACAAAAACCCCGGCTTTCTTGGTGAGACTGTGAATTAAGCGAAGCCCTGGCTCTCAGAGAGCGAGGTGTGTTTTGAAGACATTTCTTTCAAGGGGGAATATATTAAATGTGGACGAGAGCCAGGCGGCTGCTTTATCAAAGCTGTAATGGGACTGATGTGACATTTAAAGTGTGTAGCCACAGCAATAATAACTTTATTGTTTGTGAATGGTTGTCAGGGGAGATTTTCTGGCAGCCAGCGGACACCCGGTGGACCGGGTCCACGTCTGGGTCAGTCAAGACGCACAGGGCCAGAGCTCAAACACGGTTTGGATGTCGGCCATCTACATAATTACTGACGTCCATATTTCCACACCATTCTCGTAATAATCTTTTTTTTTTTTTTTTGCAATGATACAGAAGGAGAAGCTATAATTAGCCTTTTGATGGGAAGTGTGTCTGTGTTGAATGCTCTAATCACGATGCCATGGTTCCCATTTTACGGTCTGACCTTGTATTAGGTCCAGAAAGAAATATTTCCGAGAGCTGCTCAAAAGAAATTTCGAGTATTTTTGGGCCCCCTTGAGCCGGCTCATGATGACTGGTGGGCATACCGAGTGCCGCCTTGAAAAGGAGAGCTGAGAGTGACGATGAAACGCTCGCTTCAGCCGATTTAGGTTTCAGTCTTCGCTTCCTGAACTTTGAATGGTGCACCACTGAATGATATTGCATACACACAAAGGGCTGGAGTGAGTTTCCCCTCACGGGGGTGTAGCAGCTTTTTTTGGGGGAGATACAAAACCTTGGGGAAAAGCCCCAAAGACATGCCAGGCCAGGCCTGCTGCCACCATGCACCATGGTGATAGGTCCTATTATATTTCTCATTCAGATAACATATTCCACAGCTCACCCCGGTGCACTTATTTGAAAAGAAAATATCGAACATTACATCTTGTTGGGTTGGCCGTGGTCACAAAGTCCGCCTGCACAGCGGCCACTGTGGTCTTATAATACCTGAGAGGAAAAAAAAACAAATAGGGAGGAAAGAATCGAATACTTAGGCTGTTGGGCTGAGCTTCGTTACCCAGCAGTGACGACGATCCGATCTTTGAGTGGACCGAGATGCAGAGGCGCTTCAGACCCGTGTTCCATTTCACGCTCTAGCTCCCACATTCAATTTTTAATTGAAGGAAATCTCTCCACTATCCAGCAGAAACGACCACTTGGTGGAGGCGGAAAAAAAAGGGGATTTTAACCTTTGTTTCACTGGCACGCAGGATGGAGCATGGGACATTTACAGATTATAGCGGAGGAGATTTAAGCGCGTCATGTCGTCCACAGCTTGTTCATTACGCCAAAAAGTCAGTGGCACTCGTGTTGTGAGAGTTGTGTCGAATTGGCCGGTCATTTAAAAATGCATTTTCAAAAATGTTCCTTTTGCGTTATGTGAAGCTTATCAAAAAGGAAAACTTGGAACACAGCACGCGATCCAGGAAGCAGATGTTCATCAAATCCGTCTTCATCAGGCCGCAATCTTTAGAGTGGGAGTCGTAAACAATCAAAACAAAACCGCAAGCTATTTTCTGGTTCATTTGCGGGACTTTTTGTGGCAGGTTGTCTCAAATAAAAAGTTTCCGTTTACAGCCACTGAGTCATCTCTGAAGCACGGCTTCCTCAGAGGCCAATGGGCTCCGAGATAGAGATCTACTTCCAGTGAAGGAAGTGAAATTTTATATTCTGTGGTGTCTGAGAGGCAGTGTCGTACACACGCACTTCAACAAAGACTCTCTTTTTCCAGTCTTGATCCTGTGACATGGACTCTCAGATGAAAAGGATGAATTAATATTGATTATTATTAAGTAACAAGGGGGTTTGTTATGACTATGTGCCTATGTGAAAGTTGTAATTTATAAACACAAAGGTTTCTGTTCATGTAGTGTTCATAAGTTATCATTTGATAGTTGATCCAATTTTAGAAAAAGGATGTGGGACTACAGAACCACTCCAGTCCTCATAACTCTGCTGTGGGGCTTCAAAATGAGTACACGCTCATATAAATGAGAACTTAACATAATGCCTATTGATCTATATTTTTCCTCAAGGTAAAATGTACAATTTTACATTTGACAGCATAGTGCCCAAGGCCACTTGTCATTATTCAGGGTTTCCCATGTTTTTTTGTTTTAAATGTTTGTTTGTTGTTTGCCCTCCGGCATGCAGAAATTAATATTCTGGTGGAAATATTTACATTTTGCTGCACATCCTTGTGTGTTTGGAAAAGACGTGTGGCAGATGTGAGGCAGATAATATTCTCTTCTCTGTGCCCTCAAAACCTTTAGCTGAGCTAAAGAGGGAGAGAGAGAACTGGGACTGGGAATCGTATCTTCTTGATCGGTGTGGATCACTTAAATGGTGCGGATTAGACTGAGAAGAAAGACAGATTAGCTGGATTGGCTGTCTCCCCGAGCGTTATAGATATGATTCTCACAAAGTGGGCCAGGATCAGATACACGCCTTCATACGTCATCTACCATTTAATCTTTTCAGTCTGAGCGGGGCGCCGTATCGATGAGTGATGAGATAACGAACCGCAGAGCACCGCAGGCGACTGTATACCTGGGACGTTGAGTGGCTGACTCAGCATGATCCTCCTTCTGCCATTTCAAATATTTAAGTCCTCATGTGTGACACCTTTATCTGATTATAACGTGTATTGACGTATTCAGATCGCTAAAGATTTGGATGAAAAATGAGCCAAACCCTTTCCAAGTTTTATATATGATGGCTTTGAATATAAAATATAAATAATTTTATCACTTTAAAATATCAGGCAGTTTGTGTTTTTATTATTATTGGGAATAAATAATAATAATAATAATAATAATAATAATAATAATAATAATAATAATAATAATAATAATAATAATGATAATAATAGCAATAATAACGACAATATTTATTATTATTGATAACAATAATAACCATAATAAAGACAATATGCATTATTATTATTATTATTATTGTTGTTGTTGTTGTTGTTGTTGTTGTTGTTGTTGTTGTTATTATTATTATTATTATTATCAGTCTATTCATAGAGAAACATAATTAATTACTGTGAGAATTATTTAGTTTTTTACATTTGAAAACAATTATCTGTGCCTCACTTTTTTCTGTGATTTTGCTCTGTGTTGTCGCAGCACATGATGAGGCAAGTCAATCCATTAGCAAAAATAACTTAAATATTAGCTAAGATACTTTCGTAAAAGTGTGATTTGTCCAGTGAAAACATTGTTGTCTTTATCGTATTGAAAGAAAAGTTGGCTTTCAGGAAGTAGTGCTACAATGAATAAAGGTGAAGTGGACAGTTTTCACTCAGTTTTGTGGGGCTTTTTCCTCTTTGATTACCTCTGTTTTTTGTTTTTTTACTTTTTTGTTTTTTGTAATCTTTCTCACAGTTTTCTTTTCTCCATACAGGCCTGTCTAGTGAGGGCTGCACATTGAATACAAATCCAACACAAATTGCTTCCACACAACGTCTGAGCTCCAGCTAACCGAGTCCCTGACAAACACAGCAACAATATGAGTTCTCTCTCCCGTGAATGCCAAGTACCTTGAGCTGAATGAGAGCATTTATTCCCCTTTTTTAATTATCAAATAGCGGGATGCTTGTCCCTGTAAACAATTTCTCCATTCAAGCAAAGTCATTAAACTGGAGGAAATGAGTAGAGCCTGTACAGGAGATGTTCACTCCGCACATATTGTTTTAGATAGTCCTGAAGTATTTAGCCAATAAGGTAAAAAATCTGATGTATGTCCATGTGTGTGTGTTTTTTTTTTTTTTTTTTTGGCAAAGAGTATCACATGTCCCCCTGTGGGATGGATTAACTTCGTGATTGAATGGCTTATAGGGACTCGCAAATGATCTGTCTCATTAATGAAGCATCTGATTTAGGAGCAGAAAAAAAAACTGGCAAGCAACCACAGCAGTTGTCCAATACAAAACTCGAACCAAACCCAGAGACCAAAGAAAAATCTATTTCACCTCAGGCCTCTGAAGTTTTGGATGTTTTCCAAGCCCAGAGTTTACTCTAAGGGGACCTTTTCACCCACGCTCACTATGCCAACTTGCCTCAGACCATCCTCGTCTTTGGGATTATCTCACCTGCTGCCACTTTTCTTTGCAGAAAAAAACTCCTAAGATAGCCATAACCAATAATATGCAGGAGGAAAAAAAAGAATCTTGTTGTTTTTGTTGAAAAAAAAATTCTCATCCCCTCAGGCTGTTGCAGTTTTGCAAAGCTTTTACACCAATTATACCAGTTACCTCTTATTTATCAGAGCACACATTATTGTTTCTAATTAATGAGTTTTAATATCTGTGTCTCCAGATCTACTTTAGTTTATGTTTAGCTTCTTCCCACAGTTCCAATGCACACAATGCAAGTTGGGGTTGGGTTAATCTTGGACTCTTAATTGCCATAGGTGTATATAAAAGGTGTGTTATAAAACAATAAAATAAAATAGAGGTTAACAAACTGTAAACAAATCCTATAAAGTCTATGAGGATATTTGTTGGAGACCACATCCCTGACTTCCGCTCAGATGTTTTTTTTTGGTTTTTAGGATTTGAAAGTTCTTTGTTCATTCGCGAAACCTTCGGCACACAAACTCACAGTTGTCATCATATAAACTGTTAATGAAATTGAATGTAGTTCTCTCTAAGCGCGCGTTTGTTTCTTCCTCCTCTGGTCAGGTCACGGGCACCATGGGCAGCATGAAGAGCGGCCTGCACCAGCACCTGGCACGGCTGGACGAGATCTTTGCCACGCGCGGCGACTACGTGCAGACCCTGCAGTTCATGCAGCAGATGGCCGACAACGTGATCAAGCAGCTGCTGGGCCTGCCTGACTGGGAGGAGGCCAAAGTGGACCTGGCGTCCGTCGCTGATCAAACGGCAAACGTGGAGTACTACAGGTGAGGTACCGAGGCCGGAACGGGACGGCGAGGCCGATGCGGGTTTCTCGAGGCATTTGGGAGGCAAACATGTGCGTGTACAATTAGTAGGCAGGATTTCTGTAAATAAGTAAATATAATAGTCAGATATTATAGAAATAAAAATAAATAATTATACTCACAGATGTGTCTGTACACATTCATGTGTAGGTGTTCACATTCTGCATGTCATGACCCCAAATAGAATATTTAGTGAATGGGAGGAAATAACCTGGTGGTATTTGTGCATAGTCCACTTGTGTAGGTTCCTGTGCAGAAATGGTTCTCTGAAATATTTACATCCTCAGCAATCGTCGTAGGAACAGTTAACCAGCACAGTGCTCACTGATGCAGTGCAGTCGCCTTAACGATGACAGCATGTTAAGCGCCGTCCTGTCTTAGTCACATCACCATCACCATTACCTTCACCGTCTCGTTATCCAAGAGCAGGACCGGAGCCGGGTGCTTCTCCCTTCCTCCTCGTGCGGTTATTTCCGCGGAGCGCGCACAAACGCGCAGGCTGTATGTGCTTGTATCTGTTAATGGACTAATTATCGCCGGCTCGTGTGTTCTGTTTGCGCGGCTCGCACGTCGGCTCGTTTGCCCGGGTGAAGCAGTATGCGTTGTTGTGTCAGTGCTGAGTGCCTATCTTTAGAGCACCCATCCAGAATCATTTAGTTTTATTTTTCGGGCTTGCTCGTCAGTGTTTGTCCTGCTTTTTAATCAGGTCGGTGCAGGGCGAGGATACCACAACGGCCCATTGGGGGGATTTCTTTTCCACAATCATTCCTAATAGTGGCCCAAAGCTAAAAGATCCTTTTTTGTTTGTTTCGTCTTTCGTCGGAGTCCTGTCTCAGGGTTTAGTGTAAGCAATATCAGGGCATGTCTTTATTTGACATAGAATATTCGATTTTCTTAGAATATTCCAAATACTCTTTCATCATTTGGTCAAACGGATCTTTTGACTGATCGAGGGTGGCTGTGACCGTATGACCTTGCCGATGAGGCTGCCACCACAGGGGGGGGGATTAACGTTGAAAGAATGACTTCTTGCTGGGAAAGATCTTGTGGGAAAGCAGCCTTCTTCAACCTGACGATAAAGTAAACGTTTGGCCAATTGCAGTCCCCCGAGGGGTGTCAGGTTGTCCTTATCCACAATTCCAATTAAACCTAGCGCATTAAGAATGGCTCTCAGCCATCCGATATCCTATTACTCGAAGGAAAATGTGTGTATGCCTTTTCTATTATACAGTCCCGTAACCGCATACGTAACCACACATTCCTCTGTGCTGGGCTCACTCTAATTAGATTAAGATAATGCAGCGACAGTGTCGCCCGAGAGTCTATGAGCGCGTTGATGTCCCGACTTCTTGTACTGTGCCCCGCCAAGAAGGGGGAAAGTTGAAATGAAAAAGAAACGGCAAGGAGGTTGTGGCGAGGGAGAGAGAAGGGGGCTGAACAGAATAGAGAGAGAGAGAGAGAGAGAGAGAGATGGTAAAGAGGGTGGATGAGAGGAGGAAGAATAGTCTGTGGAGTGATGGAGACACACACCGATGGGAAGTGGAGATAAGAATCAGAAAACGTAGTGGTGTAGGAGTGATGTGTGCAGGAGGAATGTCATTAAAAAGGGAGGATGAATACGGATGGAATACATTTCTTTACAGCACGAAACTTGCACCCACAAACTCATCGCTGCTCACTGATGGATACACTGACGAGGATGGATGGATACACAAGCACACACTTGCACATGCACGCACACTCAGGCTCCCAATTGATTATTTTTCAGTCGAGATCCTTGTTTCGTATTAATCGGCTTACTCAGTGTCACTGGTTATTCTATGTCGAATAAAGATGGTTTGTTTTTATTTTCCATTCTTTGGATCGTAAACGCGCTCTGCTCCCTCTCGTTCAGCACGAGCACAATGCATAGACAACTCACAGACCATTGTTTCGAGGAAATTCGTCAGCATTTAGTATTCGAGCAAAAAAAAAAAAAAAAAGAATGTTGCCTTGCGTCCGGCTTGCATTAACCAGAATCCCCCCCCCCCCCCCTCTAACAAAGCTCACCATGCCTTGCAGACACCATTAAGCAGCAACGGTTGATTTTTTTTTTCCTGTCCCTGTCTGTCTCTGCAGATGGCTCACCTACCTGCTGCTCCTCATCCTGGACCTGGTCATCTGCCTGCTGGCCTGCCTGGGCCTGGCCAAGCAGTCTCGCTGGCTGCTCACCACGTGAGTCCAACATCTCCCATAAAAGCGAGAGTTATTCGCGAAGGCGCACGCTGCTATTTTTCTTCGGGGCAGCAGGGAGCAATCCGTCCTATGTTTGTTTAGTTTTTTTCTTCTGTTTTTATGTGTTTTCCCCCTGGCCTGCAAAACAAGAAAGATTAAAATGACAAGGCAGCACTGATGAGCGGCGGGCAGGGGGGGGGGCAGATCAGCAGACTATTACGTCACAGCTGACCTCTTTATTATTATTAATTGAATACATCAGGAGACCTGTTTGTTTATTTCCCATCTGTCCTCCAACTGTGTTCAGCAGCCGCCAATTCCAGTGGCTTTGAACTTCACGTGTGTACGTATCGGGGTGGTAATGTATAAATCTAACCAAACGCCATCAATTATGACGTGAGCGAGTGCGCCACCAAGGATTGCTGTGCTGGGTCGAAGGATGCTCGAGAATCGTGGCGCTCTGTGTTCAGGAGCCAAAAGAACAGCGCGTTTTTTTGTTTTTTTTACGCCGAGTCTCATCCTGAACCAAGTGGGATTTTAAGGATCGCTCACGGGAAGAACACGTCGTTTATGCCCTGCTGCGGTTACATGACGCATGCCAGACAATTCCATTATTTCTTCTGATTTCTTCTCACACCAAGCTAAACATGAATCAGAAAGAACCCGAAAGAACGAAGTGTCCATGGGTTTGCTCGCAAATTGGACGGGAGGTGTGGGAGTGAGGCCATTTGATCTTGTCGATATAACATCCGTAAAAAAAATTATATATATATATATATTCCAACTTAACACTTGACCTGCTTTAAACGGCTTCAGACGCGGTTTGCATTCAATATCAGATCCAAGGGGCTGTGTCCACACTGCACTCCTCAGCGCAGATTTGCCCGGCCAACAACTTCCCATGTACTGTATGTGTGGCGGAACTGATACGGTATAGGGTTCATTATTTAGCTTTGTATTTTTAGGCCATTTTTTTCTTCTCGAATGAATATTTCAGCGATTTTACCCTTTAAAAGTGCCAAGAAAACAAGATAAATATTTGAACAAGCGAAGGCATGCGCAGGGGAATGTTAAAACCACACAACGTGATCCGAGAAAAAACACGAGTGAGACTTGGAGTGTTTCGGGCATTGCTTTCAATTATAACACAACAACAAAAACAAAAAAAACGCAGATTGGAATGCTGAAAGACGACATGATACCTTGCACGTACGTCATCAACTGTACATATGGGGTACCTCCGCGTCCAGCTGGGCGTGTCCGTCTCAGATTTTTTCTTTTTTTTTTTTTTTTTTTTCTTCCTCTCCCTGCTCCGCTGGGGGGTCCATGGGGCATGAAATCCGACCAAGCCTCCGTTCATCCAGACGAGCATCGCTCTGTCTCTCTCAATCAGTCAGTTCGCGCTGAGTCGTACTAAACTCAGCCTGCCGGCCAACCCCCCCCCCCCCCTCCGCATACACACACACACAAGTTAAGTCAGTGTCAAGAGACTCTGCCCTCCCAAGGGATGCTCTCTTCCAGTGGTTGGAGGCATTCGGGGGGGAGCAGATTCCGCTCTAGGGGCCCGTGAACTTTTTTCCTGGTGCTTATTACTGGCCGGCTCGGTGTTTCGCATGACACACACTAACGGCCCGGACAAGGAGATATGCCCACGTGTGAGAGGCGGTGAGGTATACGCCGACCTCGCTGTCAGCACGAGTTACTTGGATTCACATTTTTTGGCTTCCCTCCCGGAGGAGGGGAATGGCGGTGGGAACCAAGCGCCGCAAACACATTCCCATCCACAGCCAGTGTTGTCAGCCGGTGGTAAATAAGTCCTAAAGCCCGAGTACGTGGCTCAGAAACGAGTGGGTGAATTGGACCTTAAAATGTCACGTTGTAAAAACAGCATAAGCCAATTTTTCGGGCTCCAACGTTATGGATTTCAAGGCCTGTGTGCCCTTTACGCTGAGGGAAGTGAAAGAGGGGAGAAAATCATTTTCCGTGGATGGCGGGAATCATGAGGGCCGCCGCGAGCAAGTAGAATTGCCATAAAAGCAAACGGAGCGAGTCAGTGGTATTTGCTTGTATTACAGTGACTTTAAATCGTCGTATTAACAAGCAAATCAATAAAATATACACTTACCGCATGGAGGAGGTGGTGTGGGAGGGGATAAAACAGTTTTACAGGGAAAAGCCCAAAGAACCCAGTCACTAACACTCTGCAGGCCTGAGCTAACCCGTTCAGCAACTCCATTTGCACTCTTGCGTAGTGGAGTTTATCTTCATTCTCACAAAAATAAACGTAATGAATGCAAAAAAAAACCCCCAACTTTCAGTACGAGAGCAGACACAAAGCGGACGAGGCAACGATGAATCTGAAATACGCCTACATGCATATGATAATATTTGCAACAGTAAATGTGCTGCTGCAAAATAGTCCACCTGCGACAAATGTCATCTCTTCCCATCCGGCGGTATTACAGGAACTGGGAATAACCAAAAAAACGTCTGTCAAAAGTTGTTCGGCCCACGACCGTTTAAACGCGACGGGATGAGGTCCGTTTTTTTAAGGTTTGACACTGGAATTCCCTGGGCAGAGGCCTAAGAGCCCTGTTCGTTTTTTTTGTTGTTTTTACTACTACTTCCCACGCTGATTTAATCCACAGTGACTTGACCTCACCTTTGGCGAGTGCGTTTGCGAGGAATCGTCTTTCCTGCTCACTGGCCTCCGTGGCTCGTTCCGCTGCGCGGGCTGCAAATCGGGTTTGCACCCCATTTGCTGCGGTGCATCGCGGTGGACGCACCGCCGGCACTCAGGGTCACCCGGGCACACAGTTGTTGTCAGAAGCTCGTGCGGTCCATTGCTGCTCACCCTCCGACAACATACTGCCAAATAGGCCCGGCCCGGGCATAGGCAACCGCCTCACTTTGGTTTGCAGACTTAGAGGCCGTTTTTTTTTTGCTGATTTAACAACCCTGGAACATCTGTTCTGTTCGGAGCCTCCACTACAGGCGTGGGCAGACGTCCTGCATGTGTGTGCACGGATCAAGCAAATAGCCGGTACATAAAACAGGGTTAAAGCCAGACACGGAAAAAGGAAACGGTGTTCAGGAAGAACCTGAAATTCTTGTTACCTCCCAACAGTGTGCAGCTGCATCTCTTTGCCCACTATAACGCGCGTCAGGGCTCAGCTCGGGCTTTGTATCGCACAGAGAGAGTGGGGTGGTGGGGGGGAGTGGGGACAGACTGCCGGAGTCGAAAGTGATAAAGAGAGAGGCGGACAGCAGTGAAAGTGTGCGGGAGGGAGGTTTAGGGGGACTATAGAAAGTGAGAAATGGAGAAAATGAAAAGATGAGGGAAAAGCAGGACAGAAGTGGTGGCTCGTGGGTTCGGCGTTGGGAGGTCGCTGGGTGTCGCCCTCAGCCCGTGGGGAATTGAATTCGCCGTGGAGCTCGGGGACCCATGACAAGATGGACAGGCCCGTATTAAGCCTGGTTATGCAAACACTCATTGTATTCAAACACTGGTGGCATGCTGCTGTAAGGGGCAAAAAATCCAAAGTGATGCGGCGGACAAATCAACAGGAGCTTATTGGATTTCCCCGAGATGATTTCACTTAATGGGCAGTATTCATCTTTTAATGGGTATTGATCTTCTGTCTTACTGAATACACACAGACACAGGCGCGTCACACATTCCAAAATATTTCTCTCTCTCTCTCTCTCTCTCCCTATTGTCACACGTATCTGACGTCACCTCCTGGCACCATGATAGCATGGGGGTGGGGGCGCTCTGTAAAAAAAACCAAAAAAAAAAACACATTTTTATAACCGCACGGGGGCAGAAACAGCCACCCACCCAGGGGGCTGTAATCCGGTGTGGGCCAATGGAGCGCTGCCGCGGCTGCAGCTGCACGCTGAGGCTGCAGAATCGACTCCCGCGGAAAACAAACATGACCTCCGACTTTTCCTGCCGACGACAGGCCGGCGAGATCACCACTCCCACACCTCGGAGATCCATGCCGTTATTAGGAAATAATTCCTTTTGTGCACATGTATTCCCTCCATTGGGTGGTTATATATTCACTGCGAGAGAGTTTCCATAGATTTCCCCCTGCAGCATTTACAGCACACAGAGCTGATAATGTAACAACGTATATCTGTCTATGAATAGTGCCTTCGAACACATTGCTAAGATTGTGAGTGCCCGAAATGTCTGCTTTGGAAAGGTGATGACACGTCGGCAGCGGGGAGTGTGCGGCTTGTTTGGGCCACTTTTAAAAAGCCAAACCCCGGCCACTCTCTCCTGTCCCCATAGGTTAATCATTAATCACCGTGTTCCAGTTGGACAAATGCCATGAAAAAGCCAGCGAGTGGTGTTTGCCGAGGGTCCCCCCCCCCCCCCCCCCCCCCCCCCCCCGCCCCCCCCCCCCCCACTTCCGCGCCCCCCCCGACCCCGTGAACTTCCACGTGATTCAATGGTCCTCGAGCTGAGTCGCTGTGTAACCCGACCCCGCTGTTGCTCTGTGCCCCATGCAGGATGATGGTGTTCGGAGTGCTGACCCTGGTCCTGAGCTGGACGTCTCTCGGAGCGGGCCTGGCCGCGGCTGTGGTGAGCTGCCCCCCCTCCACTCCTCCCGACTGAAGAGTGTGGGCCCTGATGTAAACTGGCGTAAACTGGTCTCGGGCACTCAATTCCTATCCCGCTCCGCCGGTGTGATGATAAATTGCTTTGGCTGCGCGCAGGCTGCACTTGAAATATGTCTTTGAGCGCGTCGGGGTGGTGGAGAGGAGACGATTATACACACCGAGTGCATGCGGTGTCGCATGAAAAATATCTGCAGGTTGTCGGTGCACGATGAGGGATAGCAACTTTCTCAGCATCCCATTAGTTAAAGGTCTTCCCACACACTGTACAGTCTCAGATAAGAGTGTACAGCTTTAAAAAAAAACAAAAAACATTAAAGCGTGATTTGAATGTGGCCCTGTGCAAAAAAAAACCAAATACCCTTAAGTGGAGCTTTACTCAAAAACGTTGCTAATCGTGTGTTTTTCTAACCTCTCTCAGCTTTGGTAATTTACTGTCTGTGTTTTGGTCATTCTCTGGAAAAAGCGAGTGGGCGAGAAAGAGCCCCTGCAGCCGCGTAGTCTCATCTAAAAAGGCGTTGGCACCTCCTCACAGCCCCAACCTCAAGTTCCCCTGATCTGAGTTTGTCCTTGCGTCAGCACACGCCTTTTTCGGATCTCTGCAATCAAACGTGAAGCCTCTCAAAATAGGCCGACAAAAGAACAAAAAAAAAAAAAAAAAATCCCAAGCCCACCCCTTGGCACCATCATGACACAAGCATGAATAACGCAATTCTATGCCAGGAATTATGAGGAGGGGTATCCAATCGTGGCTTTTAAAGCTGATCGTACTGAAGAGGTGAATCATTTTAGTTTTTTTTTTATTCCATTATGGTGCCACTGCAAAAAAAAAAGAAAAGGAAAGAGACACATTTTTGATTCATCCCACGGGGAATAATTGGTGTGATGTGATATGTGAAAATAGGAAAAAAAAAAAAAAAAACATTTCAAGGGAGAAATTGAAGATGGGTAAGCACTGGTTGTTTTGACTCCCTCGCCTCAGGGCATGCGTGTTGTTTTTCTGGGGGACGTTGCGTTTTTGACTCCGGGGCTGCAAAGGATCGTTAACATGTGTGAATTTAAGTCGGAGATAATGAGCACTGGGTGGAAAGCGGCAGGAGGTGTGATCCGTTACAACGCGTACAGTCTCAAGTCTCACCTGCCCGTGTCTTACATCGGCGGGCTTGATGTCTTACTTCGCAAGTCCCTGGGGACACCAGTCCCGCGACACAAAGGACAAAACCAGGACTTATGGCGTAAAACTGTTGCCAGTGTGTTACCTCGACCACACAATGTCGAGCTTCTCGGTGCTGCGTGGTGACGCACTGTGTTTGCGGGTGGTACAGTGGGTGTAAAGGTCACGCCGGAGGACGGGCAATGGGATCACCAAAGTCAGCGGGCCGGGGGGGGGGGGTTCCTTCTCTGGGGAACATAAACATTCAAAAAACAAATGTCACGGCAGTCCAGGGATTAGTTACGGACCATAAAGTGTCGAGTGTTAGGCCGAAGGGTCCGCCACATTTCCTGTGAGTGTGTTTTGTGTGCGCGGAACAAAAATCTTGGCCGGCCTGTTACATGACCCGTCTCTCACGCCACGTGCTGTTGGCCTGAGGCTGACCTTGGCTTTTTTTTCTTTCCACCAGCATTAGTTTTATTTTGTTTTTGTTTGTTTTTTTTACCTGTGGAATAATGAATTTCTGGACTTCTGAACTTTTTTTATTTTCAAGCATGCGCTTAGTTGAAGTGGCAGACCCACCCGGCATCCGCTTGACGACTGCCCTCAGCAGCTGCAGTCACGCGGGCTGGCCTTCTGAACATCGCAGTTATAAAGCCACCTGCCACTCACACACTGTGGGCAACTCTCCACGCCCGCCGACTTTTAACCGTTGAGGGCGACCGGAGCACCGCGTGTGTCAGCGGGGGGAAACCTGCCGGCGGCCAGTAGTTTGCAGGAGTTTGCGTGTGCATGGGGATGCCACAAACTGAGCGTGCCAGGGAATGTAGGCCGCCACAAAGTGAAGTGCCTCAGTGCCAAAATAATGAATGCGTACAGAACCCAACGCCCCCCCCCCCCTACCCTCACTGAAGTCTTAATTATAGACTTTGGGAAGTTAGAGCTCTGCGTTCTCGAAGATTCTGTGTTTTCCCACGGAGAATTCGGATAAACCTGCCAGCGACTCACTTGGTATTCCTTGTTTCCAACTAGCTGTCCCAGGTTTGCCGAGGAAATGGGCTTGGCTTCGTTTTTCTTTTATCTGTGTGTGGGGCTCGTTAGCGCTGTCTCAGGACCAACACCCCGCGCGGTTAAGCTCCGCGCGGCGTGTTTGTCCTGAGCCCAGGGGACGCTGAGCATTCAGACGGCGCAGTTCCGGCAATTCTCTTCAATTCTCGGGGAGCATGTCCTTTTTTTAAATTTCCCTTTCTGTGGCAAAAAAAAAAAAAAAAAATGCGAAAGATGATAGTGAACGTTGTTCCGCTGACAAAGTGTTGCAATATGCAAATGCAATATTAATGTCAGGCAGAACACTCACTCTTCATGTCAGTCAGTATTTATTTCTTCCCCCACTTTCTGATTTGAGGAACAATTCAGTCCCTTCGGCTGTGTCCCTGTCTCTCACCCGTCTCCTGTTTTGTGTTTCATCCAGGGCACCAGTGATTTCTGTGTGTCCCCCGACAAGTACCTCATGAGCCAGACGAAGAGCATCGTCAGTGCGGGTGAGCATCAGTGCGAAATATAGACCTAATGTTGCATTAATGATGTCAATATGTGAACAAAAAGCTGTGGCCTTAACTCTCTCTCTCTCTCTCTCTCTCTCGTATATCAATTAGTATTAGGCTTAGGATTATTATAATATGGTCTGAAATACATTTAATCAGCTGCTTTGTTTGTGTGTTTGTCTTCCACAGATATTGTTCATTACTATCTGTACTGCAACCAGACTCTCTCCAACCCCTTCCAGCAGGTAAACGTGTCAGACTTGATGATGAAAATCTACTTAGGCTTAATTCGGGAAAAATCCGACTCAACATAGCACAAATGCTCATAATATATCAATGGATTTATTAACTCTCAGCCAGTCATGAAACGTGATGCTGTACACACACACACACACACACACACACACACACACACAGTATTATTATTATTATTATCATAAAAATGAAAGCAGGTAACAGCTCTGTATTGAACTTGTCATTTGAAGTCAAGTGAGACAACCAACAATCTAAAAAAAATTGGAATCTGAAAGACTTTCTTTCGACCCCTTATCCACTAAACAAGCGCCGGATTCATTTCTCGGCTCCTGAAGCCTCGTCTTTGTCATGCTCTTTCTCTCTGCCCCGGGGCCGTTTGTCTGGCTTCGATCCTCACCTCACCTTAACAGCTCGAGTAGAAGTAGAAGAAAAAAAAGCCTCACATCTGTCACTATTTCTTCCTCCCTCCCTCCCTCCCTCTTTGCAGTTTTTTTCTTTCTCTTTTCCTTAACATGTATCAAACAAACCAGACAAAACGTGCCGGTGTGATACCAAACTGCTTTAATTGTTCCTCACATGCCTCCTGCTTCAACTCTTCTGCACTTCACAGCTCTTTTTTCTATTTCGATAAGCGGCGTCTTCCTTTGCTTACTGTCCTCCGCCATGCACTTTTCTCCGTCCCATTATTATTTTATTCGGCTCAGAACGAGCTTAACCATACTGAAGTTGATAAGCCAAATTTGCTCCGGCAATGAGACTGTGCAGCACAGGACAATCCCGCGGATCTCAATGCAAATTCAAATCAGAGGAAACCAATTACATTTATGGATAGCTGAGGTAATTGACCATATCCTGTTTCAGTTTAACACTTTGCCACGGGCCAATGGGGCTCCAGGCTCCTTGTTAGGTTGGGTAACTCTGAAGACACAATTTTTACGCAGAGATGTGAACGTTTAATTCGTTTATGGCTTTGCTTGAATGTTTAAAAAAAAAAGAAAAAAAAGGCATATTTGTGACATGGGATGTGGTTATCCTGTTAGACTGTGGAGGCTTATTTTGCCCCCTGGTGGTGAAAATATAGACCTACAGGAATACAAATGGCCTACTTCAGACTAACAAATGTTGTAATGCAACGATGAGATATTTTACACTAACTCGCTGCCCTTAAATGCTTTAAGTCTTGTTATGTTTGACTTCAGAACAGAATAGAGCACCAAGCCACAGGGAAATGCCACATGTAAAGCTTGATGAGCTATAAAACTTTTCCCAAGCTGTTTTATACAATTGCGTATTCTTATTGAAGACGTACATTAGAGAACAATTTGGCAATAGTTCAATAAAGAGCATTGAATCCCTCATTGTTTTTCAACCTGACCTTCCGTTTCTTCATTCGCAGCCTCTGACGATCTTCCAGAGGTCGCTGACCACCATGCAGATCCAGATCCAGAGTCTGCTGCAGTTCGCTGTGCCTCTGTTCCCCACGGCCGAGGTATCTGTTACGCAAATAAAACGCATGCCCCGCAGTGTACGGGTGTCGCATTAGAGGAATTGTTCCCACGTTAAACGTGTGCTGACGAGTCATTCAGTGATGCCGACGCTGACCTCTCTCTACGCAGAGAGACCTTCTGGGTATCCAGCATTTGCTCAACTCCTCGGAGGCCAGCCTGCACCAGCTGACCGCCCTGCTGGACTGCAGGGGGCTCAACAAGGTTCGTGCACGCTACACTGCTAATCGGCGTCAGTGCGGCACAACTGGGTCAACAGCAGAGTAGAAGAAAAAGCGGGCAGAGCGGAGCAAGAGGAAATTGGAAATTTAACAAGAGCAACTCCTCTATGCCGCGTTCTCTTTGTAACTTGGGTGAGATTCCTGCGCCACGCTGCGCTGGTACAGTGTCGCTCGCGGTGCAGTTTGCGCCCTTCCCGGAGGCCACGCACGCCGGTGCTTCCTCGTCTGTGCCTCATTTTGCCTGCCGTGAAGTCAGACGCGGCAGTTTAGAGCGCCGTCACAAGGGGCAAACTGTGAATTTGCCCTTCACGCTCTCTGTTTGACCTCCGTAGGACTACCTGGATGCGATGGTGGGGGTGTGCTACGACGGGGTGGAGGGTGTGCTCTACCTCTGCCTCTTTTCCGTCCTCGCGGCCTGTGCCTTCACCGTCATGCTGTGTGCCATTCCCAGGGCATGGAGACAAATTGCCTGCAGGTCGGTCCGCCCTCCGCTTGTCTGCCGGCCCGAGCGCCCTCATTTCCTCATCCTGCACCCGCTGTGCTGATGAGCCAACTCGTCCAGTTGTGTGAATATGTATATATATATATATATATATATCTTTTTTTTTACAAGTGAGCAAGAGACCCAATATGTGTCTTCAAATACAATTTCAATTTTGTGAGGTGATGTACTGAAACGCAAGCAAACTCAAAATTTGAATTCACTGGCATTAATCTGTGTTTAGTGCATTCTCTATCCTCGTCAACACATGGAGTCGAAACATCAGTGTTCACCCATTTAAATCCGTTCAATATGTTGTTTTACGTAATATTTACGGAAGCAAATGGAGGGTTCCCGTTTTTTTTTTTACATTCAAACGTATCATGTCTAGGCTCACTTGTCAAAGTCTGAATTCTTATTCTTATAATTCATCAACGAAAAATCATAATTGACGTGTCACATTCACGTCATAATGTGGGCGTGTTTCTTCTTCAGTTAACCGCTAAATTGCAGATCCGTTTTTCAGCTTTTAATTTGTTTACATTTTGACAAATGATTCAAGGTCTGCCGAGTACGCTGCGAGCCTTTTCTGTCGATGCAAAGTAATATTGCATTTCGTGGAGTTCTGCGGCAATGTTTTTCCTATGATTCCGAAGCAGATCGAAGGATTCTTTACAGACACGAGGGACGACGATCTCCGAATAGTTTCATTTTTGCGCCGTGAGGCAGTGTGGTCGTGACTTAAGAGAGGCAGTAGCTGACCGGTCACGTGTTGTGTGTTCTCGCAGGGAGCGGGATTACGACGACATCGACGAGGAGGACCCGTTCAACCCGCGGGCCAGGAGGACGGGCCCTCCGAACCCCAACCTCACCAACATGCACAGCTTCTGCAGCTACAGCAGCGGCATGGGCAGCCAGAGCAGCCTGCACCCGCCGGCCCCCGCCGTCTCCAACGCGCCCATGGCCGGCCCCATGTCCGAGTACATGTGAGTAAAGAGCAATCAACGTGCAGAGGGGAATTCCAAAAAGCCTTCCGACTAAGTTCTTCTCGTTCTTTCTCCAGGAACCAGGCCGCTCTGTTCGGGGGAAACCCGCGGTACGAGAACGTGCCACTCATAGGACGTGGATCTCCACCCCCTTCGGTGCGTTGGGTCCCGGAGGCCAAGTCCTCCTTGTGACGTCCGAGCTAAGAGACAGGTTTTGCATTGGTAGCGCAGGAAGTCGTTTTTTTATCAACAAATAGCTTTGATAAATAATAAATAGCTCATTCTTTTATTCACATTTCAACCCACCGAGTCTCACAGTTACATCATACACAGCCGGGTTCCTGCTCTTCTGTTGCACACGGTGCCTTTTTCTGCCCTCTTTCAGGACGCTGACTTACAGCGTCACAGCCAGGAGAGGAGAAGGAATGCAGTGAATATTTCACCGTGAAGCGGACGTCGTTTAGAGCGCCTCCGGGCAAAAGGCCCAGGAGAAAGTGACACGAGTCTCGAACTCGCTCACTCGCTGGCTTTTTTTTTTTCTTTTCCTCCTCATCCGCGAAGCCGCTTGTCCCCACTGGGCCACTTGTCACCTGCCAGACGTCACGAGTTAAAAATAGCAACGTTTTTGGATTAAATTTTCATCCGGCGGCAGCCGTGCATAGATGTCCGGTAGATGTGTGCGACGGAACGCTGCAGTTCAGTGCGAGTGTTTTTCCGCGTGACAGCACACACTAGAGAACCAATCATTTCCTCGGTCAGGTCGGCCAGTTCCGTTGAACATATTGTAATATTCAATACCAAATGCCTATTTATGTTGCAATCCATCTATCTTCCACTTTCCATGTTAGTCTCACCTCAGAAGTTTTTTTTTTTGTTGTAGATAAAATATCAAGATTAGTTTAGGTTATCTTATCTTTTCTTCTCTTCTCTTTTTGCCATCTTCTCGTCAACCTTTCAGCCTCTTCTTCTTATTGCACGGAGAAAATGTCATGCACTTTGACTGATGTCTTCTTACTTAACTAACAGCAGCAAGTAATGCATAATTCAATTCTCCCCCATGACTTCGACTGTACACCATGCGGTAGTCTTCGGCTAACAGCTTCTTTTATATATTTTTTTTTTGTTTGTCACGTGTATGTTTGTTGTTGGGTATCTTTCATTTCTATATTTCCCCGTTTTTATTTTAAATCGACTTTTGGAGATATACTCTCAGCAGTATAGAAACAGAGTAAGTCTTTTATACTCTTCCTAAGGATTGAAACCCCCCCCGACCCCCACCCCAACACATACTTTTCCTCTGTTGCATCTTTGCGTCTTTTACCTCTCCTTCCCCTCACACACCACTTTGTTTGGTTCCCGTGCGTTTTTCCCTGCCTGGCATGGCTTTCGACTCGCAGCCTTTTGTCCTCATTCCAGGCAGTCTTTCTGAATTAGTGAGGGATGCCTGCCCCTGGTGTTCCCAGGCTGCTACTGTACTTACTTATATCCGTAGATTTCCTCCCAGTTGGCCCCTGTGCATGCAGTCCCGCATTTTCGTTGTGTATACAGTGTACTTCATCGGGATTATTCACAATCACGATTGCCTTTAAAATAGGCACATTTTAAATTCTGTGAGTAAGTGTGGGTTATAATATTGCCGTGTTTACATTGTACAAGATTTGTTCTTAATCTTTGATTTCTATTATAATCAGAACCCCTGTAAATCCAGCCAGGATGCTTTTTTTTCGGAGCATCCTCTCAGACCCTTAGATATTGCGAATCATATTTGCTCAAACAACAGATTATCCGTGCTGTATTCCTGTTTTCCCCTCATGACATTCTCGTAATTCTTTATCCGATGTTTGTGCCCGGGTCCTACCCGTGAAATCTCGCCCTCGGGGTCGCAGAATCAAACTGAACAATTTCTCCATGCCTGTTTCCGTGTTTGTCTTTGATCCCACAGTACTCCCCCAGCATGAGGGCCACCTATCTCTCCGAGGAGCAGAGACGACACTTTGGAAACGACTTCCAGGCGTAGGACGCCTTTATCTGCCTGAGGAGGAAAACGGCATCACACGGAAAACACGCAAGCCTGCACGCTCCACGGGAGACACGTGTGAGGTGTGGCTATTCTGAGCGTCACGAAGAACAGTGTAACATCTCCTTTGTCTCAGGACAACAGAACCATATCTGTACTCTTGTTCTATGGTCATAAATTATGAATTTCACTTCCCCCCCCCAGTCCCCCCACCCCTTTACCCACTTTACCGACTGTTACTCTGCTGTGCTCCTCTGCTATCTGACACAAGTTGTCGCTGCCTTGTAGTCACGCATGGAGGAGAAAAGGTGTGATGAGCATCTGTGCTGCCCTGTGTCTTTTATATTCAACCGCGCACTGGGAAAGAGATAGATGGTTCTGACGATACACGCGACGGAAGCTATGTCGAGGGTTTTGTGTCTGCGTCTGTTAAACGGAGCAATTTCCCGATAAATAGGATCAAAAGACAAGCTCTCTCCTGTTCCATGAAATTCCCACTTACATTCAGGTCTCCAAAGAGAAAAATGGAAGCCTGCCATGATTCTTTTTTCTACAGATAAGTCTTCATGCACGGTACAGGTGAAGCACAAAACCCCTGCCGCCGATGGCACACGGGAGGAGGTCCTGTTGTGGTCTCATTTATTTCCATTCACATAGAAACTTGCCTACGAGTGAGGCTTTATGTTTCTAAGTCGCTTGGGGACGAGACTACCTTGAGACCACAACTTCTGTAAATATATTTGTAAATGTTCAATAACAGACAGTTGTATTACTCTTCAGTTGATTTTGTGCCATTTTTTTTATTTTTTCTAGTTTTGTGTGGCAACGTCACAAAGGATCACTCTTTTTTGTGTGTGCTTTCTAAAGGGCCATTCATTTTAATCGTCTACATGTTGTTCCTAATTGAGCTCATAGGATAACATTGTCATTTCAGCTGTGACTTGCCGTGCTGCATTAACTCTTGTTTATGAGAATATTCAGGTTCTGAGGCATCAGTACAAGCAGCTGCACATGGCTGAACAGTGATATTCTGTAGGGATTTAATACATGCAATGTCATTCATTAATAATGATGTGTTTCTTTTCTTTCAGCATGGTACACTGTACAGGCACTGAGAGTAGTGCTTAATTGTGTGTGACCTCAGACTGTGGGGTCACATTGTGTTGCTGATTAAACCACTTTTGAGTACCTCTTGCTCTGTCTTCAATTTGCTGTTGATTGTTAATTGGCAATATGAACTGTATATGATCTAGACCTGCTCTCTAATATGAATGCCCCATGATAACTTCTCTCTGGATTTAGTTCTATTTAAGGAATAGAGTTGTTGTAGCTTTCTACATATTTCCTAGATATGCCCTTCTAGTCATGACCTTTGCAAATCAAACACTTAAGTTATTCAGATACATATTTATTTAGATTATTTTACCTAAGCATACCCCATGCATGGTATTTGTTATTGTCAATGTCTGTAGGAGATTTCAAATGTAACAAGTGGAAATATATAATTAAATGGCAGGAGACTGCATACCACATTTCATACCAATATTTTAAAACTACATTATTTCTTTAGTGATATACACCAGTTTTTTTGTACTTAACTATTGCGTGGAATATAATAATAATGATTTTAAGGTTTTTAAAACTAGGTATCTTTGGACGTTGTGCTCAAAACAAGCTTATTGTAACTGAGGTGATTTTGTTTTCATCCAGCAGATGGCAGCATAGTGTCACAGAAAGTGCTGTTTGGTTGTAGCTGTGTAAACTGGTTACACAGACTCTTCTACTCAAGAAACAATGTCTCGTTCTAATGAAGATAAACTTTAAAAAAAATGGTTTGTACAATTGGCTGGTTGGCTGTTCTTTTGATTGGGAAAATGTGTTGTTACCGCAGCAATACCATAGATCAGATAGAACACACAAATACGTTCACCTGGCAAGAAAAGAGCGAGATACATTGAAAATTGTATTTAAACGGTAGAATTTTCAGTATATACACAGATTAACCGAACAAGATAAATAATACATACAAATAAGATGTAATATAAAGTTACACCGATCGTGAATGTCAGGCTGTTTTTGTGTGTGTATATATTCTATATATGTTTGTGTATATGTTTTTAAGTAAAGTAATGAAGTTAACAAGAAGACACGTCAACATTGCATTCGGAAGTACTGTTGTTGACAGTAGCGAGTTCGATAACACCAGTGCACCGTGGGTCTCCAGGGACAACACACGCGCGCACGCGCGCAGGCCCACGCGCAGCCACAGACAGCAGCAGGTGGGCACACACACGCACTCACACGGGAGGAAGTGAGCGGAGCAGGTGAGCGGCGGGCCCAGTGCGTTAGCTGGCTCCGTGAGGAGCGGTGTTTCCGGGCGGAAGGCGGCGGCCACGAAGCTCCGTGAAGCCGCGGCGGAGGACAGACCTGGGCGGGCGGCATGGCTCAGTGGGCTCGGCACTCCTCACCGTGAAGCAGAGTGAGCATGAAGGACACGGGGGACTCGAAGGACCACCAACTCACAGTGAGTCCAACCCTTGTGTTTTATCTCCTTATGGTCACTTAGAGCACACCGTTTTTCCCCTAACAAGCCGGTGTCGGTGCTCAGCAACAGGAGCAATCAACCACGTTGTGCAAACAGACATCCGCTGCTCTTCCACTCTGCTCACTTTATAAGGCACCCCAGTACAATTCTGCCGTTAAGTTAAGGTGCGCGTTTTACGTTCCCTTGTTGTTGACACGGCGTGACATTCTGCCATACGTCTCACTTGAGTTCATGGTTACAGCTGGCGCCACATCACTTTGAGTGTTTTTATTTTCTGTTGTGTCCACATCTGTTTACATACAAGCACATCGAATGTAAACCAATGTAAACCTTTCCTTGGTGTGAAGTGGTACTAAGTTGGTTGTTTTTAGATGTTGGCCACTTTGAGGCGTAACCTGCTATCATGGAGCATCAGGATGGGCGTTTATCCTTGCTTTCTGATGCTCTATGGCGCATTTATTGACACATAGAAGTAGAACAGCTATTCGTGGCTTACTTGAGATAATATTACACATAATAACATAATAATAATAATAATAATAATAATAATAATAATAATAATAATAATAATAATAATAATAGTTGCATCACATCCCTTTACTATCTGCACTGTGGCCATAGGAATTAGTAGCGCAACTTCTGCAGGGTGCTGACAGTCCTTGTTATTCCACCACACTATTTTCCAGAGAAACGAATGTGTTTTTTTTGTTTTTTTTATGATTATCACAAGCACCCCTGAAAGACCAAGACAGGAAGCAGATTCAGTCATTTCCTGTCAATTAAGAGTTTGCGTGCTTGCCAAGTGCTGTAAGATATTAAAAAGGTTTATTTACCCTCTGATACTGCAGGGCATTTTTTTTAACATTTCAGAGGAGCGTTGCTAAATTGTGGGAAAATGTCAGCACTGTAATCAGTGTCTTTTGCAGTAAAGAATGACATCAGTCAGTCTGTGAGGGGATTAAAAGCACATTTTGGAAATAAATTAGCCATAGTGCATTCAGCCATCCTACCTTACAACCATCGGCTCACTGGATCTGCAGTTGACCCAATCTGCTTGTGCTCAGGGCTGCGGTAATAAACTAGAGGGAACACAACACAACCTTTTACATATAAAACATATATATATATATAATATGAGTTCTCATTATTAATTTATGAATTTATAATGTCCTAAGTTTGATATTTTAAAGTTTGTTCATATAGTTTTCTATTGCGTCTCTATCAGTTTGATTCAGATTTCAATAAAGTAGTATATTTTCCCCTTCTTGTATCGCAGGCTTTCACTTAATATTTTCGAGCTTCAAATTTAAAGTTCCTCAGGAAAAGATATTACGCCTTTAAAACATGGAAACTACTGTTGATTTGTTCAAAATTAGGCGAATAATTTAGAGGAAATCACACATATGCTGTAGATGATACATAATCCATATTTCTTTCGGCTATTTTTGCCCTTGCTTTCTTCTGGCTGAGACTAACAAGCACTCTCGACGCATTTGCACAGTCAGTCACAAGACTCGGACGCAAACATCCAGAGACACATCCTTTTGCAAATAGGAGCTTATTCAGTGTATGTGTTAGACGTGGTGTGTGTAGCTGTCAGTGTTGTTATTTTGTGACACGTCATTTCTGTAAAATGAATGTCTCAGTGTTGATTCAATTCCAGGCCCATTGAATTCCCTCTGTGTGCCGCAGGTTGCCTTGAGGATCCGACCCCTCAGCGGTGCGGAGCAGGAGGAGGCGGCTACGATTGTGGCCCACAGAGTGGACGACCAGGTGAGGTGGTCATCCTTTATTCCACCGCTCTGTGTGTGTGTGTGTGTGTGTGTGTATCAATATCCAGCTCACCTCTGTGCCTGCGAGAGAGTGAATGAGTGATGGGGGTCAGCGTGTGGGAGAGGGCTGTTGTCTCCGCCGCCGCACATCCCCCTGCCTTCACGTCACGAGGCTGCATAGATAAAGTGTCTGCAGATAAGGTGTCTTTTAAGAAAATAGAAAAAAAACAACCATCTTGTTTGTAAAGCTCAAATGTCACCTTTCACTTTCTAACTGAATGCTGAATGACTCAGTCGTGACGCAAAATTGAGCGATCTTTCTACCCACTGATAGAAAGCATGAATTTCTTTCATAAACACACTCTCTGGGGTTTCGTTGGACATGGGCTACTGCAGAGTTGCAGCTGCACCTCTGATCGAAAACATTTGTCCTGTCTGATTTAGACGAGCTGACTGGCATGATTACATTTTACAGACATACACGACTTTTAGAGAGTTAGGGCAGTCAGCTTCTATTGTCTCTGTCACGATTAGGAGCCATTAGTGTACTTTTGAGGATGATGATTTGATTCCAAGATTTTTTTGACAAGTGAACCGCTTTTAATGGGGCCATTATGTAAATGTTTTTCTCCCCATTAGCGTAACCCATGACAGGAATGAGTATAAATTAACCAAGTCTTGTTTGGCTAAAAGCTAAGAGCTATTGTTATTCCTATTACCGCATGCAAATCAGAGGTTTTTGGAGTTATTATTTCTCCTTACGGTGGCAACGAATCAATAGAGACATTCTCGTAACACTCCCACGAATATTCAGGAGGCTGGGTTGGTGTGTTGTGATGATGAAGGTAGCGCAAGTGATAATGAGCATCGTGACCTGCTGAGGTGTCTCCCCACTTGGTGAGTCAGATTTACCTCGGCGTAGGATGGGATCAGTAGTGCTGCTGGAGGTTTTCACGAGGGAGGGACGTCTAGAAAATGTAACGTGTTCGTCTATCTTCTCAGAAGTAATTAAATTAATCCCGAGTCTCAAGGAAAACATCAGCACTTCTGTCCGCTAATGACATCATTAAAATAGGCTCCTCCTCGGGGGAGGGGGGGTGGGATTAGAGCGTAGGGGCAGGTGGTCCGATATGATGCTGACACCACAATGCCACACAGGGCTGAGCTATTGTCTTTGTTCACATGCAGTTTGTTGACTTTTATTCTTTGTTTACGCCTCAATAGCACAGCTCGCGCTGCAGAGAGAATAACAAATGGAGAGATATGTTGTTTGGTCACAGCGAGGTCACCTCAAGTTCACGCAGGCACGTCAATGGAAGCAGGATGAGCCACGCTTACAATACACACTTGTTACTGAGACACTGGGAATCTGTTGTTTACCTGGGCCTCACCTTCACGGCCCCGATATGAATGGAGGGGACGGGGTGAGGTGGGCCAAGAACACAACCCCAACACCGGGACGGACTTATAGTGCACCGTCTGTTCGACCTGTGCAAAAACACACACACGCGCGTTCGCAATACTTTATTTTACGAGAGACGACCATATGGCCCGCAGGTGGTGCTCAGACAGATTAGCAGGGTGCTGTTGGCTCACTTGGCCCACTGGCTGCGGGTGCTAGGATCTGGCTTTCCTCGCAGAAAGCAGACAACTAGGAGCTGGCTAAGCCCATGCAGATGAGCTCATTGGATGGGGTGGGGGGAGGGAGGGGGGGTTTAGCTCAGGTTAAGCCTTTTGCCACCTGCTCTCCCCCAAGGGCCCAGCCACTGCGCCCGGACCACCTGTTGCTTGTTATTCCCAACAGGCTTTCCTCACGTGTGAGCGAGTAGTGCACGGGGTCAGAGTTGCAGCGAGGTGGATTAATGAAAGACATAATAAATGGCTCGGGCCGAGCCGTTTTAGTTCGGTGCATTCATTACATTCCGACTAAGTGATACAAGAGCTTCTGTCCTTTATTCCCAAAGTACAAAAGAGAAGGAGACGTTTCTCTAGTCTCTCTACTTAGGTTGTATATTGGCATCAGATGTGTAATAGAAAGGACATTTGAACGTAATTAAACCATCACAAAGCGCAGGAGGGGGGGGGGGGGGAAAGAGAGGTCTGAGAGAAATGCATAAACCAGTCCAATCTGTGTCATGTCAATGTCGATTTCATATGGGCCACCATGACACAGAGACTGCTTTGAAATGGCATGATCAAAAAAAGAGCTCGGAACCGGCAAGTGGTTTGTCGTCCTTCCTTTGTTGAGAAGAAAGGTCCCTGTCGAGGGTCAGAGCGTCCTTGAATCCGCCAGCGCGAGTCGGTGCCTCCTTGACGCTTTATTGTCACACAGTGACACTGCAATGTGGCATTTATAAAATAATCACTACTCTGATATTAACCCGTCTCGATTACATTTTAAGGTTGACGGCTCCCCTCAAAGCCAGGGAAATTATAAACCCTGTGTGCTTTGGCAGTTGCGCTTTGGAAATGTTTGGAATTCCCTTGCATGATTTACATTTTAGTGAGCCAGGATATTGAATTTGTATTGTGTTATAATCCAGTGTGACACCCACCCACAGCAAAAAAAACAAACAAGTAGATGTATTCTTTTTTTTATCATGCGTATGAAACATGTATATACTATATATTTCTATATTTGTTTCTATAATGCTAAAATACGGATTCATCGTGTTCGCGACAAACACGATCTACTGAAAATTCTCCGCTGATCACCACTTACAATGGCCTTGGTCAGACAGCATTCATTGTAGGCCTCAGGGTGATATTATCCTTACTTAAGAGGCTAATAAGCTATGTTGAGCCCCTTGGGGATAAAGATGGTCTCTCACCAGAGAGGAACATTTTATCTCACTGTTCGTTTTCCCTCTGTTCCTAGAGGACACTGGTAACATGTAACACAAGAAGACTAAACCTACATGCGGTTGGAGTTTTTAACATGCGTTAGACAGGGTCCCCAAAAGTGAGCAGCAACAGGGGTTATGCTCTACAGGTCAGGTCCCCTTTTCTCAAAAACAATTTCCCTTTGTTGCCCCTACAGCGTTAGTGAGCACGTTTGTAAATTCATTCTTACCCATGCGGATGTCAACAACGGAGTGTTGACACCTTACTGCCTTGTGTCTCAGCCCTCGAACTTGTTGAGCATGTCCGCAGCAGGGCAGGCCTGTGTCGGTAACACACAGTGGGGAATGCTTTACAGTGAGGCCTCGTCTCCATGGATACACCTAGACAAGGTCAGGGCCATTGTTTGTTTTGTTTTTGTTTTGTTTTTTGTTTTTTTTTAATCCCTGTTCCTCGGTGGTACGGTCCTCCATGTATGTGGAGAAAGAAAAACAGCAAGGAAACAAGGCCACAGCAACTGGTGTTTTGTTTATTTTTATACAGAGAAATGGGCTGTGACAAATTCATTTGTTTTGTTGTGTGCGCAGAGACTAGAGGAGTGGTTTCTCATTCTGTATTCACTCATACAGTTACCTTGTGGAGAGAAAGGAGTCCGATGCCCGTGAGCCAGAAAAGTCCGCTGACAGTACCCCTGAAGTGCTCAGCGTAGCGTTTCTCTACTCCGGCCTGTCAGTGAAAGGGGATTCAAATTGCCTCCACCTCAGAGGCGGCGCCGCCGTGGGCCTGATTCGGCAAAAATCGCCTCCCCCTGGGAAACAAAGCACAGCGGATGAGAGAGGCACTGTGCTCCAAACAACATCTAATCTGTGACGTCATCGCAGAAGTGCAAGCGAACGGCATACTGTAGTTATGCACATCACCCGTTTAACAGTTACAGATTATAAGTGCACCCCTTATTATTATTTTTGATTCAAATGAACCAATGTTCATGTGCAAACATACCCTGGATTATTTCTTTAAATTCGGGGGAAGCTTACTGCTGGACTGTAGGTGAAGAATGTTGCAACATGTATGTGTTTATGCTGAATCTGCATAAAGAGTGATCTGATTCCCAAGCTTTTGGACTGTCCTCTTTCAACAGTCCATCGCCTAGCCTAGTAAAAAAATCGGGGGGGAAAATGTGAAAAAAAGGACACGCCATGTTTGAATAGCTTCATGTTTGCACAAGAGAGGCGCGAGGAACAACAAATAGCCGCGGCTTTTTTCAGCTGCGCCGATTTCACCTCTTCACACAGGGGCCGAGCCAGGCGTTGGGACTCCGGCCCGAAATGGCATCAGTGGCTGGCGCAGAGGTGCAGAAATAAACGAGAGGCACGGAAGAGCTTATTTCGGGGTCACACACAGGAGGCGGTTCTCCTTTATTTCAATCCCGGGTTCAAAGGTGTCAACACAAGTAGGCCGTCTGAGGCCGGAAAGTGGATAATCTTTGCTCTCCTCTGGCTGCACTTCTCCCTCTCAGCCTCTGTTTTGACTCCACTGATCCCTGCCCTCCCTTGTGGCTGAGTCTGTGTGTACGTGTGTAGTATGTGATCCCCCTCGCCGCCCTTCCACTCCTGATTACGATGAGAGGGCAGGGCGTGGCAGCTCGACACAAGCAGCCACTGCAGAAGAATTGAGACACTGGAGCGACCCCGCTGTTGGGTCTGCTATTCAAGTAAACGCCCCTCACCAACTCCGTTGGAATCAAAAAGAGTTCAGTACATTAAATTGTACGATCCAGCTTATTATTGTATATTATGCCATCCAGTTGTTTTGCGTCATAAAGGAAACAAAACATAATGCAGCAGGCGTGAATAGTTTGCACCACGCTGTGTTTTTGAGCATCTTTGAAGACGTTCTTTGGTCCACGAGGGGATGGCGGCACGGACAGAACTGCCCAAAGGGGCTTTTGCTGCAAACCTCCTCAACTAATGATGTTACACACTGTGCATGCGTAAGAGACCTGCTATTTTAGGGGGAAGAACATGCCTTGGTGCTGTGCGTTTGCATTTGCAAGTGTGCGTGCGCGCCCCCCGGCTGTGGAATAGAATGAAGAGCACAATGTCCCCCGCTTCCTCCATGGCCACCTTATACCTCTTACACAAGCAGGAAGTACAGGTCAGTCGCAGGGGCATCACTGCGTCGTCTCTGTTGGGCTTTGCCCCAGAGAGTGAGTTTGCATGTTTATTACCACAAAAAAAAGTTACCAATTTTACAAATTGCAGGGAGTGTGCTCAAAATCTCATGGAGACAGTAACACATTGAAATAAAACTGCAGGAAAAGACCAGTTCATTAAGAATTTGAAATGTAGAAAAAGTTACGGGTGTGGTGTGTGTGTGTGTGGGGGGGGGGACAGGACTCAGCAAAGGGTTGGCACTGAAGACAGGCAGGTTTGCGGCTAACAATTGGGTGTTTACAGAGAAAACATCAACGGTTTGTCTTGGGATTCATGAAACTAGAGGAAGTGCGTCTCTAAGGGTTTGTTTTTTTCTTCGGTGCAATACCCCTGTTGCAACACTGAGTTGTTTGTCGAGTAAGGCTCAGAGAGGAGCCTGCCTTTCCTGAAACGTGACAGCAGGGAGGGTTAAAGCAGGACGCTACTTTATCCTCAAAGGGTTGGTTTTTGAAATGCTGAAGTAAATCCTGCCTTATTTTCTTATTTATATCTAATGGGATGCAACCATTATTATTATTATTATTATTATTATTATTATTATTATTATTATTATTATTATTATTATTATTATTATTATTATTATTATTATTATTATTCATTTTACAGTCTGATGCCCCTTCTGATACATTTTTTGATTTTTTTTCTTCGGTACATCTTTTTTTTTTTTTAAGAGTACACCATGTACATGGACGTTTCATTGTGTGCCATGGATGCAGAAGACTTGGAGCTACTTGGAAACACTAATGGCTGCTTTTGGGTTTGTTTCGCACCGAGGATAACTCATGTAATGTCAGTGGAAGCAAAATGGACCCAAACGCCTGAAAATAGCTTTTGAGCACCATTCTGCTATTATGTATGTACATAATAGTGTGAAGTTACCATGACACTGTTTTGAACGGATCCTTGCACTGCTTGCCATGGAGCCACCTCCTCCCTCATTACTTACCTGAAAAAAAAGCACAAGACTAATGTCAGAATGTAATCATTACGATGAAAGAAACTTGTTGATTCATTCATGTTGAAATGACTGAATTTCATTTATTTTTTATTTTCAATTTTCAATTGAGAAATTCTAGCACAGTTCCGTTCAACTAAGAGACATTAAGTGAATCATTCGGCATCACATAGTGATTTGTTTGAACTCTGCTGCTCTTTTATTCCTCTGCTCCTGAATTGAGTATATCTTTCCTCATCATTCACCTCTGCTGTTTTCGTTGAATGCTGCCGCGTTTTTGACCCTCTACCTCCAGGTGAGATCGAAGATGATGTTGTTGAAAAGCCCTCAGAATGTATTTCTGTATTAATCAGTATAAAATTAATTGTCCGTTTTTTTGCCATCAGTTGCCCTAGCAACAGTGCTCTCGGGACTTGGACCAGCTGAACGCCAAGCGCGGTGACCTCTTGAGTAACTCTACAGCGTTGCGTTTTATCCTGAGACAACACATAACTTCTTCGCTGGCAAATTCAATTAGGGCTGGCCTCTGGCCTCGAGCCGACCTCTGACCTTTAATGGCCAGCAGTCTGCACCCGTCTTTGGCCAAAAGCTTAAGAGCTTTCCTGGATGTGTGTTTGCCGTGCATAAGGAGGAGGTTGTGTTTTTTTCTTTTGTAGGAGTTAGTACCAATGAAATCCGTAAATCAAGGAAAAAGGAAAGACTGAAGAATCCAAATCTTCACATTTATTTAAAGTAAGAACATTTGGCACATCAATGCCTTATATATTTTATGGCGCTACGTTGAGGGTGACGTTAAGGGCACCCGCCACATCACGTAAGCGGGGGGTTCAATGAATCGCTTTTACGGATGACACATTGCTGTATTTTTCCTCTTTGTTCCTCCGTAACCGCATGTGTCTGTGCCAACCAATAATACATCTTTGCTGCATGGCCACAAAACCGAGATGATGGGATTAACAGGTGGCAAAGAGATGGAAAGAAAGGAAGCAATCTCTCCACTGATCATGATCTTTGAAGGTGTCAGGAATCCTCTTGCAATGAGCGGCATTTCGTGAGTGTCTGAGTCGGAATTAAAGCGACTCTCATCAGACCGTACCAATCGGGCGTCCGTTTGCCACGGCCAGACGTCTTATGTAACCTCAATCGAAGAGCAGACTTTGCTATCAAGCACCCTGTATCAGGTACGCCGAGAGCCAATGCGCGCCTCCGATCATCAAGAGTCCCTGAAAGGGGATCTACGGACGCATTGTCAGGGTGCCGAGAGGGCAGCGCTGAGGTTTTTCTATCAGATAACCAGCCGCAATTGTGCCTGCTGGATTTTCCAAAGCTTTGGTTGCATTTGTGAAAGAGCCGTTTCAAAGGTCGCCCCGGCAAAGGTCACCGCCCAGACCTGACTGCGTCTCGACTCGTGATCTTATACCTTTTGTTGTCTGTGGCACTCTTGATGCAGCACACAGATGTCCTTGTTAAACGACTCTGCCCTCACGTCACCGTGCAGCCCAAAGATAAGGGAGGGGGAAATGTGGGGAAAAGTGTGGCCCCGCTGTTCACACACACAGCGTATTTCAATGTGGAAAGTTGTGGACCGACTACTAAACTAAAGATCCACTGCCAATTGCTCGGCGGTCAGATATTTCCTTTAGGTTTGATGTTACTCCATCCGTTTTTAAGTATTCAAGTTTTTTTTTCACACCGTGAGATGGAACCTTTTTTAATATCGGCTATTTATTCATGTAAACATCCCAACTTGTATGATTCGTGGGAAACGCAGTGTTGACTTGACAATGTGAGTTTGACTGAGAATGGTTTCTCACCACACTGATACATTGACTTGGACAAAAGCGCCCGTTTTAATCTCTCCCATACATGCGCGGCCCACCCTATGGGCCCGATAAAAGGGGATGCAATCTCATGACCATTGAAGCCGTGAGCAATAAAGGCAGTGTGAGCCATAAAACGTGACATCAGCGCCGACAAGGTGATTGGACGTGTTATGGCCCTATCACTCTGCTTCAGCAGCCGGCATGCGTGTGTTTTGTGTTTCAACCAGCATTTAGCGCTCCATCTGCTCTCGTCTGGTGGCTTTCTTCTTTTAAACTTGTTTCTAGCGGTAAAATTGTCCCCTGCGTGTTGCTGCATTTATCTGCTTGAGAGGCTGTCTTGTTGATCATGCTCAAGATGTTTCAAGGAACTCGGTAAAATCTCAGAGAATAGGCAAAAGGCCTAAATTTCGCATGGAATCGAACTTTGTGCGCTATTACACGATGAGTGGCAGCCAGCACACCGTCGGCCATTTATATGATGGAGTTTTCCAATTGCCCTTTTGTCATTTTATTAGGGTTTTTTTTTTTTTATGAAACCAGTGGCGTGTAAAAGGGTTTTGACCGGCGACACGAGCGCTGACTTTTGTTGCCCGTCTTGGCAGCGTTCTCCGCTTGGCATACGATAGTGGAGCCAGTCAGGGACAACCAATCCGGAGCGGGACCGGCTCGTGAAACCCCACCACGTCCAGTCCTTGAATTATGGAGCCGCGCTGGGAGTTGGCAGTGCCATAATCAGCGTGAAGACCAAACCCGGTCAGCCCTGCCGCCTTAACGACCAGAACGGCTGAGCCTCTTGATTACTAAAACCCATCATCCAGGGAAAGGCGCCGGGTAAGGGTGCTCCTATCGCACCCCTCTGTTTATGATGGCATTTAGATAACTCCATCACACTAATTGGTTTCATGTCGCCGCATAAGCAAGCTGTTGTCTTGACGTTGGCCGAGCCTTGGAAGGAGATGAATATTTTAGGAGCTTTCTTTTTTTTTTTTTTTTATCATCATCGCCACCGTGTGTAAATTCATGCTCTGGCCGTTTGTTTTGTCAGCCCCCGGGGTCACGTTGAACGGAGCCAAGCGCCGGATTCAAGCGAAGTGCGGCTCTGACGCGTGACGTCCATTGTGGACGGGAGAGGTGGCGATTACAGGTGCTAAGAATGACACCGCGTTTACGGAGGCCGTCGACCGGGAAATTGCTTTCCTTTTTTCGGCCCCGCTACGCTCGCGGCTCCTTTGGGCTTCGGGCCCGCTCGTGTCAAAATTGACA
This sequence comes from Colistium nudipinnis, assembly GCA_016785305.1. Classification (NCBI taxonomy): domain Eukaryota; kingdom Metazoa; phylum Chordata; class Actinopteri; order Pleuronectiformes; family Rhombosoleidae; genus Colistium; species Colistium nudipinnis. The sequence goes on from JAFBJU010000310.1 coordinate 427,665, forward strand.
TCTTCCTCGGCAGTGCTCATGAATTAGTCAGCAGTCCCGAAAATAAGGGTGATTGGAATAACAGGAGCAAATCCAGAACCCAGTGGACGATCTGAACTCCGCTTCACTCAACTCATGTTATTTTATCTGACCGTTATTTCGTTTTTTCTCTGGTCTTTGAGAGGTCATGGTGGACGAGCCGAAACGCTGAACGAGTTACTTCTTCCCTGAAGTGTTCCCTGACGCTTGACCATTAGACAGTGGACTGTCCACTGATTCTGTCTGTCGATGCTGTGTCTGTGCGGGCACCAGAGCCGCTCCAAGCGTTTCTATGAATCCCATCCGGTTCTTTGCGTTTGCCGCGTCGTACCAGTTGTCTGTGTGGAACAGTTGCTGTGAAACTTTCATCAGCTGTGATCCGGATGTGGAAACGAATCTCCAGCTTCCTTTGGGAGTTGGTGTTTTTCTGGTGCGTGATGAGTCACTCTTATCTGGTATCCAGTGACGAGACACAGACAGCGAGATTGCACCGCCTTGCGCTAAATACCCAGCAAACTGACATTTATTTTCATCACCGATTAATCCACCTGTTATTTCGGTTCAGTAAACTGTCGGCAGGTCGTAATTCAATGTGCATTTCCATTTTCTAGGTCTTTGGCTGAGCAACAGACCAAAACCCAAAGATACACGGATATTCAGTTTTACTCTCCTAAAAGGGTTGGGAACCTAAAATATTAGAATTGATCAACTATCAATCTCCTAAACCAGTTCCTGAATTTGTTTTTACAGTCTTTGGGCTTTCACCAATGCTTAAACATAGACCAAATTGCCCAAATTGCTTTATATTTTTCACACGCAGGCACACTGCGTGTTTTGGTCAGTCCGCCTGCACAGACCTGCGTGTCGCGGTGCTTGTGTCTCGGTTGCCATGTGCCTACCATGCGTGTGGCTACGCGTTTCCATGCAACCGCGCGACTGGCAGACCTAATGGTTTCCACGAGACTGCCGTGTTTTCCGAATCCTCCTCCTCATAACCGGTGTGCTGAGCGCTGGCCGTCATCGCCGGCCAGCGAGGGCTAACCTTTACTTCACCCCGTGCGCTTTGTTTCCCAGAAGCCGCTTAATGGAACACAGAGGACGTTCCCATCTGCAAGCCACGTCTGTGCCCAGCGCTCCGGCCTGACCACAGTGAGGTTTCCCCTTCGGCCCATTGCCGGCATCGAAACCTCGGGGCCCACGCCCACACATCGGCACTAATGTTGCAACACGGTCATTAGAGCCAGCCCCTGACGGTCTTATCGGAAGGCTTAAGAACACGAGTGCTATAGAATCTTCCTGAGCAGCAGCTGCTGTGTGTGGACGTCCGTGTAGGGCGGAGCCGTAGATGCCACTGTAACTCAAGAAACACAGATGACAGACGGGCCTGGAAGTGTTATCAACACCCTCGGCCCTTAATGATCTTTCCCCCAAGTGTGCGCTCTGGGAACAAAACTGTGCATGGCTGCGCGCACTACTTGATACCCACGACACGAGCCATTATGTGGAGGGCATTGTTTGCGTGCTCGTTAGCTTCTATCGAGGAACGCGCGCGCGCACACACACACGCTGCAGCTGGCGTCGTTTTCCAAAGGCATCGTTTTTGCTCCGTCGGAAGCCTTTCATTTGCACAAGACGGGTACAAATACACCTCCGTATAGCATGTGTGTGTGTGTGATGTGTGTTGTACGGAGGTGATAATGCAAGAAGCGAGCGTGAGCGAGAGGTGAGAGAGACTTTGTGAGCATATAATAGCTGATTGTCAAGAAAAGAAAGGCCCAGACCCTTTAATAAGTTGAGAATAGGTATAGAATAGAGAATATGTAGAAACTTTTGAAGTTGGAGCAATAGTGATTAGTGACATTTAAAACAGTTTTTTTCTCTTTTTTGATTTTGTACATTTGGCAACATCCACTTGACGCCCAACAATAAATAAGATAGTCACGACTATGTTGCGTCTCCTTCTATATGCGGACGCGATATTAACGAACAAGACGGAGCTCCTGTAGAGCGGCGTGTGGAGGAAACACGGATTTAGCGCGAACTGCAGAGACCAGCAACTTCTCGCCCGAAGAGCTGGCGTCGTACGGAGACGATCCGTGGAAATGTGGATTTATGCTTTCCCACGAGTCGCGAACAATGTTTGTGCCATTCCTCGCGCCTGTCCTTGTGCCATTTTTTTTTTGTTCCTTCTCACCAACTCGTTCTATACTCATGGTTGGCGAGCATACGCGGGCGTGACTCGGGTTATCTCGAATCTGGACGCCGAGAGACGCGATCTCCGTTCACAATATCCTCCCTGGGAAATGCGATCGGAACGCGCACGTCACCTCAGCTGGCCGCCGCGCAAGCAAAAAGTTAGAGGAGAAGCTTGAAGTCAGGTGGACGAGGAGAAAGAAGAGGGAGGGAGAGGAGGTGTGTGTTTTTTTTTTCCCCTCCTCATCCTCCCCTGCCATCCTCCTGTGCATACCGCACAATGGAAAAAAAACTCCAAAGAGCGGTGTTACTTTCCAACCTCTCCTTCCCAGCCTTCTCCCTCTTCCGAGTACCTCCTCCCCCTCTCAGCTCCCCCTCTCTGCTGATTGCGCCCCCGTGCAAAGCTTCCCGTGCCCCCCGCACCCTCACCCGCTGTTGTCAGTTTATTAAAAGTGAAATCTCTCCCCTTGAATTTCAATCGAGAGGCTTCAAAGTGAGCGGCTCGGCGGTTGAGGTGGTAATCAAACAAGCTGCGTGCTCCGGCGCTAGAGGCCTCGGGAGAGCCCTCCAGGCCCACTGCTGAACAGAGCCCGTCGGCTGAAAAGCCCGACAAGACTCCCCGTGGTCATGTCCGCGACAAACCCACCCGTTTTGTTTTTTTTTCTTCTCCACTCTCTTGTGCTTTTTGTTATTGTTGACCGTTTTCGCCAGTTTCGAAAGCCGCCACACGGCCAGGGGCACGACCTACCCTCGGCTTGCGTGCAACCCGGGCAACTTGCAGGTCTCTGCTCTTTTGGACAGCTGGGATCGACCCACGTGAGTGAAGCTCCGTCTTTGTGAGACGGCACTACGCACGCACATTGCGTTTCTTCTTCCCAGAAACCCACCAATGTTACATAATCAAAACACGGTTTCCCTGAAGTCACTCTCCTCCGGAGGCGGTGTGCCGTTTATTGGTTCATTAGGTTGTGTAAGCGGGCTCAGAGCGCGGCAGATGGCATGAGTCGATTCCCAGTCGCATTCATGCATGCGTCCATGCGCGCCGTGAAGCCCCTGCTTTCTGTCCCGCTCGCGTCTCATACTCAACAGCTTCTCTCGACGTTTTCATCCTTTTCAACAACATGCATTCCCGTTATTAGTTCGAAAGTTTTTCATGTGACAGTTTCCTATTTTTGCTTTAACTCGTCGTTCTCCCCATGTCTCCTCCAGTGCGATCGGAAGTTCTATACTTTGAAACGTGCCATAGTTTTTAGTATGCATAGCCCCAAGTTTGCTAAATGGGCACCTCTGGGATGTTGAAGATTTGAAATGTTATACCCGCAAGGCCCTAACAGCTGATGCTACAGCTGTGCAATGGACTTTACTCGTGTAAATAAGAGGATGCACTCTTAATGTCCCACTCACACTGTGTTTCTTATCTTGTTTCCCTTCATCATCAGATGGTGGTTCTGATGGATCCCATGGAGGACCCAGACGACATTCTGCGTGCCAACCGCTCCAGGGAGAAAACCTATATGTTTGACGTGACATTCGATTACTCAGCCAGTCAGGTCAGCCAAATGAAATCCAAAATCTATCGAATACTCAATGAAAGTTATCTCTTTGTGTGTGTGTGTGTGTGTGTGTGTGTGTATATATATATATATATATCATATTGTTAAAATCCATATGTGCAAAAAACTCGATTCCCCTTTACCTGTGCAGGAGGAGGTGTACCGTGCTACAACCAGAGGACTGATCGAGGGCCTCATATCAGGCTACAATGCCACTGTGTTTGCCTACGGACCCACAGGTTTGTGTGTGTGTTGCCATTAAGTTTATTAATTACGGCTCATTTTTGGCCTCCGTCTTCCGCCCCCGCACACACAGGAAAAGTGTGAAACACGATTGAGCACATTTTTTTATTACGTTTTAAAATCATAGGATGGTTTGGTTCAGAAAACAGTAAGATTTTGTAAATACTGTAACTGCAACATCTTTAAATGTGTATTGAGGTCATACAGGCTCAAAGGTCGCCATCCCGTTGCCGAAAGGGTGATTGCGGTGTTCATTTTATCATCCTCCTAACATGTCAATCAATACCATCCTGAAATGGTGAATTCCTTTGATTGTTTTGTTTTCAAGACAATCGTTTCAATATATATATAGATATATTTGAAAATGTTATGCTCGGCAAGAGGACAATGTACATGAAGATCATAAATCCAGTAGTTTTCCAGAAATTACACTTCGACGTCCCCGGACAACAGGCTGTGCGTGTCGTCTCCTCCGTGTTTAGGTTGCGGGAAGACATACACCATGTTGGGGACAGACAAGGAGCCAGGCATCTACGTCCAAACGCTGAACGACCTGTTCCGTGCCATCGAGGAGACCAGCGACGACATGCTCTACAGCGTCTCCATGTCCTACCTGGAGGTCAGAGCTCTCCCTTTTTTTTTTCTCCCAGCTATTTGTCTCCGGATAGAAATTTCCCGTCAGAGACCACACAGAACGATGTGATTAATGCAACAGTGATGACACATCTCGTAATTGGCAGTCGACGGGGCTCAAAACGGTACCAGTCATTAACTTGATTGCTCACGTGGAGGGGTTCAAATTGTTCCCTGATTTCTTCACATTTGAACCGCAGATACCCCTGCTTCAGTCAACAGCATGCTGAGCGCGTCTTCTGCCGTCTCCTCTCTTCTCACCGATAACATCTGTGGTTGTAAGCCGATGCCAATTGCAGGCGGATACTACCGCTATCGCTTTATTTTTTTCTCAGCCCTCCCTGTGTCACATGCCAAACCATACCGTATACAAATAATCCTGAGTTTTGACCACCCCTTTCATTCCACAACTCGTTGATTAGTTAGTTCGTTTTTGCTTCTGGGTTTTTTTTTTCATAACCCTCTTAAGGCTCTTTAAATTGGAGTTTGAGAGCTGCTGCGGGAATGCAGTGCAGTTGCGCTGTTGACACTGGAAAGGCTTTCTGCTCGCCGCTTCGAACAGAGAGCTTCAACGTTTCCGAACGAAACCTCGTCTGAAAGGGAAGTGGAGTCCAAATTGGTTGTCAGTCGCAGCAGGCCCATGTCGAGACATCGGTAACTGGCCATGTAGGTGTATGTGACCCTTTCAAAGTCCATTTTTGCTTATTTTTGTGTAATTCAAGAAAATACCATAGCGACGTTCGGACGCCTTCCCTTGTCTCCCCGTGAGAGTGCGGACGACGAGAGTCGAAATCGGTTTCTCTCCGGTGGACAGAAAATGTGCGTGTGTGCCGGTAATCAGTTGGATTTCTGCTGTTGTGTGTAAACATGTGTCAGGTTGAGGTCAGGTGAGGGGAGGTGAGTCAGTGTGCGATGCCGATTTGTGTGACATACTGCAGGTACAGGTGCTTACCTAATGCATTGTGTGCTCGTTTTATGTTGCACAGAAGCACGGGGTCCATTTTTCAAATGGGCGTGGCCTGTGGTCCTGCCTGCTCCTTGAGTTTTATTTCAGGCCTTTGTCAGAGGATGATGAACCGTGGATAAGATGATGGCGGTTCGCCTGTGTGCCTGTCGGCCGTGGCTTCACACCTCATTACGGCAAGGCTTAGACAGTGTGTTTAATGACGAAGCCTTTTAATAGCTCTGGGTAAAATGGAGTTGGTTCATTTTACTCCCATGGCATTAACTAACTTCTGTTACTCACGTTTTCCTGGGCCACAGGGTCGTTTTTCTTTTTTTTTTGTATTTTTCTTGACTGAAGTTAGTATAGCAGTGCAATGAGTTCACAATGCAAACTTCCCCACGGTGGGACAATAAAGGATTATCTTATCTTATCTTATATGGCTCAGCAAGACATATGTATTATAAACTGCCTCTCTGTCTCTCTTCAGAAATGAACTGCCTCACTCCGCGCCCGGCTTGATGATTTTTAAGCGAGCTTTGTCCGTCATAGTTTGGCTCCCGAGAGAATATGGCTGCATGAAAATAAAGAGGAGTGAGTCATGTTTATTCAGCTTCATGTTCGGGCTGTCAGGAAAGGTAATGAGTGAGAGAAAGACAAAAGAGAGTAAGAGACGGCAAGGGAAAAAATAAAGGGACTGACAGGGCAAAACAGAGATGATTATAACCTTGTATATAAAAAGGAGAGCGAATATGAAATGAGACTTCAGCTTTTGAAAAGGGCACAATTTAAGCATTTGCTGGGTACAATTTTTTGTCTGGGGGGGGGGTGTGTTTCATTTCATGTTTTGAGTGCCAAACGCTATCATTATATCTCGTGATTGGCAAAAGGAATTTCAAGGCTCAGCTCTTTAGAAGCGCTCTGGGTGGGTGGAAGTGAAAATGTCTCCATTAGAACGCCAGTCATGGAGCCCTGATGTTCTTCCGACCTGCTGTAAACTCCTGGGGCCAAATCCTGACACGAGGCCCCCCCCGCGTGACGTTGGTGTTTGCCGTTTCCACGGAGCAACCCGTTGCCGCCTCGGTCGCCACAAAGAGGTTAAATGCCATTTTTACAGCCTGGCTGAGCGATGCGCACCTCTTCTCTTGTTCCAATCTTGCTCGGTTTTTACACATGCAATCTGCCATACGCGCGCAACAGATGAACGTACAGGGAATGCCAATAAAGTAGCAAAACACACACATAAATGCACACAGTGCCAAACTTGTTTATTTAATTTTATATCCGTTTTGGATTCGTTGCCTGTTCTTCTCACATTGAAAGTCTCGTCAATTTTCACAATTACATTTGTCAGTTTTATTTTAAAATAATGTATCAGCATAGCTCTTGTGGATCTGAGTTTTTATCTATATGGTTTGAATGCACTTATTGTGGGGTGTGTGTTGGGAATACTCGACGTGCCAGCTCAAACTGCACAGTAGATGGCCCGCGGGCCGTAGTTTGGACACCCCTGCACTGTAGGAGGCCCGAAGGCCTGAATGGGCCCTTTTTCTATGGACATTAAGCTCCAGCTGAATCGTGTCTGTGCCTTAGAAAACCTTGACATACATTTACATTTGTTCTTTTGACTTTCTTTTTCTATATACGTGTATTGTTTAGATCTACAACGAGATGATCCGCGATCTTCTGAACCCTTCCTCTGGCTTTCTGGACCTGAGGGAAGACTCAAAGGGGGAGATTCAGGTTGCCGGCATCACCGAGGTGTCCACGATCAACGCCCAAGAGGTGAGACCAGCCACCCACCCACCCCAACGCACCCGACGTCTCATTTCATTTGGATCGAAACATTCAGCGTTTCCCCTCCCGGGCCACCGGACAGCACCTCAGAGCTCTGCACGTGTGTTGTCAGATCATGGAACTGCTGATGAAGGGGAACAAGCAGCGCACCCAGGAGCCCACAGCGGCCAATCAGACGTCGTCCCGCTCCCACGCGGTGCTGCAGGTGGCCGTCAAGCAGCAGAGTCGCTGTCCCGACGTCCTGCAGGAGGTCCGCTTCGCGCGCCTCTTCATGATCGACCTGGCCGGCTCCGAACGAGCTGCGCAGGTGCGTGTGTACACGCTCCTCCATTTCGGAACGTGTCGTGTTCGAGTACCTGGGGTGTTCGTACGCTCGTCCGCGACTTTGCGGCCAAGTCCACGTGCACGTGCCTTTGCTCACGGGTCTATGACCAGCCCTGCTCCCCATGAGCCTTTGTGGATACAGTATGCGCATTTTGCCTCAAAACCACGAGGGTCTGATTTGTGAGTGTGTCTGCTCTCTGAAGATGTTTGGCAGCGACAAACATCCGCACAAGCGATTTCGGTTCCCATCAGCCTCAGGAGACGTGAATAAATAATTAAAAAAAAGTATCTTTATATCCGCCATTATGGTCCAGTGGGCTGTTTATGAAAGCAATACACAAACTTTAACAAATGGGACCACGATTTACGCCGGCACAAAAGCAAAGTAAAAGCTGTGGCGAAAAAAACAGTGGAGAAGACCAGAGACAGGCGAACCGAAGGAGGAAAAAAAACAACTTTACATTTGGTTGAAATGAGTGAAGAAAGAATAAAATACTAGGGCGTGAAAAGAAGCATTTAAGATGATGCGCACTTTCAGTATTGCCAAATCAATAACCTTTGCCGCGCAAGCAATCGCGTGCTGTTTTTCCCGATTGTTCTGAGGACTCCTGCGTCAAAGCGGCAGTCGGTAGTCGCGGCAGAGCTGAATTATGTGCCGGGAAGAAGAAAGAAAACTGTCTGTGGCATTATTCATGTTCTGCGTCTCATTATTGTGAGTCAAGTCAAGCGAGCATGTTGAAAATTCTTTGTTCAGGCGGGGGGTGGGGGGTTGGCGTTATTTATTTATTTATTTTTTCTCAAGCTCAATCTGCTTTGTGTCGGTCAGAGGAATATTTCATCGTCGGCGCCCGTGGTAATGGTGACACATCTTAGATTAACACAAACACGCACACCAACACGCTGTCAGCGACAGAGAGCAATTATTTGCCATGGAGACGATTGGCGAGTGTAACCCTGTTATTGCCTCCGTTAGGGGCCGAGCGCCAGAGAGAGTTGATTTTGCCCTTTCGGGCACGGGAGAACATTTTTGTCTGCCTACCCCAGCAGTGGAGCTCGGGCGGGCGGTGAAAGGTGGAAAAAAAGTTGATTTTTAGATTGGCCAAGTATGGCTGGAGGAAATAGTGGGAGGGGACGCCACCTCCTGGGGGAAAAGTGGAATAACAAGACGTCTCCCGTTGAAAGAAATGTTGACCGAAGCGTGTCAGGAGCGCCCGTCTGCAGATGGTTGGAGGACGGATCCATTTCTTTCAAAGTGCACAGCAGCATGCCGAGTTTTATTTGATTTATTTTGATTTATTTTTGGGGGGGTTCTCCGATACACGTAGTGACGTAATTCAATTGTACTAATTGTGAGAACAAAGAAAGGATTGTGTTGTGCCGGCGCTGGTGTAACATCTAGTGGCAGTGAACATTGCATCTACAACCTCTCTAGGTTTTTCCATTTAGTGTTCACGTGTAACCACGAATGAATAAGCAGCTCTCATTATTTAGAAAATTAGTTGTTTATTAAGATTTATTTTTATTTATTTATTTTTTTTACCAGTGAGCTCTTCCCTGTGCTTCCTTGAACAGTGTCATAAAATGCCCCCAGGTTACCTCAAATAAGAGCAGAGTTTCATGTTTTTCCTTGACTCACCTTTCCCGTCCGTCCCGTCTTGTCTCTCAGACTCGGAACCGGGGTCAGCGGTTGAAAGAGGGCGCCCACATCAACCGCTCCCTCCTGGCCCTGGGCAACTGCATCAACGCCCTGAGTGACAAAAATGGCCACAAGTACGTAAACTACCGGGACAGCAAGTTGACTCGCCTGCTCAAGGTGAGGCTCCATTTCAGTTTCTGGAACCCGTCTTAGACCACCAATTCCCGTCTTTTAATGATTCCGGTCTGTTTTTTGTTTTGCCCACCCCCCGGCCTCTTCCATTGACAGGACTCGTTGGGTGGGAACAGCCGAACTGTCATGATAGCCCACATCAGCCCCGCGTCGGTGGCTTTTGAAGAGTCTCGCAACACGCTGGCGTATGCTGACCGGGCCAAAAGCATTCGGACGCGGGTGAGCTCCTAGTTTTTGCTTCTCATCGGCTCATTCATTGATTTATTATGTGTGTATGTATATATATATATATATATATATACATATACTCATTTTATATCTTGCGTCACCTTAGAATACAGTGTGTTTAGGAGGCACATGTACTGCAGCTTTACGGGAGACCGTTTATTTCGGTTTCAGACATTTGCTGCCAATAAGGCACGTCCATGTACAATAATCAGCTGCTGGCATTGTGCAGATCACACATTTTGCCACCGTTCCTAGCTCCGACTTTTCACCAATGTCTCCCTTTAGGTAAAGAAGAACCTGATAAACGTGTCGTACCACATTGCTCAGTACACCAACATCATCTCCGACCTGCGCTGTGAGATCCAGCGGCTGAAGAAAAAGATCGCAGACCAGGCGGGCCGCCAGGTCAACCCGGACCGGGCGGACATCCGCCATGTCCAGGGTAAAGTCGCGAATGACGTCTGCCGGCTGTTTTAATACCTGCGCTCTACGCTGCCGCCGTACGTTCGAACCTCGTGCCCTTCTCCCCCTCTCATCCCCTTTTCCCCACTCCCCCGTTCTTAGCCGAGGTCCAGGCCCACTCCAGCCAGAGTCGTGCGGAGATGGACCAGTTGAGGGAGCAGCTCCTGTACGCCTTCCGCCAACAGATGGAGATCAGGAAGAGCCTGATGGAGCTGGACAACAGCAACATGGAGATCCAGATCGACACCTCCAAACACCTGCTGACCATCGCAGAGTCAGTGTTAGGCATTTACGCCGTACCTCTCCCATCTAGTACAAGAGCTGGAAAAAAAAGAAGGCTGAAACTGACTGTACAGTATGTGCACCTCATCCCCAATGTACTGACTTTTGTCCTAGCTGGGAGCAAGAGCGGGGTAGGCGCAGGAGGAAGTGGCGTGCCGAAAGGAGAAAGGAAAGTGTCAACAAGGACGAGAGCGAGAAGGACTCGGACTCCTCGGAGTCCCCGCCGGACAGCACGGAGACCCGGGAGGTGGCGGTTGCCCGGGAAAACCTGGCCGCGCTCATGGCCGAGCAGAAAAAGATTCTAAAGCAAAAGGTAGAACGGTTTCTTGTTCACTTAAACCAAGGCGTATGTCGGCGTGCGAGACAAAATTCCAAATACAGAAATCTGATTGGCTGCTGTTGCCCCCCCTCCCCACAAGACCTCGATGGAGCGCAGGTTTCTGGAGCTCCGCGACCGCGCCCGTCGCCTGGAGGAGCTCCTGCCTCGGCGGGTGAGCTCGGAGGAGCAGCGCGAGGTCCTGGGCCTCCTCTGCAAGGTGCACGAGCTGGAGATTGAGAACGCCGAGATGCAGTCCCACGCCCTGCTCAAGGACAACGTCATCCGGCAGAAGAACGTCGTGGTGCAGCGCTTCGAGCAGCACAGGCACCTGTGTGACGAGATCATCCAGCGGCAGAGGCAGTTCATCAACGGTGAGTCCCAGTGTGCGTGGCACACATTTGTGGGAAAGCTGCTGTGAGGCCTGATACACGATATTTTATCAGTTTTTTGTAAAAAAAAAAACAAAATCTATATAATATATATATTTAATATCCTCTTGGGTTTCGGTCTGATAAAATCCTTTCATGACATCGCCGTGATGTACTTTATAGACTTTATTGCCTGAATCAATTGGGGAAAAATAATCGTCAAAATGAAAAGGTACTGAAAAATAATAATAAAATAATGAACAAGGCAAAGGGAACGGCCAGTTTCCGGTTCACTGAATCCTGCGTGCGCCTGTGTGCTCCAGACCAGAGGCTGCTGGTCCCCACCCACCTCCAGGAGCTGTACGATATCTATATGAGGGAGTTGGATGAGAGGAAGCTGGACAGAGCCATGGCCCTGGATAAGGTGACCATCCGGCACACCATCAAGGCGAGCCCGGTAAAACACAAAGTCTTAGGAGACCACAATATTTACCTGAGTGGCGTGAAAGGCACGAACCGCGTCATGAATCGCTCGCTCGCTTGTTTTGAAGGAGGGCTCTCTACCCAAGATCGCCCTGCCCAGCCAGGGTCGCGACAACGCGCAGGACATGGACTCGGACCAGGAGAGCGTACGCAACGTGTGCCCCGACAACAGACGAGGCCAGGCCAAAATCCGCAGGCACACCTTGCCTCCCATTCTGCCTGAGCCTGAGCTGTAAGAGGACATTTTGTCCCCCCCCCCGGCATTAAAAGCCAGTATCCCCTCACGGACATTTTTTCAGAATGAACGAGTTTGCGTGAGGTTCTCATTTGTGTGTTTTTCTGGGCTCTCTTTCTCTCTCTCTCTGGGCCAGCGACAATAACAGAGTTTTCAAGAGCAGCCCTCATGCCCGGCAGATGAAAAACTCGGCCGTGATGACGCCGCCTCCGATCCACATCAACGGAAAGGGCGGCAGAGAGGTGAGGACATTTCATGCTGGGGAATAACACGGTCCAGTCCGCTGCTGCTGTTCCTGTTTGAGTTCAACTCACGCGGATGATTCCCTGTGGTACACCCTTTTTATTTTCAACCCACAGGCTTCCGTAGAAGCATGTCTTAACACACAATATACTCTCATTATTAGTATTCAATCTCAGCCCTGCTTTCTGTGTTTAAAATTTTTCCATCAGATTGACATATTTATTCTTGAAATATTATTATTATCCACCAAATTTTATATGTATATATATCTAGAATTCAAATGCCCAAATAAAGTATTTAGCTCACTGAAGTTATTTTGGAGAAACACGCAAATGCCTGAAGATCAAATGATCATAATGCGGCCCTCTGCGTCTCGGGTCTCGTGCAGCTGCAGCCTCTGGCTCCTGAGAGCTACCTGAGCTACAGCCACCTCAGCCACAGCATCAGCAGCCACCTGGACTCATCACCGGAGAGCAGCGAGGCCGGTGCGGATATCCCCCTGTCACGAAACGGTAGCATGTTCGAACCATTTGATGAAGCACGTTACGATTTTTAACATGTGTTCATTCCATGTCCGTTCCCCAAGCACCATTGTCCCATAAATGTGTGTAATTTTTTGTTGTACTGTTTTTTCGTTTATTTCTTCCATAAAATGTCAAGCAAAATGCAATTTCCTATTATATATACAGTATATATAGAAGATATACAAGGAAATGGCCTATATATATATATATAACAAAAAATAAAAACATTAAAGTCCAGCAAATATTTAGTGTTACAAATGAATAAACCAATTTAATAGTTTGAGTTCTAATAAATGGTTTACCGTGTTCCTCCAGTGGCACTTTGATGGACTATAGTCCCGAAACAAAACAAAAAAACGTCTCCTTTTGACCCCACAGAGCGGCAGCAGATCCTGAAGGGCGTCCAAAACATCGTAGTCAAAGCGGCCAGTCGACGCTCCAAGGCCCTGGAGGTGGATGCCTTGCGGTTGCCCCCTCCCCCTTCTCCCCTGGACCCCAAGAAGCAGAAGAGCAGCCTCTCTTTGAGCGAGGCCGCCCCCAGGAGTCTGCAGCTACAGCGGGGCCGGCGGCCCAGCCCCGAGCTCCGACACGCCACCTCCGACGACAACCTGTCCAGCAGCACCGGGGAGGGACCCGGCCTGCAGGTCACCTGGACGCGGCCTCGCAACCGCCAGGTCGCCGCCGCCAAGAACCAGACACCCAGGGAAGTGGACTTTGAGGCCCGCCGCAAGAAGAGGCGCTCCCGCTCTTTCGAGGTCACGGGGCAAGCAGTGAGTCTAACGTATTGTTTTGCGCGCAATTTCTTTACAGTGTAGCTTCTCAAGAGAGACTTATGTATTTGCGGAAGCCGTATTCATTTAGGACAGGAAAGGCTGCGACACGTCAAGTTTTTTATTTATTATTTATATGACCTTTTCTTATGAAATCCATAGCAGAATGCAGCCGTCTTGTGCTCAGCCCGAAAGCGGGCTTTCTCCAGTTCTTTCACAGGAAAGGGCTAATTTCTCAGAGAAATAGTTGTCAAATTTTTTTTCACAACGTCACCGAGTGCACACATGAGCTTGTGTGTGCCCGAAGATACGAAATATTAAAACAGTAATCATCTATTATTATTGATATTATTATATTTGACAGGACTTTTTGAGACGTTTGTTAAAAACTTCTCGGGCGTGAAAAACATGTACACAATTACCAAAGCTCCACTGAATGTGGCGAACCATGAAAAATGTGGGATTTTTACAATTGTTGGTTTTATTTTAAAGGACTGGAAGGTTTGAATGCACTTAATGTTTGTTGGATTTCTTTTTTTTTTTTTGTCTTTCTTTCTCAATGTTAGTATTCATTAAAGCACAGCAGGTTGCGGTGTTTTTCCCTCCGCCTTCTGCACACTGTGTGTGCCGTCACTACTGTCGAGGGGTCTGCCATGTGTGGACTATGTCAATTTCTATTTTCTTTTTTCCTTGCAGCTCCCTCAAGCCAAGGCCACCACCGCTCAAAGGTTCCGCCCTCTGGACAGCACGTCAGATCCCCATCTCCACACTAACGGGCAGCCCCACGCCCCCGCGCTGCGTCCCCTGCTCAGGGGGGTCCCCCCTCTCGCCAAAGTCAGAGCTCCCCACGCTGGCCAGCAAACAGGTGAATCAACTGTCCGGCGGAGTGGCACGTGCCCCTTGAACCAACCTTTAAATGTTGAGATGTTTCTCTGTTGGTTTCCGGTTTCCCCACAGGAACCCACGCCGACTCCTCCACCGGCAACATGAATAACCTGAAGCGCGGTCCCCATCTGCGGCAGCCGCAGCCCCTCCTCTGCATCACCACCGCCACGGGCACCGGGGGCCAGCGCCCTCGTCGGCACTGAGCCGTCGCGCTGCGGTCCCCCTCAACACCAGCGCCAACTCCCCAAACCAGCCGAGCCTGGAGGGGAACCGTCTCGAAACGCACATCCGCCCCCACAGGCCGATTCAGACGCACACGTGACACCAGGCAAGAGTGTGAGGCAGCATGATGGAGGCTAACCGGACGCGAGCCGGTCACCTCCACGGAGGCCTTTTTGGCTGGGGACATGGCGCTGACGGGCTCTGAAACCTACGGGCCTACAGAGGCCAGAGGTTTTCGCCGGACACACAGTCCATGTTGTGTTGTGTCCAGTGGTTCCACATAAGCTGCTGTCATGTTAAATGCTGTGTCGTTGCCGTCGTGTCCGGAGGGTGTCGAGCTCATTATAAATGCAACACCTGACTACTGTTTGTGCATTATCGGTACACAGTATGCTATATACTATATTGGTAATGTTTGGTGCTTGCCATGAAGGCCACAAACGCAGACATCGGGGCGTTGATGGGGGTATACTTTACAATAGCAGTGTAAAGATAAAGGGTAATCAACAGCTTTATTAGACGGATGACAAAAGGCTCGGAGAACGTGACAAAAACGACCATGTAAAAGCTGTGTAATGAGCAAAGGACCACTGTCAAAATGTTTCGGTATCGATGTTTCTTGTAGTGAGGTTGTTGACGCACTGATATAAGGTAACAAAAAAACTGGGGAGTCTCGATTGTTGTGCACTTCTGGATTAAAACTCCAAACGTTTCATTCTCACGCTACAGGTTCTCTGCCTTCTTCTTACCCAAAACTTGACTGGGATATGTCTTGCTTTTTTTGTTGTTGTGTGTAGATAAGATACAGTGTAGCACCACGAGAGGCTTTTCCAGATTAGTTGGCTTTATTTTGAATGAGTTATTTAACTGTTGCCTTTTCTTTTATGTTGTTTGTCGTTGACATTGTTTTCATATTAACTACTTTCTATGCTTTATTTTGTACATTTTTTTATTTGTACCGGAATAAATTAAAGTGAGCTATATCATATGTTGTCTTTGTTATTGTCTTTATATGTCATGGAAATGAAAAATTACCTGCGACAAGAGACAGTTCAACTGATGTGTAATGTTCTAGCATGTCCACACGAGGGCGCCTCGGTACTTCATGAGCAGAGGCGGAGTCGGAAATACCGCCTCCTCAGCTTTGATCGACATCACTCTTGTCCAATGGAATATTACAGCCCCCTGACTGATATGGGCCGGGACCAATGAGCGGCGGGATTACGGCTCTCGAGCGGAAGTGTACGTACGGCTGATTTGCAACCCGCCGAAGCAGCGGCGGAGAAGGAGGAAAAATGTCGCTGGCGTCGACGCGGACCGTTCCAGGATCAGTGTCCTTTCGGGAAGGAACTTCGGGGCGCTCTGGTGAGTGGGACAGCCTCCACTAGTTGCAATCAGGGCCGGTGTGTCAGCGTTATCCGTCGCGTCTAGAACCGCAGCCGCACGCCGATCCCTCGGCCAGTGCAACGTGTAAGGCCTGCTGTGCAAAAAGACCAAAAGAACCCAGCCACGGCCGCTCCTGGCAGCCATGACGGATGATAGTTGTGGTGAAGTGTGTTGTTGGTGGTTAGTTGGTCGCCGGAAAAGTCCCAATGCTACACCGAGCCCGCGAAAAAGAAAAAGCAGCCGGTGGTGAGGATGCGGCTCCTATTTGCTGGCATTTAGTTATCAATTCATTCGTGTGTGCAACTGCAACATCACTTACTCATTTACTCAGCATACTAAGAATTGCTCCACCGTGCGTCTGGATGCGCTGTTGCGCTTGAACGCAGCAATCGCTGCCGTGCCTTAGTTTGGATTAAAGTTTATCTGTATCCCAACGGACGCACTCTGCAACGTTGTGCAAGTTCAGGTTTGGAGATTTTAGACCTGGGGCTGTCCAAGGATGGCTCGAACCCAATATACAGGTATACGTATCCCACTGTATCATTTCACGAAACGCGCATGTTTCATGGAAAATGCGTTTTTATCAAAAATAATAGGAATTGATTTGTGTGATTTAATCCCAATGTCCCAATTCGCTTTCTAATTTTCAATTATTATATTGAGTGTTACATATATTTATCTTAGAATGTGGCAGGATGTCAGATTTTCAGGGACATTTTTTTCTTGGTAGGATCAGCTGAGTGGAGAGATCAGAAGCAGTGGCGCCAGCTTTTGCAGTGATCCTGCTCCTGTTTGGCCCATTTACACTGAAGTGGCTGTGTCCTGTCCAAAAAAGAATTCTCTATAATATAGCCATGAGTTTCAGTTTAAATATAACGACATAGTTGAAGCTATCTCTATTTCCCTGAATACCCCAACGTCATACTCTGTTTTACAGATCACCGTGATCATAATGCAATTGTTGGCTCCCCCCCTCCCACCTGCTACATGTCATGTCATGGTATAATTAGTCAAACATTGAATTTAGGCACGCCAGCGGTAGATTGCAACTCGTACTGTACAGTGCTTGGTCTAATCGCGCATTTTGTAAGACCTTTTAACTTGTTTTCAATGTGACGTGTGTTCATTCTAAAGATTTAACTGAAACATTTTTCTAACCGTGATTTTACTTTTTTTTTTTTTTTTTTTTTCCAGAATAAAACTTCTACCGTCAGCATCGCCACGAGTAGTTTAAGCTTTGTGAAACTATAACAGGAAGTGTCTCCTTACCTTCGCAAATGCCATCAGCTCAGTTTCAACTGTAACCATTTAAGAGGAGAAGGGTGTACAGTAAAACCATATGGGCGTCTGAGGCTGCCTGATCTGTTAATTACAGCCTCCCTCTTCGGGAACGGTTGCATTTCGGCAAAGACATGGACCCGTCCGCTCGGATGGTGGGTCTGGATGCCCAGGGAAACATGGTTTTCACTGTGGTGAAGCCCGTCATGGGCATCTTTCAGGTCTCTGCCGAGCAGGCCGGCAGCGTAGTGCAGGGGGGCATGGATCTACAGGGTTTGTCCGACGGCTCCATGGTCCTCCCCCACGTGCCGGGCCAGGCGGACCCGCTGGATCAGAGCCAGGTGGAAATGCACAACATGCAGCCCCATATCCCGCCTCAGATGCAGATGCCCGCCCATGTCGGGGGCGAGCACGCGCCCCAGGAGCCGCCGACGCACTCCGGCACAAACTCGGTGTCCGCCGCCCAGATGCCGTTCGCCGAGGTGTCCTCCCTCCTGGATCCCAACATGAAAGGATCTAAGGCTCGTAAGTGGCCAGTCGTTTACATGAATTGTACATGTATGTATAATACATTTCCTAGACGCTGGAGTTGGGCTGTGACCATTTTTTTTGTCCCGTGTATTCTGGGACTGTATAACTTGACCTCTCGAGGTTAAAGTTGAGCCGTAGAAGTCACGATGAGGGATTTAAAAGGGAAAGTCCGGGTGGTGCTGTGCTTTGACCTCTTCCTGTGTCGCCCGGTCTTCAGGGAAGTATCTCATCTCGTATGAGGAAATCAAACGGCGCCTGCAGGCCCCGGAGAAGATGTCCCTGCGCTCCCTGGCCGCGTACACCCGGGTCAGCCGAGGCCCAGCCAGCAAGAAAACTCTCCTGGAGTCCCTCAACCTACTCGGCCTCACACCCAGCACGACCACCTCGGTGTCCTCCTCGTTCTCCAAGCTCACTGAAGGTGACAGATTTTATGTGCGTTTGTGATCCATGGCAGTGTTGGCCTGTAGGGGGAGTATTGATTTGTGTGGGGTTTTTTTTTTTAGGTGACACTAGGGCTCTGTGCGAGGATATGAAAGATTTCTCCCATGACTACATTGACTACGGCAACATGGCTAAACAGCTCATCCCGGAGACAAACACAGTTCAGCACTGGTCCAAAATTATTGAATCCAAGTAAGTCCTCATTTTGCCTGTCGGTCTTGTTTTTTGTTCCCATGGAGTTCTGCAGAAGAAAAAACAATAACAAAGCCCTCTTGTTTTTATCTCTCTCAGGAACCACCTTGAGGATATGAGAAAATGTTTCAAGGACCCGGTCAACAGCGGGGCCTACGACAACGTCACCCACGGCCTCGGCCTGGGAATGGTGGACGTCGCCCTGGACATGATCATTATGGTAATCGAACAGCAGATCCGCGTCCTGTCCGGAGCCGCGGCGTCGGACCCGGCCGACGCTGGTCCGTCCATGCGGCGTATCCGTCGGCGCCACCGCAAAACCCACGCCAGCGACACGGAGAAGCCTCACAAGGGGCTGGGGGGGGTCCGAGACCAAGGGAAGGTCATCTCGAAAGGAAAGGGGCGGGGCAAAGCCAGGAAAAAGGCAAGACAGGAGGGCGGAGCTGTTTGTCCCGCGGACACTCAGGCAGAGCAGTGCAGGCCGGACGACGCGGAGAGTAACGTCCTCACCCTAGTTTCCGTGGGATATGAGACGGTTTCCAGCGGCCTGAGCGCAGCCGGACCCGTTTGACAGCCGCTCATCCCACGGCTCCAAAAGAACAAAAGCGGCGTCCCGCGCAGAGGAGGGCGCGGCCACGGGACACCCGGCGAGGCGGGCTGGGATCGAGCTCGGGGGCTGGCATCTGCGGCGGGCGAGTGGTGGGAGTCGGAGACGGGCCGGACGTAGTTTAGCGAGACCGGAAACGGGGACACAGCTGGTCTGGCTGTGTCCAAAATACATCTCGCTCGTTTAATCTGCACACAGTAACAATTGGAGCACAAAAAGGACAAGTCGATTTTTTTTTTCTTTTACGGAGGATTTGGTGTGTGTGTGTGTGTGTGTGTGTTGTTGGCTGTAGCAGACTTTATGGGAGACATAACGGAAGGCGCGTTTATCTCTGGATAGAGTCGGGCCAGTTTAATGACGTAGCACATCTCCCAAAACGTTGAACTGTGTAGGTGATTTGGATTTTAGCATTAACAGAATCCCATCATATATAGTGAGTCATTTTAAATCCTAGAATTTTAGTGGACAAGCCAGTGAATGGAAAATGGAAGTTCTCTGAGAAACCCGGACAGTATAGGTTAAGGATGAGCGTTATTATTTGCCAGTACAATGTTTCCCGTCGTCTTTCATTTATCGGCGACGCTTGAAATTCGGTCGTTTTGTACTAGAGTGCTAAAAATAACCGTCGCATTTACAAAAAAAAAAAAACAGAACCTCGAGAGCTGCGGCATTTATGTCAACAATTGATGATGTGTGACTGGGATTGATTGAGTGTGACATTTTACTTTGCACAAGTTGAATTGAAACGACTTAAAGTAGATTAAATAATAACGTGTAGTGTCAATTGTATGCAATTTTATTTCCATAAAAAACATTTTTAAAGTGACTTTAGCGACGTAGCGTTTGTTAGGGTTACACGAATCTGGTGGGGAGCATGTCGATGTCTAGGAGGAGGAGGAGGAGGAAAGTCGAAGCGTTTTTTTATTTTTTTATTTGCCATAAATGAAATATGCTTTATTTATTGTAGAGAATATGCAAGCCGTGTGAGGTAATCATGCAAAACCAAAATGTCCTTGTTTATTTAGAATCAAGAGTAGGTGACATAGCCCTGCACGAGGTGTACAAAGCGGCACGGTGTGTAGAGACAGGTGCCAGGTGCCTGCGTGTTGAGAGGCATGGTGGGAGATCTCGGGGCCCAAGTCCCCGCCCAGTCACCACAGGGGCGGGGGCGAGCGAGCTTTAAATCCATTAGGCGGCTTTAGGCAGGATTTTCTCCGCCTTAACCCTGAGGAGCAGCAGCCTCGCGAGCTGGCAGCCAAGGGAGGCAGACGTGTGAACAAAAACAAAAACAAAAAAAAAAGAATTACCGTTGTTTTACTTCAAAACCCCTATAGAGGAGCGCGGGGTGGGTGGGTAGTGCGGCGGTGTGAGCGAGGGGAGATGCGGAGCAGGCGGATGTGTCTTTTCTTCTTTCTGCAGCCTATCGCCGAAAAAGAAAAAAACCCCGGAAGGACAAAAGAGAAGTTGGGCACGATGGCGTCGGCCTGAGGCGCTTTCACCACCACCAGCTGCTGCTGCTGTCCACAGGAGACCACTGGACGGCGCGCCATGGGACACACTGATGTGCCGCTCGCCTACAGCTGCGCCCGTCCCCGGCGGCTGCCGCCCTGCGCACCCAACAGCGACGGTGAGTTGAGCGCCGCCGCGAGGTGGTGAAATCATCGGGTCACGTGACGGAACATCAATGTGCGTTTTCCCGCTCCGTTCGCACGTCGCAGACGACCTGAACAGCGCGCTGGGCGCCGTCAGAGTCCTCGGCCTGGAGCCGATCGAGAGGGAACTGAGACCCCATCTGAACACGGTGCTGACCAACATAAAGGAGAGGAGTGAGTAAAATGTTTTATTATTATTATTTCTCTCTTCTTATAGGAATTGGTTATTTTGACCATAAAATCCCTCGGGTCTCGGCTCCAACGCTGCCGACTGGACTAAACGTCCGAGCATATCCTGTGTCACAGGCTTTGCGGTGTAATGAGGTGTGTCGCGCTTCTTCCATTATTTTTATTTTGAATTATAATTTCATTCATTATCATAATTATATTGTAATCTGAACGCTAAAAACCCGAAGGAGAGCCCCGCAGACGTCGGGCTGCATTTGGGGGATGGAGAGGCAGAAGAGGTGAACGCAGGTGATGCCGATCAGGGGGTGAAGGTGGAAAACGCATAAAGACTAAATTCACTACCGAGATTAGAGGGGAAATCCATTAAAAAAAAAAACTGCCGTTGTTGATATACGTGATATTTATGTATACTCTCCCATGGAATTGAATTTGTTTCTTCTGCCTTTGCGTTTGGCCTCATTGACATGTGATTTCGGAAATGCCGTTTCTAATCAAGTCTGTGTTTGTTGTTTACGTGTGCGGTTCCGCTTGTGTCCAGAGAAGGGCGCCGCCGAGCAGGTGGTGGTCAGCGGGATCCTGCCCGTCCTGGCCCTGTGTCTGAGGAGCAGGGGGCCCGTCGCCCTGCTCACTGCGACACTTGTGGCCGAACTCGCCAAGGAATGTGAGTTATTCACACACGCGCACATTTGTTGCGCATTACATCTTTCTTGCGAAATGTCGCGCATGAGATAAAGGAAGAGCCAATTGGCTGTTGGAGACTCAGGTGTCCTGAAAGAAGCCTGGCCCTCTTCATTTGTGCTTAAATGTGTGTGTGTGTATTTGTCCTTGTTTTTTTTTGTGTGTGTGCGTACGAAATGGTGAGGTCGGCCAGAAGTTGAACGAGTCACCCTCCTCTCTGCTCAAGGTGTGTGCGCGTTCGTATTGAAATTTTTTATTTATTTTTTGGTTTCCTTTCAGCCGTGGTGCATAGAGGGTTTGGCGACGCCGGCTTGGTCGCGGCTCTGCTGTCGGCGCTGACCAGTACAGACAAAGAACTCCTCCTTCACGCCGCCAGGGCCATCTCACGAATGTGTTACGACAGCTGTAAGCTGCATTTATTATATCGCTTCCATTCTCTCTTTTTTTTTTTGTTTGTTTCACATTAAAGTGGCACATGCTGAAGGTGCTTAGCGATTTTTACCCAGAGTCATGTTTATATTATATATATATATATATATATGGTCGCGGCTCTGCTGTCGGCGCTGACCAGTACAGACAAAGAACTCCTCCTTCACGCCGCCAGGGCCATCTCACGAATGTGTTACGACAGCTGTAAGTTAACCGCATTTATTATATCGCTTCCATTCTCTTTTTTTTTTGTTTGTTTCACGTTAAAGTGGCACATGCTGAAGGTGCTTAGCGATTTTTACCCAGAGTCATGTTTATATTATATATATATATATATATACAATATGAAAATATAGTCATAATGTATTAAATTGAATTATTAAATAGTTTGAAAAGGTTGTAAATTATAATTCAAAGGAAGGCCAAACATGAGATATGGGGGGGACAAAAACCCAGGTGAATTGAATTCATGGCTTTTATTAGTCATAAAATATATAACAACAATTCAACATTTCCTTATGTATACGTATGCGTTAAGAGTGGAATTTGACACGCCCTATGACGCGCAAATGGTCTTCTTTAGAAACCGCTGTTACTCACGGGCCACGGAATTGCAACTCGTGTGCATGTTATTGTAAGAAAGATTGTCAGTGGGGGTTTTATTAAAAGTGGGGCGAGTGTTTTTAACATCAACATACAGGCATGTCCAAAACATTTTAAATGGCTCATGTCAACATGTCTAAACAACAAATATAATTCAAAAGTCAATACATGCTTTGTGTGCATTCTATCTATATGTGCAGGTAGGGGCTGTGGCAGAACCTGTCGCTCCAAACTTTTTTTTTTTTTTTGGTCTTCCTACTGACTTGAGCTTGAGAAAACCGACGTGCCACTCACCTCGGCAACACCCTCTCACCTATGTCCTTTTTCTGTCTCCTTCAGCTCGGAACCAGGAGCTCTTACTGCGCCGGGGCGCGGTGCCTCGGCTGGTCGCCGTCCTGCTCCGTTTCCCGGGTGAGGCCTGCCTGGAGGACGTGTGCCTTGGGGCCCTGTGCAACCTCAGCGGCATCGGCGTGGCGGAGGAGGCCGGGGTGGTCTGGGAGCGGGGAGCGTCCGTCGGACCGGAGGAGTCGGTGTTCCACGGCGTCCCTCCTCACACCTGTGGCTTTGCGTCGTCGGTGACGCTTGTGCGCGCGTCCCGGTGGGCACCAGGTCAGTATGCGGTCAGCATCGAGCTTTTCCAGCGCTGCTCCTCCTCTTTCTGGACCCTCCATGGCGACAAGCGGACCCCCCGTTGGTTCCCGCTCTCCGGCCTGGGAGGATTTTCAAACCTGTTCAAGTCAATCAAGTTACCCACGGGTAAAGTTCGTCAGACAAAAAGTCTAAAAAGCCGCATGTTCCACACTTTCCTCTGACGTCATGACAGCCTAATCTAACTGGATCACAAGACTCTTAACCCAAAGCATCTGGAAATGTTTACACACGATAAGCCTGGAAATACTTTTTAAATGACAATATTAACCGGATGTTCCTGTCGGCTTCTATCTTGTATTGTTCCTGATATGGACATTTTCACACTGCAGTTTTCTTGATTTTCAATTTTGTTCTGGAAAAACGAATTTAAGTAACAATTAATCACCCTTAATTTAATCTGACTGGTCAGCGGAACATGCCACACAGCACTATTAATTTTTAGTGCAACAATTGAATCATTGCTTCAAAAAGTGCTAAATATTAATCAAGATTGTAAAAAAATATATATATATTTTTTTTGATGCTACCCAATGATTTATTCGTAATCTTTGACACTCATTTGAAATAATAAAAATATCTAAATATTAAATGTGTGTATGCGTCTGAGGCAGGCATACATGGTAAACATTCAAATGATTCAAGGACACAAATAACCCTTGCTTAGCTCTTACTTATAGTAGTTAAATATCAGGCGTATACTCAAAATATAATAATTCTAAAAATACAATCATATTAATAAATAAGTTCTGCAGGTTTTGGCTTTACCTCTTAACTCTGGTGAAGTCCCATCACACGTCGGGCAAACCATTTCCATTCAGCCCGATCCATGACACGCCGACACGCCAACCACTCGCTCGCTCTTCTCTTTCCCCACTCCTGAACAGCGCCCTCTTGTGACCACATCTGAAAAGAGAACATCAAATAAACATTACTGTGAAACACTAAATA
Source organism: Colistium nudipinnis (assembly GCA_016785305.1). NCBI lineage: Eukaryota > Metazoa > Chordata > Actinopteri > Pleuronectiformes > Rhombosoleidae > Colistium > Colistium nudipinnis. The sequence continues at coordinate 451,803 of JAFBJU010000310.1, forward strand.
TGTGTAACAAAGATGACAGATAGCAACTCAATAACACATTAAACTCATGTGTGCACAATGAAATTTGCATCAGGTGGTGGTATTATAACAGTGGCAACAGTACGGAATATAACGAGACATAAATATTACAACAGCATGTACGTCCTTTTTTCATCTATCTGTCTGTGGCAGGACCCAAACAACCCTTGCTTAGTTCTCACCTAATAATTATATACCAAGACTATACTCAACATATAACATCATTCTAAAAATACTATCGTTAGTGTAAGTGACGTGGGTGTACGAGAAGGAATCAATCAGTTCAACAGGTTCTGGGTTTAACTCAAGAATAAAAAGTTTTGTTATGAAAAAACTAAATCAAACAACAATTAATCGCATTTAATTAACTCAATCATTGCTTCAAAAAATGCTAAATATTAATCGAGAAAAATAATCAAGATTTGCCCAAAATGGATGTTTGATTACTTGTTCACAAGCGCTTGAAACGTGATTCAGGCAGCAATGACGTTAACATTGCAATGCGATCCAATTGTAAAAATGAATATGTTTTCCATTTGATTTCACAAAATGATTAATTCCAAATCTTTGACAGTCATTTGCAATAATGAATGATCTCAAAATTCAATGCGTGAGCCAGGCATACGTGGTAAACATAGTCAAGTAACAGTGGTAATCATTCAAATGATTCACGGACACAAATAACCCTTGCTTAGGTCTTACCTAGTGGTTATTTGCCAAGACTATACTCAACATATAACATCACTCTCAAAATACTATCATTAGTGTAAGTGAAGTGGGTGTACGACAAGGAATACATAGGTTCTGAGTTTACCTCATTTATCTAGTGAAGTCCCATCACAGGTCAGTCAAGCCATTTCCACGTCGCTCGATCCCAAGCCAACCACCGACTCACTCTTCTCTTTCCCCACTGCTGAACGGCGCCCTCTAGTGGCGAGATCTGAAACAAGCTCATCAAATAAACACTACTGTGAAGACTAAATATGTTTCACCAAAATGACAGCAACTCAATAACACAGTAAACGTATGTATGAACAATTACTTTTGCATCACTGAATTACACTCTTAAACACACCCCCCTTTTAAAAGAAGCATCCTCTCTTCAATAACAGCTGAACGGAAACTTAATGAACATTTACAGGCTTATGCTTAACGCCAATATAAACAGGTGGAGGAAATGTACCAGTAAGGAGTATAGCAAGATAAACAAATATTACAACAGCATATACGTCCTTTTTTTTCCATCCATCTGTCTGTGAGGCAGGCACACATGGCAAACATAGTCAAGAAACAGTGGTAAAACATACAAATGATTCAAGAACAAGCCTCGATTAGTTTTTAGCTAGTAGCCAAGAGTATACTCGACATATAACATAATTCTAAAAATACAATCTAGTGTAAGTGACGTGGGTGTACGAGAAGGAATAAATCCCTTCAACAGGTTCTGGGTTTACCTCATAACTCTCGTGAAGTCCCAGCCAACCTCTCACTCGCTCTTCTTTGTCGCCGTTTAGTGAAGATATCTGAAAGGAGAACAATACAATTTAGGCAAAATGTCCCTTGATTTTAATTATTATTATTTGTATTAATTTTATTTATATTACATATTAATCTTATACTTAAAATCTTACATTGCTTTACTTATTTTTAGGCTGCTTAATTATGGTATTATAAAAACTCAAATCCTCTGTTACTGACGTTAAAGTTCTAAATATTATATTATTAAAATATTGTTTTGTTGTTTTAACCTTCAATTGCCCCAACACGCAATTTACCCAGGGAGCAAAAAAAGACATGAAAATTGAAATGAAAAGTTTGAGATTCAAACTGTAGTCAGTGCCATACCCTGCAGCCAATCAGAAACGGGTAAGTAACGTTCACACTTATATTGGTGTTAAACACAGTAGCCTATCTTCAGTGCTCCAATGGAAAAAGAGCAGCCTTCAAAGGAACAAGTGAGGCTTCTGGAAAATAGCAGGGATCATCTTAACTTTAAAAATACGATAGTAGTTCATCATAGTGGAGAGAAGTTAGTTGCAGCCCTAGTGCGTCGGAGGCCATCAAGTCCAAGTGATTCCTGTACTTGGACTGCACGTGGAGGATCATCATCATCCTCCTCAAGTGGTCAGTGTAAATGAGGAGGCGGCCATTGGTAAACGCCTCAGACAACTGCAGAGGGTAAAACCAGAAAATTGTTCTTGATGCAGACCATACAATTCAATTTGTTATCTGGTTATTGTATCCCTTGTGCTTTGTATTTGTAGTGCACATATACAGTAGGCCTATACAGGGTGCAGGTGAACAATAGAGCAGAGTGTTTTAGCACGCCTGGCCGAGTGTTGCTTTCCATGTGACGGAAATGGTCATTTAATCCTTGCATGTTTTGTTTTGCGTGACTTCAGTCCATATGTTTCCACATGAGGAAAGGATAAGTAAGTAAAAAATATCACGCTAGAATACTTGATAAGTTGAATAACAAAACATAAAAAAATATATATAAATATTACCATAATTGTAATAACAGCCGGCATACCAAACAGTGTTACGTAGGTGTGGTCCCCGGTCTCCCGCCACGCAAAGCGGCGTATCTCGCCGGCTTCTCCCGAGGGTCGTCGGCTGGGACACGCAGCCGAGGTCAGAGGCACCTCCTTCTGCAAACTGCTGGGGACTACAATCTGGAACACAAGGTCACCTAGTGGAGGTCTGACTTTTGCAACATCAGAGACCATCAACAATGAGGAGTTTGGGAAAATCCCTCATTTCAGGTGAGGCCGCTTCAATGTTTGAAGATGGCCAGTCGAAACCCAGTCTATGATGGTTTGCAACTCAGGATCACCAGTTTGGGCTTGGATGAGGTGCTGTCTGCTTATATTAACGAGTGAATTGTCCATCGTTTCATCTGCAATATCTGGAGCAGCAGACTGCACGCGTGATATTAGGTGTCCAGCAGGTCAGGCAGCGGGTGCATACTCTGAGCGGGATGCCATGTCCGGGCCTGAAGTGCAGGTGAATGACTGCTGTGTTTGAGTGTGCATGAGGACACATCTCACCTGATTGGCTGCAACAATTGGCTGTCTTCTGCCGTCATCGGATGATGTGAAATAGTCGGCGCTGGCGTGTTTTGTTTCTTTTCTCTGTTCAATTGTCCAGCCGGGGGGAGCGATTTCCAGAGCCCACCTGGCCCTGCGAGCTGTGGGGTCGCAATCCAGAGCCATCTTTTTTTTTTTTTTAGAGGATGGGGAGATGGGGTTTGTGGTCTGTGATGATGCGGAAGGGCCAAAGTTACTCTGTTTTTGTCAAAATGTGGCTGCAATTTCATTTTGCCTGATGCCTGGATGCCTTTGAAGAGCACAAACTCACGTTAGAAATCTGGGTAGGAGAGGAAGGGTGTGCCCAACAGTGTTTCATCTGTTCTGGGCATAATGTGTTTATCTTTTTACAGTACCTCTGTGGTCTCCTCAAAGCCACCATGTGCCATCTTTTTTTTGGACCATCACAACAGGTGCTGCTGCCCAGGGGCTACGACTGAGGTCGACTGTTCCTTTTTCCGACAGCTCATCCAAATGTGATCGAATCAAAGTCAGCATATTTGGAGAAGTGCGATATGCAAGTTTCCTAACAGGGGTTGCATCTTTTGTGTTCACTTTGCATTATTTGAGAGCAAGCTGCGTAGGTCAGCCCGCTCCGCAGCTGACAGGTTTCCGCATGTGACGTCCAAAGCCAATTTGGTTGGCTGTGTAACATTCGTTGGCAGACTGGATGGCGATTTCATTGTCAGATACTTGATTGAACCGTCCAAACTGCAAACCAGAATGAAGCAACATAGGGCTGTGTGAAGGGGTTGATGATGCGGGCAATAGTGCAGCCATTTTCAGCAGCAGACCGTGTGCGGGCAACGGCAATACCATCCAACTCTGGTTGTCGGGGTTACAGACAGCCACCGCAATTTTGCAGGCAACTTTGCAAATCCTTTCACAGCGTGGGGCAACAGTGGTGTTTTCCATTATCTGTGCTGTACAACTAGAATAACAGAGTGAGAAAATGAAAACCTAATATGAAGCTTCTTCATCTTAAAGGTGATGGCTACTATATTCAATGTATCCAAACTTTGGCCAGTTACACTATGTGACATGACAAACTCCTTCGTATGGGTCTTTTTGCAATAGGGAACAATTACATTTTGGTCTCCTTACTTCTTAATGAAATAGGTGAGCCTGTATCTGGCAGGATGTTCACATCAATTCCTTCAACAATTCAATTTACAATGGAGGGCAAAACTGTACTTACAGTGGCTTCACTTTTCTCGTTCTGTTATTCCCGTGAGGCTGACCTTTGGGGCTTCCAGAGAAGTATCTGATTGGCATCCTGCATCATGTCTGTTTCCCTGTGGAAATCCGCCATGATCTTTGACGTCACTTTTGGTGTGGTTGTGCCAGGAACGTGAATATCTGGAATTTCATAGCCTGAGCTCCAAGTACTTGTGGGTCTAGTGGGGCTTCTCTCATAGTGTGAGGGAAACGCACTTGCATGTGCCTGCCTTTGCCCATGAAGCCCGCTGCTTGTTCGCCCAGCTTCTGCTTCAGTGCTCCCGGACCATAACTTAAATATTTTCCAGTAGCAGAAAGGTTATGGACAGAGTTCACACGAATCAGTGATTATTATTATTAATATTATTATTTACTAACAGTGTTGGACAATCATCTCTTATAGCGACATTAGCTGGGGACACTGGTCTCGCAAGTCTGGCAAGCCTGCTCAGCTTGGGATGCAACTTTCAAAAACCTCTGTGAAAGTTTTCACTGCTTTTTCATGACACTTGACTTGAAAAAACGTTTTCCTGATCCAGCCCAGCATGAGAACTGCTCACATTTCAATATATCAATCCGTGAAGGCTGCTTTGACCAGCCTTGCATCCATCAGCAGCATAAACTTCAATTGTTCCATTAGGTAGTCTATGACAGACATTAGGGGCTGTCTGAAATGATTAAACGTTGATGTAATGGGTACCTCAGGTGCAAAATACGCAACACCACTGTGCTTGTAATTGAGCTCTTGCCTTACCTTGTAGCGGGGGTCCATCTTTGTAAATACTCACGGCCATCGTTGTGCCATGCTGGCGGCAAGGGAATGGCTCGTAGAGCTCCCTCTGCTGGACGGTAGCGGCAAAACGTGGGGATTTTCTCCTCTCTTTAATTACTTTTTTATAGCCCGGGCGGAATAAGATTGACGGTGTCCAAACTCTCTTGAAGCCAACAAAACAAAAAAAGGGGATGTAATGACTAGCTAACTCACTGTATTTCAAGCTATGGTAAATAGCTGGTAGCGTGGCTATCATTAGCTTCAACGACTCAGAGCATCGAGCAGAATCCCACCGGAAATAATTCCACCAGAACATTATACTACCGCTGCCACCGGTGTAAGCGACGTGGGTGTACAACGAATAATAATTAGTGTCAACACGTTTTAGGTTTTCTTCATAACTCCAGTAAAGTCGCCCGCCGGCCGAGCCATTAGCATCTTACTCGATCCCCGCCAACCACGTTCTCTCTCTTCGTCTCTCTTTTTTCCCCCCACTCCACAACCTGCCATCTATCCGAACAGCGTCCTCTGGTGGCGAAACGAGCTGATACGACGACAGATAGCAAACTCAATAACGCACTAAACGTATGTTTGCACAATATTGTTTGCATCACTAGTTACACTCTTGCATGAGCACATATTTTACATGACCATTTCTTGCACCACTGAGAAGTGAAAACCTGTCAAAGGCCCACGTGTCTGTGCTTTTCCCCTTTATATTTTAATTTTAGAACTTTGTAAAAGTACATAGGGTCACTTACTCTTAACCCTAAACGCTGCCTCGAAATCCCACAGGCGCTGTGTTGACAGGAGCCCCAAATGATGACAGGGTGAGAGACCACAAACGATGCCTCCTGGAAACCCCCTTGTGATCTAAAAAGTTTGGCTGCTTGTGTGTACGTGTGGCTCAGTCATTAGATTCAAATGGGTTTAAGGCTCCAGGGAAAAAATGGCTATGGAGGTGGTGGGAACCGGCCCAGCTCGGAAACTGTGACAATAGGTAGTTTGAGACAAAGTCCCACAACTGGGAATGGTAAAGTTTTGATTTGAAGCATTGAAGTGTCCTGTTGAAGTGTCAGCTGACAAACATACAAATATGCCCTGAATCATTTTTGTCTTGTCTCCCCTTGCACAGTTTGCATTCTCGGTGGTCTAAAGCTGCAGGCAGCCTGCGGCCTCTCCAAACCAACCTGGTAACAGGAGGTGACCATTAGATGGCAGGCATGTGCTTTGTAGAAACCTTTGTAGTCAGTGTGTAAACATCACAGACACTGAAGGAGCGCACATGGGAGGGTGTAGTAATGGCAAGCAGTGGATATTTCACATATATTTACACAGATATAATTTGTTCACTCTCCCCGCTGATACTGAAGTTCATTGTGGCAGTGTCTAACTTCAATTGAACACTTGCCCTTTGAATGTAAATCTGTTAAATGCAAAGCCAACACAAAGGCACAAGTGTATCCCCCCTCTTGTTTTTTTCTCCCGCTCCTCTTCTTCTAATTACCTCCTTTATTGGTTCTATCCTGCTCAAGGCATCCAAAATGGGGGCTACATCCTCTAATCAATGTTAACTTTATTACTCTGGGAAACACTTAAATATTTGATGCGATAAAAATCAGGCAGTGGATGTACTTACAGGTAGAGAAAATGTGCACACCCTTACTTTTGACGAACCTGAATGTCCTCTGGTGGAATTCAGCTTTGTGATTGAACAAATCACACAGCGCACACTGTATTTGCACAAGAAAACAGTGCTGTGGATGGAGAGCATCTCATTTGCTGTCAGCAGCGGTGCCCTCACTGTCAACAGTACAGGGAACGGTGCATCTGAAAACAATAAAGAGCTAAATGGTTAGATCTTAGAAACATCTATTTATATCTTGGAACAACACTTACAGCTGCTCTGAAGGTATAAGTGAACATATTCTGTCTGTGGCAGGATTAAAAAAACATCTTAACATGTAAACTACAAACTTGTGCCTCTTTCTCCTGATGCAGACGGCGGCTGGAAATGACATATATTCCTTTCTGATTAGTCAAATTTTGACCCAGTTCAACATTTCTGATTGGTCAAATTTTGACCCAGTTCAGTCCTGGGGAAAGAATATCATTTATAATAGTAGTAGTAATTTTGTTAAGTCTCAGCACTGAGACAAGAATGGTGTAATAAGAGCTTTTGGGAATTATATTTTAAGACTTTAAATGATTTACTTTTTTATTTGACAATTTATTGGCTCTTTAAAATTTATTTCACGTTTTTTTGTTTTCATTTTCATAAATATTTCATATTAAACATATTGGGTCTCCAAAAAGCAAGTGAAACCACCATGTAGCTAGTGCCATAACACAATCAAGAAAATGTACATTTGTTTTTCCCTTAGCCGTTGTCTTTTTTGGGGGCCATGTGGTGTTCCAGACATTCCAGTGAGGTGTTTAATCAATAACAACCCCCTTCCACTCTGTGAAACGAGATGCAGGGAGAGTTCATATATTAGTTTTAATATAAGGCTCATTTATAATGCATGACGAACTTTGCGTCATATGCCCTCGAAACTCCGATGACATGGCTGGAGACCGTTTTATTGCTTGTCTTTCCAAATGACTCATTTATGCTCTAATCCTATTGTTGTTTTTCTGCGCTAACAATTCCGTGTAATTGCATTAGGATTTCACGGTGCTGTGACTGTAATTGCCGCTTTCGTCATTTCTTTATGGTGGCCTTGTTTATTCTTCAGCCTGCAGCATCCTTCGGCGGTAGACGCCGATCGCCCACCTAGTTGACGCTCAAGGTGCACTCATTTGATATGCGTACACGAGCAAACCATTAAATATGAAGGCTATAGGATATAGGGTCACAGGTTTGCCTCACAGGCAGACACATACAGAAAATATGCACACAAACCAGCGTGCGTTGGTGCACACACAAACAAAAACATTCATTCGTTTTAGTCTTTTGTAATCCCTTTGATATAATCTTCTTATGTGATGTGTTGCTTGTCTTTGAATATAACCAGTTTGATTGTTTTGCGGATAACAGTCCCCTGATTCCTGCCTCTTTGCCTCCGTAGCCTCACCCATCCTCATTTCTGGACCCGAGGTGACAGGCTGATGACACCTCTCATCAGCAGAGACTCGGGATTAGCATTAACCAATCAATTCCTCTGTCAAGCGCGAGTGGCTCCACGGACACCGAGCCGCATCGCGTGCCATTATTGGAGGACACGCCGGTGGGCAGGAACTGAGAGAGGTGAGCCTACGAAAAGAGTCGCCACCTGAGAGCCAGGGAAAAGTGTCATCCACAACCTTTTCTTATGGGTCCAAGAAGTGAGGGACTTCAAGAGGGACAGGTGGTCTGTCAAGTGCGTCATTCGAGCCAGGAATATAAATGTTTGCGCTGGTAAATGGTTTCAAGAAAAATAAATGAATACATTGCAAAACCTTAAAAGCAAGCAAAGGTTTATTTTAAAATATGACCACATCATTGAAAAAACGATGAGATATCCTGACGTCACATATGACAGCAAGGGTAAGTTTCTTCTATATGGTGTGGAACCTTTAGTATCACTACAATTCTGTCTCTGCACAACCCACCTCCTCCTTGTTATCCCCATTGCCTCCGCGATGTCACGGGGAAGCGGAACGTTTCCATCAACCACCTGCTGCCTATCCAGACACCTGGGGATTCCGTCTCATCTTCTTCCTATGGGCCTACGTTTAATGAAGTTTCTACTCTACACGCCGATGGGGCTGAGGTCGCTCTCTACTGTTAACCCCCTCTACACCCCCTGTTCTTTTCCTTACTGAATGGCCGTTGGTGAGACTGTTGTTTGTGACTTTTTAATTGATCTGTATCATCCCTCCTTCCAGTGGTGTGACATTAAAAGCAGTTTCAATGTTTTATTCAGACACATCTCTCCAGCAGCACAATGAATGTGGCATCTCCTGAGTGGCAACATCGCAGCCTGTAAGTAACAAAGCAATTTTGAAAGCATCTATATATTACTGTTGTCCCTTTTTGAGTCTATAATTGCCTTGCCAAATGGCTCTAACGCTAGATAATGAATTACAGGCTGTTGCTGTAGATTTTTTTGTTGCTTTTTAATCCTGAATTGTATTCTAAATTCTGGTGTGTAAACGCCAGAGTTTTTCTTTCTGTCGTAACCAACACACGGATCCAATCGGATGTCACCATTTTAATCCAATGACAAACTTGATGCACAGTTAGAAAAATGCCAATGATTTTGACCTCTTGTAATGAGTCAGAATTTAATCCGCTCCCAGCTGAGAGCCAACACACTTGAAGTTGTCCCATCCCGGTGCCAGGCTGCAGATGTTAAACTCAACACCAAAGAGTTCACCACATCCCCGGCGGTTTATTTTTACCCAGGGATGTCAGGGAGCTGAACGGTTGGTTCAAACGCCGGCTCCTTCACTTCTATTTTTGTACAGACATCACAAGCACAGATGTAGCTCTCTCCTGCTGCTCTGAGCGACAGAATAAGGCTGGTACTGGAACAGCCAACAACAACGACGACCAGACACCTAGGCTGTGCCACAGGCATGTCTGTGTGGACGTGATTGTGTGTGTGTTTGTTCATGTGCTGGGTTGGTGGGAGGCAAGGCCATCTGTACTGGCCTATTACGTCCGTCACAGGAGGCCCCATTCCCCACACGCATATAGCCTGATAGAAGTTGTGGCTCATAGACTGGAGTCAGGGAGTATAGAGCCTAAATAATGGTTGTGGACTTTATTTTTCATTCATATCCTTTTGTTTCATGGCAGCTTTGATGGAGCGTTGCATCTTGACATCATCAGCAGGGGAAAGTGATAACATGGCAAAGGGGCGGAGGACGATGGCAAACGGAGATGACACGGCAGATGGTTGATTGGAGATTATCACTGTGGGAGGAAACACCAGGTAGCCAATTAAGGGGAGGGGACAGTGCTGCACAGACGGCTGGAGGACCAATCAAAATTCTTCATATTTGATCATGTACTTGGGTCAAGTGCTAATCTTGAAAATTACTATTGACCCAGATAAGCACATAACCCCTCAAGATGAGGGTGGTTCAAGTTCCAGGAATAAAAGTTAAAAGTGGTAAAATTGTAAAAAAAATAAATAAATGAGTAGAATTAGCACATCTGGTCCCATGTGTGCAAAACTGTGTGTCTGTGTGCAAAGACGCATATCTATCATCCACTAGTTTAAAGCTGTGGAGGTGTAAAACAACTACAGTCAGCTCCAAGCTGCAGATTTGAGTGTGTGTGAGTGTGCGAGTGTGTGTGTGTGAGTGCGTGCGAGTGCGTGTGTGTTTGTGCGTGTGACTGTGTGTGTGACTGTGTGTGGGACTGTGTGGTGGAGAAGAACAAGAAGCGAGACAGTTAGAGACCATGATACCCCGTTTGAAGGACAGATGAGTCACACAGAATACAATCAGAAAAAAGAGAAGGACGGCAGTGGCGGAAGACTAGACAGAAATGAAAATAGCGCTGAAGTTGACAAAAGCATCAAATTGGATTTTGAACTGAACTTGAACTCTTGGCTTTCTTTTAAGCCTTGTCCTCTTTTGAGAACGCGCTCCTTCTTTTTTCTCCTTTAAATTATCGTGTTTCATTTCCTTTTTTAAAATTGTTTGCGTCTGTATTTCAGCAAAAGCCTCAGCTCTCTGTTTTCCTCAGCCTGTGGGTGTACAGTACAGCGTGGAGTGGCTGTCATCCCGCTGAATAACGATGGCCTCCGCTAGTAGGCATGGCACTCACTACAGCTCCTTTGACAGGTTAGACCTTGGACAACTCAAATAGTGCTGAATTTAATCAGAAGTGGCATCTAAATGTGCTTGAGATGTGTATTCAAGATAGCGTTCATGTTGAACATTAGAAAGTAAAAGATGGTGGGCAAGATGCGCCCGCATGAGCTGAGGCAGTATCGAGGCTTCCCCTGGCGTTTGAAACTCCCAAACCCACGAAAGCAACAGTGTTGGTTTTATTCAAGCATGAAGCCTCCTCGACATGAAACAGCGCGGAATACAAACGACAGAAGTGCCCGGAGCGCAAACAGGAAAAAGAGAAATATTGCGAAAAAGCTCGGTTCGGTTCTGGAGAGGGCCAATTAGTTGCAGTGTGTTGGGAAATAGGACGTGTCAGTGAATGTGTGAAGGGCAGACGAGATGAGAGTGCGACGGAGAAGCAGTGAGAGGGAAAGGTTTATGCTAATGTGTGTTTCAGGGCTGACTCCCTGTCCCGGATCTGTTAGGACCGGAGGAGACGAACACGGCAGTGAGAACCATGTGTGACCCCGCCCCCCCGGAGAAGCTCGTAGCCTGACTCTGCTAAGCTGCAAACTATTGGCACAGAGCATAAATTACACTTATTACAGGTGAAATATACCGGCAATATTTCATTTGCACATCATACTTTTCGGCCCTGCTCCAAATTAGGGCACTTTGGCTGCAACGTACCTGCAGCAACAGCTTAGTTCAAATTGGGCTTTTTAAGCCGAAAGCTGAAGTAAACACGCATTTCCACCACCTCAGGTTAGTCTGTAAGCATGCTCACGTCATTTCTTATTTCTAATTAGTGATCTACAAAAAGTAGAGCTTAGACTAACAGGTAATCTTCTTTAGTCCGATCATAAAGCAAAGCATTGGACCAAAGAGGGTTCTGATTCAATGGTGCGTGGGATTACCAAATAAGGCCAAATATTTTTTAGATAAAGCCACAAATGTTAGGAATGCCGATGTGGAAAGTGGTTCATCCCCTGAGCGTTATAAAAACACAGTGTGTGCTTAAGTTTATGAAAACAAATGTACGAATTATTCTTGCATTAAAAAAACTTCCCATCGGCATTGGGAGTCCCTTTTTACGCAGTATATATTGCATGGTACTGTGGCGGATGCGTCATTTTGGCACTTATGCCGTGGCAACAAATTTAATATGAGTAACGAAAAGCTCTTTTGTGTTCTACGCTATAATCAAATACATCGCTATTATCGATACATCTGTCCCTAAAAGGTGGCTGATTAGGAGCCTAACTGAGATACTGATGCGTCTGATGAGGCCCGTCCTTATATCTGCCCAGGGTGAAAGCTTTCACCATCCTCCGGCGGTCTTTGATATCGTTGAATGATAGCGAACGAGTGCGGGCTTAATGGAGCCTAATAGATCACTGTTTTTCGCCTTTGATCCGTCTTAAAGGAAGCACCCCCAACGAGTACTTTGCCACTTCTGAATATTGGCTCCCCCGTGCCGTCCCCAAAGGTTGAAAGACATCGCCGCCAGGATTCCCTCCTCGTCGTCCTCCTCTTCTCCTTTTATTTCAACCCCTCGCCTCGCCCGATCTGTCAGCGAGCGTCTCCCAGCCATCACTCTGTCTGACAGACGCACTATCTTGAAGTCGTCAGTCACTGAGCCGCCCTCCTCCGCAGCCGTCACCTCCAGCCGGCAGGGACACCCCCTGCAACACAGCTGTCACGCCGCAAATGAAGAGAGGCCCCTCGTCTCCTGAAACACGGGGAGGCAGGGGGAGGCATATCCCTCCCGATTAAGGAGCCCCCCTTCTTAGGTGGTCATTAGCATTGCTATCAGTGGTGGCGAAGTGAATTTTAATGGGATGGGGTTTGACCTTGAAGTTGCCTGGTGTATTTCATGCTTTAATGAGGTGTTAACATGCTCTGGCCCCTTTAACTACAGCGGCTACATTCACATGTATAGCGTGACATTTGAAGTGAACCATTTCGGCCACATCCTGTGAGCCACACGTGAAAAGCTGCGGCAAAGAGGTCAATTATATCAGCATGATCTATAGAGCAAGGGACGAAAAAAAATAAATAAAAAATTCAGTTCAGAGTCGTGTCATAAATTAAGAAGTACAAGCACTATCAGATTCTGTTCAAACTTCGACTAGTTTGGTTCGGTGGCTTTGGTTGAAGCGCATTGAGATCTTTCAGTTTCAAGGATCTAATCAAACCATTTAAGAACTTAAAACCTTGGCCACTTTTGCAGGTAAAGGGCAGATCAAATGCTGTAGCTCTGGTTCTGAAAAACCCATGCCTTCTTGAAATGTACACCTGCGTGAACATCCCTTTGTCAAAATGGTGCCTGTCGGGTACGACGCTAACGCTTGTGCATTGGGAGGACAAGGCTACGTGGTGCTGGGCAAATGACATCCTCGGTTAAGCCAGCAGTGTGTCCCTCGGAGGTGACTTCCACGTAGACAGAGGCCGGCGGATGGAGATGTTGAGTTATAAATGTATTCCCCCTCAAAGCGTGACGGATCGCTGCGCGACGTTTGAAAAACATGACAGCGAGAGGGGGCGTGTGTGCATATGTGCGCATATTAGCATGTGTGAATGTGTTTGTGTATGTAAATGAACAGAGGCACATTCTCAATATAGATACACCCAACAGAGCCATCATGGTTAATAATGTGTCAGTGGTGATTGATGGTCAGCTGAAGGGATGGGATAGGCTAGGGATAGGTGTGGGTCTGGTCTGTCTGCGTGCGTGCGTGCGTGGGTGGGTGGGTGTGTGTGCGTGTGTGTGCCATATGGCTATGTTTATCCTCATCTTCTCTTATAGCCTTTTCCTCATTTCTTCCCTTCCTTGATTTCCCAGTCCACCCCACCGCATTTTTACACATCTATACATATGTATATATATATATATATATATATATATATATGTGTATATTTTACTTTACTGCCTATGTGATTCACATGTAGAAATCATGAAAAGGCAAACAGAGCGCACACAAATTGCACAGTCAGAGACAGAATGAAAATACATAATGAGGACATATGTCTGTTCTGAATACATTTTGCTGACGAAAGCCTTCATTACGTTTTCTTTATCCCTGCTCATTCCCTCCACATCTTCACCGAACCGCTCCCCCTCCGCTCCCTTCCCCTCACCGGGTCTCTACCGTCCGTGTCTTTTCATCCGCTTTTCAAGCATCTTCCAGTGAACGGAGACGGTGCGCTGTCGGTCACGGCACCAGCTTGCGCCCAGCCAATAAACGCGGCTCTTCTGACAACAAGTAAAAATAACTACAAACCCAATGAATGCAGATGACAGTTGTTTGGTTCGGTGGGTTGTTTGAACTGGCATCCAGGGGGGCGCTTTCAGCCCAAACGTTCAACACCGCCGCTCACAGAGAAGCCCGGTGACCTTGCTCTGTTTGTGTGTACACAGGTGACAATGTTTGCGTGTGTGTCACAGCGTCTCTGTGTGTCGTTGTTGAGTTCTAATGTTGTCCGGGCATATTCAGGTTGGTGCTCGGTTGAAGCCAAATAGCTGTCAATGTAAAATAAATAGTCATAGCTACCCTGTCCTAGTGAAGATCTTTGATTACACTAACAAATAGAAGTCAATTCATCTCACTAAGAACATACACTGCGCATGTGAAAAAAAGTTATTTCAGGTCTGTTACAGCTCTGGTTTGTAACAAAGCAGCTCTGTGGCTCTGTGGCATTCAGACTTTTTTTTCTGACATGTACAAATGCCAACATTATCCTGTTTGAAAGCTGCATAATAACCAATCCTGTCCAGTCGGTGCTGTCCTTTAAATTCCAAATGAGATGAGCTCACGTTTAGTCGAGCTACAGTGATGTTGGTCTATCTGTTCACATATTCAGACTGTGTCAGATTATGCATGCAAATCATAGTCAATGTTCCTGCCTCGAAATAGCAGCAAAAAATACATATCACCTGTAAACCTGACGGGTGTCTCTAGAAACCTAAGCGCCTCAAAATGTTGACTCTATCTCCTCTCTCCTCTGTCAGGCAGCGGTGGTGACCTTGGTTTCAGTTTCATGGGGAAACAAAACAACATTTCTGTAGAAACTTCAAGGCCATAAGGCTATCAATGCAGTTGAGGCCACATTGTTGGCCGAGGTGCTGACATTACTGCTGATTTTCACAGATGTTGCCTTTTATGTCAACAGTTGATGAGTCTTTGGAAGCTTATGTGCACCCACTTCTGGGTATATACACAGGGACGTTTCAAGACTCTCTGGGGGCCCCAGGCAAGAAAATGTTTAAATAAAAAAAATAATTTGACAGCACGCAAGTACCACGGGGCACCCTATTGGTTCCTGAACGTGTCATAGCAATGCCCCCTCATGGCAAGTCATTTAAGGGGCTTTCAGGTTGTCGTTGCTGTGGACCAATGTAAACTGCCGTCTTTGGGGGGCCCCCTTCTAGCTCGGGGCCCTAGGTTTGCCTGCCCTGTTGTGACGCGTCTGTGTGTGTGAAATATATCACGTCGCACGTCACAACAATATATATGTATATAATATATATATATTGGTCTCACTGGTGGTGTGCATGCTGTCCAGACTGTCAAAACACACAGCAGCAGGTTGTCCTGATACGCGTTGTGTGCAAAGAACACAATGGGAGCTGCAGAGCCTTCACAACAAGTGACAATATCTAGGTTGCTATGACTGCATAAAAAAAAATGTTTTGAATTTGAAAGTTTTGACACGTATAAGCAAACGCCGTGCATGTACAGGACAACAGCCTTTCATCATCAGCCGCCGCCTCCTTGCCGTGTCCCGTCACAGATCCTGGACCAGCCGCCGTTGACATTGAGGCCAGCTGTTTTTCGATTGGCGTCACCTGTGATCAAGGCGAGAGGAGGGCCCGGGACGGTGTATCCTGGGTGATGAGACGAGAAAAGATGGCTGTCTGTCCTCTCTGGGCCAGAACAACACCTTAATCACCTCCCGCCTATCTCCTGTGTCGTCCTCCCATCCCAGATGCCCACTGCAGCCAGGTAGAATCCGAAGATCATTTTTTCTTATCTCTGCCATTTCCCCCATCCCCTTCATTTTCGCCCGGCCTTCTGTGTCCTGCGTCTCTGTCTGTCACGTCCCTGCGATGTCCTTCGTCTCTCTCTTCATCATGTCCTCCCCTGTATTTATTACCTATTGAGCATATCCGTGTCACTCTGTTTATCTTGTTCACTCTCCCTGTGTCTCAACATGGTGCCTATGAAGACAAATGTGACCCCAAGGACGCAGTACATGATATCTATTTTCCCGGCCAAAGTCAATTTGCCCCATGTAACGAGGACAGGCCCCCTCAAGTGGAGAGAAAGAGAGAGAGGGAGAGATAAAGGCAGTCTGGGATAAGAAGTATATTTCACACGTCTTATTATTGTAATATTATTCTTTCTGCACAATTCTCCATCAGATAGTGTTTGATTTGTTTATGTATCGATCTATGAACTCACGGCGGTCATCTGGAAGAGTCGCAGTGGAGGCACAAAATGGTTGTGAGACGGATAAAAAAAAAAAAAAAAAAAAAATTACCAGTTGATTGCTGTTGCAAAATTTGTGCTGCATAAATGGTTGGTGTCGCAGATGGTTGGCAGTCCAATGTTGACGGTTGTAATTACTGCGTTTCAGATATCAGATATTACTGTAATTAGGTGAGAAAAGTGCTACTTCTACTGATAAAAGGTAGCCCCCATTTGTATTGAGCCAGGCTTAAGCGT
Source organism: Colistium nudipinnis (assembly GCA_016785305.1). Classification (NCBI taxonomy): domain Eukaryota; kingdom Metazoa; phylum Chordata; class Actinopteri; order Pleuronectiformes; family Rhombosoleidae; genus Colistium; species Colistium nudipinnis. Next base: position 468,401 of record JAFBJU010000310.1, read on the forward strand.
TATTGAGCTGGATCTCCATCTATGGTCATCCTGCTGTCACTATAGAGTGTCAACAACACACAAAATGTTAGTGCGTGCTTGTTTCAATAAACATAATAAATGTCAAGGCCGTGTACGGGAGGATCGAGCAGCAGCCAAAAATGTTGACTGCGTGTGTCTGTGTGTGTGTGTGTGTGTGTGTGCGTGTGCGTGTGCGTGTGTTCTGTGTATGGCAAGGTAATTCATTCTGTTGTGACAGTAATTCTGAGGGATTTTATTGATTGTTCCTGATGGAGACTGTGCTATCAGGCAGAAGGACACTTGTCTCTGTCTTTTGTTATCTCTCTCTCTCTCCTCCACATCAGTGGTCATAGAAATAGAAAGGTATCACATTGTTAAGCGGTTGGACGACAGTTTCAGTCCTGTCCCCAAGCCTCGCCCTTGTGAAGTCCACCGTGCTTTAACGACTGAAAGGGGAATTTCAGCGACAGCTCGCTTCATCACTGGCCTGGACGAAGCATTCCTCCTCCATTCCGCGCACGTGTTCCTGGGCGAACGTGCTCCGTCAGAGTGGCTATTTTTGGATTTTTGTTGGGAAAGGGTCTTCGAGCAATCATGGTGTGACCAGAGGTTTTGTCCTCCTCACGTGTCATCCACTGTCCACGCAACCGTCACCCGACCATGTGGCCCCTGATTTCTCGCACATTGTTTGCACAGGTTTGTTCAAACTTAACATGGCACCACTTTCTCATTATTCTGTGATGGCTCTTTAATTGGTCTTTTAATAGAGCGTTATTTGAGCACCTAATTGATGGTTTTCGGCGTAGCCAGCAGTCTCTTCTGCTGGCCAATGAGAGACGGGGTCCTCAGGGTGCACTCAGGTGTCTGAGCTTATCGCCCGCCTGCCTGTTTGCTCTCAATCTGTCAGTGCTGCGGCCATGCTGGCAGGGAAGGAAGCGAAATTGCTAGAGACCATTGAGTGAGTGTGTGTGTGTGTGTGTGTGTGTGTGTGTGTGTTTGTGTGTGCTCCTAGTGAGGACGCCGGCATGGCACGCCATCGTTCAGGCGGCACCGCGACAGGACCCATCTGCCAACCAAAACAGGGGGACTGGTCAGAGCCACGGTGGCACAGACGGGCAACAACACAGCTCATCTCAACTCCCCCCTCCCCTCAATAAGCCTGTTCTTCCCTCTGACCTCCTGCTTTGTATCCGTCCAGTTATTACTCTGCCCAGGATTTTCATTAACCGCTCCTGCTTTGAGAGCCCTAAGTTATCAGGCTTCTTTGTGAAGCCTCGCATGAGCTCATGATCTTCAGGTTCCTGCTCTCCAATATCCAAGTTCTATTTTATTTTTTCCCATTTATATCTCCTAAACGGGTGGGCGTATTAACCCCTTGATTTAATTCCCGGAAAAGGTGGACACCGGTGGGTGTTTTGCAAAGCCGCCAGTGATATATTATACCTGCAGGCTTATGCTGTCTTCACTGTATCCTCCCCCTCTGCAGGGCATGTTGATCTGACCCCTGGCGTACGAATTAAGTAGAGCGAGAGGTCAAAGGTCAAACAGGGGGGTGACCTCAGAGCTTGGAATAATAATGTGACTTGTATCCAAAGTCCTTGAAATGGTTATCTCTGAGCTGTGTGTGTGTGTGTGGGTGCGTGTGTGTAGATGTGTAGGTGTGTGTGTGTGTGTGTGTGTGCTTGTGTGTGTCTTTTCTGGCTTGTCTGGCTAATTGGGAGGTGATTATCAGCCCGTCACTGCTGGAGTGTGACTGACAGACTTTCTCACAAGGTAGCATTGAGTCATTCACGTGGAGACACATGCAAACACATGGTAGCAGCAAACACATGCAGACAGTGTCCATTTCAACTCTCACATGGCTTATACATTGTGAAAACACGACAACAGCACAAACACATACAGAGAGGCACACGAGGAGTACCATAAATTAATATTTACACGCACACGATTTGTATTTTTTCCCCACATCCTGCCCTGTCCATGTTCAGCCATGCAGACAGTATGTTCTTTTTTCCCCCATATCGAGTGTAAACAGGGTCAACCTTCATAGAAATTGACAGCAGCCACAGGAGCCGACGTAAACACAAGGAAGACAAACCATGTTGCTTTTAGGTGCACGGTTCACCTGATAACAGCGCAGGGAGGCTTCACATACTCCACTTCCTTTATTTAGCTGCTGCGACGCTGAGTGTGTGCCACCGAATGCTGTCAGGTCTGGTTTGGGAGTGTGAGGCCCTTGTCCAGTAATTAGCAAGCTGTTGTAGATGCGGACCGTTGGGGCAGACGGCACTGCCAGCGTGACGCTGCAAAAATATGGGGAAAAGTATTTTTTCATGTAATTTTTGTGTTAATGTTTGCTTGAATAATGTTGCTTTAAATGTAAATGTAATGTCTCACAGTCGTTGTGGTGACAAATGCTTTTTTTAGCTATTTTTTTTTTCTACTGCTTTACCTACTCCACATCATACTGTCATTTGCAAATTGGAGCAAATAACTTGCGGGAGCACCACAACCTCTGAACTTAGACCTTATAATTGGTTGGCCTTGAAATGACCCACTAGAGATTATCAAGAACATATGCACACATACATTTACCGCAATACTGTCACTTATACTGACTGGCCCAGCTTTAGTATTACAAAAATGTCTTCGAAATATAATATTTTGACAGTGAGAAACCATCAATTTGAATAAATGGAGGAACACTGTGTATGGTCTTTCATTGTTTAAATGCATTTCATCCAACCAGTCCAAAACACTGAATGCACACACAGTCGCAGGTCCAGCAGGTGATCAGAGAGCTGTCTTCATTAAAATGTCATAATGTCCCTGAATTACCGAGCGTATGCTTCTGTGAGACAAAGTGCATACGTGAAGGCAGTGTGTCCTTTAATGAAGGTTGACATGAGCCAGGTGACTAAAAGAGTGTGAGGCCACACAACACCTCTAAAGGCCTCTGAATAATCCCAAAAAACCAAAGGAAAGACAATCACCCAAAATGCAAGGGTTTTGTTTTGGTTTTGATTTCCTGTTTTATGTTGAAGTCTTGTTTTTTTCTTCTCACTTTACTTCCTGCCTTTGTTCTTTTTCCCTCCACTTTGGGTTGTCTGCTCCTCCCTGATTGGCTTCACCTGTGTGACCCGCCCCGTTTACCTGCCCTATGTATTCTTGGTGGGTCCCTCAGACTCTGTTTGTCTGTTATGATCGTCCCTGGTCCTGCACTGGTCTGTTTGTTCCCCAGTTAGTTTGTTCCCCTGCTTCCAGTGTTTCTCCTGCTATGTTTGGATTAATCCTGGATATGTATGTCTTCTTGCCTGGGCCGCCGCACCTATGTAAGTTTTCCTTTCGTTCATCAAGTACCAGTTGTTGTTCAAATCTGCAACGTCTGTGTCTTTCCTTTTCCAACGCTCCTGAGAGGTTTGTGCGTTGTGAGGTTTGCCCTGTTACTTCACAGTTGTTTCTGTGAGTGTTAATTCAACTGCTTTAGTTTCACGAGTTGCACCTCCTTGATGAACAGCCGAGAAGATAAATTACAACTATCACATGTCCTCAAAAAACATTTCGTCTAAAGTTGGTTGATTAAAAGATGCCTGGCTATGTGTGCGACTAAGGGCAAACCTCATTTGTCGAAGATTTGGGTATTAGCATTTCTGTAATTATCATTAGTGTCATTATATCCCTTCCTGTCCTCTCTCCCTCACCCCCTGCTTTTCCTCCCTCTCCCACTGGCAGAGTGTAATCATCCGAGTTATCAATCATGACGTGCTGCCTAAGGCATAGGGCTGCAATACCTGCGATGACGGAAATGATTCATGTCCATTGCTTGCTCATTATATAAACACGGGCTCGTTGCACTGGGTCCAACGTTTCTTCCCTCAATCGAACGTTTGTATTTCAATTTAGTACACATCACATATTTTGTTTTATATAGAAATCAATGTTGCAATGAAGTATGATTCCAATGAATGCAAACAAGTCGACGAGAAGAAAACAGGCACATTAATACTTTTTGTCTCTTTTCTGTCGCACGTCATAGTCTATGTGTCAAAGATTTGGCATAAGCTCTCTTTTTTTTTTTGTCACACTCGGACAATAACATCTCAAAGCTTAAAGATAATAGATTTATTTCTCTTATATACGTTAAGTTAAACTGATACCTGGGAAAACTTAATATCTCTGTTAAAGTCACTTTATTTGCAACCCACCAAAGAAACTATGAACTTAAGAATAGCTTCTTTTTTTTTTTTTAATCTTTGCTGTGGCAAATGTGCTATAGGATATTATAATAAATAAATGAGCAAGATGTTAAACAAAACCGTATAACTTATCCGATGCGGGTTCAAATCCCTCAAAACAGCTTATTATTCATGGCAAAGTTAGACCAAATTCCTGTGTGAAGGCTCAAGCCTTATGTTGGGTGTATAATATTCATGTACAAAGAGTATTATGCAAGAATACCATGCCCTTAGGTGGCATAATAGCCACATGCGGAACGGGGGTGTGTATCCGTTTATGCAGCAGCCTGTTTGGCCGAGATCCAGTTTGCAGCAGGACTTTTGATGTGGTTGTTTGATGTATGAGACTTTTGAATTGCCCCACATACAACTCTGCAAAAATAACATTATTGGTGATTTTGAGAGTTGTCCCAGTGCACTGAGAGGTAAACAGCCCGTTTAATATCTGTAACCTGCAGTGATTGAGGAAGTGCTCAGAGGCATCGCTTGAAGCAGCATTAACTGTTGTGCCCGCGGGGCAGCTTATAAAGTTGTACTTTCTTTTTTAATTTTTAATTTATTTTTACTGATCCTGCAGGCAAGCAGAAACCTCAGCATTCAGTCATCCACTATGTTCACCACCTACGAGCGGAACTACTTCCATTTACTACAAAGCTTCCATTTAACAAGTGTAAATGGGTATAAATAACGTTGTGTTCGTAAAATAAGAATGGTAAATGAGTGAATTTACATTTTGCATTACCGTGGCAACCTGAATATTTGTTTTCATTTGTGTTAAACATCGTGGTATGAAAATTTACGACTATGATGCTTGAAAAGGGGAGAAATAAGAGTCTCTCGGTTGTGTGAGAAGCCATTTATGTTATTTTCCTATCAAAAAAAACTTTTGTCAGCCTCAAGCGAAACTGTCATAGCTGGTCTTGTCTCCATGGACGAATTTGAACTGTAATTGGGCCGAACATTGTGTCCTGTCTCACCAGCACAGGCCAAAGCCTCCGCCTGAGGTTTCCTTGCAGGAAGTCACCTCTTAACGCCTGCTTAAGCGTGACCTGCTACCCCATTACCTTACTCTTAGCTCTGTCACTTTGATCAACGCCTCACCTTACGCCGTCAAACTCTGACCGCGAATGTGGGTTCAGTGAGGCCATTTGTCTGATGGATGATTGAGAGGCACCGTTGTGAAGGAAGGCCTGTGTATTGGAGGCCCAGCTGTGGTTAACGCGGCAGAGACTTATTTCCTCCTCACCTTTTGTTATAAATTGACAGTCTATGCTCATCGGTGTGAGTAAATGTATGCACTCGTTCTGCGCTATAAAAATGCAGACACACTCACTCAGAGGCTCAGTGTTTACCAGCTCTGTGTGCGTGCGTGCGTGCGTGCGTGCGGGCGGGCGTGCGTGCAAACTTGTGTTGTGCACAGAGCAGCTGTGGTGTGGTGTGGAGGATTACTAAACTACGCAAAATAAGTTTACACTCTGGCTTCCAAACCTGAAGACCTTTTCTCAGAGGTCTCCCAGTCAATCATCAGCCTCCTGTGGGGCTCCAGGTTGGAGGTCACGTTTCGGAACCGGATAAGGAGAAACTGGGGGTTCATGTGTCCCTCCCATCTGGGTTCGCGTCTGTTTGACGGGGCGTGTGTGCAGACTGCAGATAAAGGAGGAACACTGATAAAAGATCACCCATGTGGATAGCTATGGTTATTCAAAGGTGTTAATAAATACAGAGGCTGTTCCTCACCAGTACACTGAGGGGTTTTAGTATGTCGCTCAGATGCTTTGTTGTTCCAGTTCTCAATTTGAATACAAAAGTACAAGTGAGGGGTCTGAGGTCGCTGCGCCACAATGAATCTGCAATAAAAAATATCACCTCATATGCACCCAACACTTCAAGAGACACTTAAAGGGTTTTCCTTTCTTGTTGACATTTAAGAGGTCAACATTCACTTAGGTGTAGGAGTATATATGTATGGGAAATGCAGAGGCATGTCACCCATACAAGCCTCTAAGCAATTACATTCATATATTTCTGAATCATGCCAGTTACTGGTTTTACTTGTTAACCACACCTTGATCAAAACGGCGGAAGATGTAAATTGACTGAAAGTTGTACACTCCATGTTTTAGAAACTTGCCAAAGTGTGTGTGTGTGTAGGTGAACACAGGTGCGTGACGCAGTTTGTCAGCACTGGTGAGCGTTGTGTATGTGCTCGGAGGGGGGGAAAAAAATAACAAAGGTGATATTTCATGGTGTTATTGACGTCGTTTTGCCCTCTGGGAATGAGCTGCCGTGCTCTGAAATGGCTTGGACTGTTGTTTTCCTCGGCTGCATCCGCTTTGTCCTGTCCTACAAAAGTGACAATCACTTTTCCCTTACTTGCATCGTGCGTGCGTGCGTGCGTGCGTGCGTGCGTGCGTGCGTGCGTGCGTGCGTGCGTGCGTGCGTGCGTGCGTGCGTTGTCATCGGGGATTGTTGGGGATGTGATGTCCCCTCTTGAAGTTGACATTTTTTCGTTTATAGAGTCATCCATTACAGGACAAAGAGGAGAGATTAACTTTATGCCACCCTATGTCTTTCTATGTGGCCATTCCGAGAGTGGGACAGGAGAACCAGTGCATTAAAGACGTTGTCTGTCTATTTTGACCCCATTGTTTTCGGGTCGCGCCCGGTAGCCGGTGCGAGATGCATGCAGGAAGTCTGAATCAGAGTAGTAGGAGAAACCTCCGGAATAATAATGGCGGCCCAAGGGACGGCAATGTCATTCCCCGAGTACTGGAGAGTAGCGGCCCTTGTTCAGACTATGATCGTCTCGTTTTCAGGAATCCGATACCAGAAATAGAAGTTTGATGGCATAAGTAGAGAACACTTGTATGACGTCTGCATTATGGCTTGAGTCGTATTATGAAAATATTATGTACAGCCTGAAGAGGCACTACGAAATGCCTGAGATGGAGGCGGATAGTGGTTTATTCAGAAGGCAGGGGAAACTGCCCCCCACGCCCCCCGCCCCCCTCGTCTGTTGGCTGCTGCACCTGTTCTCTGTTAACAGCAACCAAACAGGACCGACACCCCATCGCCGTGCATGAGGCCACTGAGGGGAAGGATGGGGAAAAAGTGCGCTGTGTGTGTGCCTGAGAGAGATGGAGAGAAAGTGAGATAGAGAGAGAGTTGTCAAACTTGCCTGTGTATCCTCCAGTTCTGCCTCAGGACTGTGGTGTGTTTGGGTCTGAGTCGGTTTGTGTTTTAGAGTGGGGGAATGTTGGGACATGTATTTATAGACCCTTTTTTCCAAGGTCACCTGGTTAAGGACATAAACTACTATGTACGTTAGTTAAGGTTTGGTGTCATTATATATTAGACATTGAAACAGGGCTATGAACTAGAATCCTAAAGTTGATATTGATATTAATAATAACCCAAAGTCCTGTGCAAAACGTGAATTGGCGCTCTTTTGTGATCCCGGGAGGCAACATTTAGACATGTGTTGATGTTAACCTTTTTATGCCCCGTATATCTGCTATGACCCGGGAGGCATCTCGGGCCCACCTCTCTAACCTGAACGGTTACACTGTGGAACACGTGTGTGTGTGTGTGTGTGTCACGTGCGTGTGCTTATGTTTTTTTGGGTGCCTGTAAATGCTAACTTCAGTTTGAATTAGATATGGAGATTGATATGGATCTAGCCTCTGTCTGGGGAGATGGTATTCTTTGTAATCATACAGTGTATGTATACATACCATCATTGGTAAACCAGCATTCTAACGGTTGTGTGTGTTTGTCACAGTGTATTACTCCACAGTTCCACAGCGTTGTGGTATGGGGTCTTTTACTTCCACATTTACACTCATCCTTGGTGTTTGCTTTTTCGCGTGGGTTTGATGTAAGAGGACAAAACATAGATATGTAATTGATATGGCAAACTGCTCAGCCAGTTTGTTGCACTACTATAGGATAATTGACATTTTAAAGACGCAGCGGTTTAAAGTAAATACGTGGACATGGGCTCTTTCCTTACCTCGAGGTTCACATTCAAGAAGGGACAATTTGGGTCTATTTCTGTGCATTTGCTATTTTTATTATTGTTGTATAGTAAAGTACTACTCCTGATTACTCGATGACTTATTTCTCTCTGTCCCTTCCTGGCTTTTTTTTTTTTTTTTCCTGACCTTTTCTCTCGACTCCTCATCCACTCTCACCTCCCCTTGCCAGCCACTGATCGCCTTGGTGATCTCACTTAACTCCTGTTCCTGCAAACACTGCCACTGTCCCTGTTGTGCTGCTCTGTGGCAGCTCATCCACACATTACAAATGTGTTTGACCCTCTGTGGAGCTTTAAACAACACCCCGTTTCTATTCCTCTTGCTCTCCTCTCAACACAGCTACTTTAGCCCCTGTTTGATCCTTGCACAAAGATAAGAGGTTCTATGTTTCCTTTGTTGAGTGTGGGTTCTCTTACTGTGTTTCCAGAAGGTTAAAATAGACTGTAACTAGCTAGAATAAAAGATCATTAATATTTTAGAAATTTACATTCAGAAGTGTGATTACTCCATTTTATATTATGTTTTCTTGTAGTGTAATTGCATTGTTTCGGTTCAGCAGCCAGGCTGACAAGGCTGTGGATTGTTTTGTGGCTTTTACACCCACACATTATAAATAGATTTGAAATGTTGAAATTGCTATGTGTTTCGGGAACCACGTTTTAAATGAAGTCTTGAGTGCCAGATAGCGCAACAGCGGGTGGGGGGGTGGGGGGGAAACCCTGTTGATTCTGTTGAATCAATTGTGGGCATTAAATTGGAAAGAGGATATCGACAAATTATACGGCTAAAAATAAATCGGACAAAGGCAGTAGTTCTTAAATCCTGGGGGAGTCACTGCAGGGGGGGGGGGGGGGGGGGCGTGGAAATATATGGAGTGAAGCTAAGTTGACCGAATAAGATATGCGTAGGTAGAAAACAAAAAAAAAAGGAGTTTACTGATGTGATGCTAACATGCTGACTTTTAATTCACTGAAACCCAGCCTGGAGCTGTTTTGCTTCAGCCCCCCCCCCCCCGCATTTAAAAGTTAATAAATAATGAGATGTGCCTTAATTGCGGCTCATTCTGATTTGCATGGTAACGTTTTTCTTCCCGTCCATTCCAATCACACCCACACATTATAAATAGATTTGAAATGTTGAAATTGCTATGTGTTTCGGGAACCACGTTTTAAATGAAGTCTTGAGTGCCAGATAGCTCAACAGCGGGTGGGGGGGTGGGGGGGAAACCCTGTTGATTATGTTGAATCAATTGTGGGCATTAAATTGGAAAGAGGATATCGACAAATTATACGGCTAAAAATAAATCGGACAAAGGCAGTAGTTCTTAAATCCTGGGGGAGTCACTGCAGGGCGGGGGGGGGGGGGGGGGGGGGGGGGCGTGGAAATATATGGAGTGAAGCTAAGTTGACCGAATAAGATATGCGTAGGTAGAAAACAAAAAAAAAAGGAGTTTACTGATGTGATGCTAACATGCTGACTTTTAATTCACTGAAACCCAGCCTGGAGCTGTTTTGCTTCAGCCCCCCCCCCCCGCATTTAAAAGTTAATAAATAATGAGATGTGCCTTAATTGCGGCTCATTCTGATTTGCATGGTAACGTTTTTCTTCCCGTCCATTCCAATCACACCGCAGGTAGCTCCAATAGTGCGAAAGCATTAATATATAAAATGGTAATCGAACCAATCAAAAATATATTAAGATTTCATCAAAGATAGGGGGGGGGGTTCCCTGCCAAAAGTCCAGACTGATCAGCCGAGCCATGCAAATTCACAGCAACGATACGTAAAACTCTTCCACAGAGTCTTTCCTATTTCCTGGCACCGCTGTTATTTCATTAGCAGAACTGCTGTCAGAAACAACACAGACATGCCGCTTTCACAAGGAAAAATGTCACTGTGCTCACAACCAGGGTGGAATATCAACAACCTAGCAGCCAAATGCTGGTAATCATTGGCTGCCACTAGAACTACATCTGTTACCATAACACTGCATTTCAGCTGGTGCAATTCCCAGTCCAACAACACACTTGGGACCAGTGACAATAAAGTTACTTTATAATTTTCACCATATTTTTGGACTGAGTTTGCTCTGAAACGGAGCAGATTATTAACTCAATGAATCAATTCAACACATTTTCCCCGCTAACCATTTTTTTGACTATTACTAGCTTGCTCGACGAGACATTTCCCATCATATCGGTAGCATTTAAATGGTACAATTGTATTGTCACACAAAACACACATTAAACCCCTTTCGGTTTGAGTGTCATATACCGTACAAAGGGAATTTATTTTCCTGGTGGGTTTCCGAGTGGGTCCACTTAAAGTTGATTCGACGACATAGCCGAGACAGTTCCTCTTCCTCCCTGTTAACCTCTTGCTTTTCGTTCTCCCTCCCAACAAAGTGAGAGAGCGATGGTGAACGGAAGCGAAAGAGAAACGGACGAATCATATTCCCATTATTGCTCCGTTCCATTGAGCCCCGCAGGGGAGACGAGAAAGAACAGAAAAAGAGAGCCGCATATTTCTGCCCCCAATGACAGGAGTCTGGTTATCATTAGTTTGTGTCTGCCCAGAGGAAAGGAACATTAGCATTCAAAAGCAACATTGCAATTCACGCACACTTCATGTCCAGAAAATGTATTCAAACTAATGTGCGAATTTATAAATGTCTGCGGGTTAAAAATGAATTGCCTTGCCTGCCGATATTACGTGCATAGGCGAGCCACAACTGGAAGACGGTTGAAAGTCTCGTAGAGCATTTACGACTCGAGAGATGCCGTTGAACCCTCTGATTGGCTCGACATGTGGCTGTACACGGGCCACCCTAAACCCGAGTGTTAGCCTTTGCGTGAAAAAGTATATGGGAGGTATCTCATGTCCGTCAGTCAGCGTGGGAGACGAGGCTTTTAAAGCACAAGGTGTCCGGAGGGGGGGGGGGAGCAATTAGAGGCAATTATGCAAATATATTTTGTCTTCATTCATAGTAACCGTTCAATCGTTGACTTTCATGGCCTTGTCATAGCGCAAGTTAAAACCACTCAGACGTAATGACATGTTAAAAAGAGATCTGGGGAAAGTCATCAGTGAAATGTGTGATTTCGCTTCCCGGAGGTGAAGTTAATGTGGATACGATGTGGGATGTAGAAAAACGTGTTCTAATGTCTTGCAATATATTTGAGTGGGTTAAGGAAAATGAAGAGTTGTATGAAGTGCAAACTCGGAACAACTCGACCTTTTCCCGTGGTAACTAGTGGATGAGCCTTTTCTATGGTCATGGGCCAATGACACACTATGTAAATGTAAATGAAAGAAAATATGAAGGCAGATTTTTAAAAGCAATTTGCCTGAGCCTCTTCAGTCACTATGAAATACTAATTGTGCTTACGCTACACCAGCTCTATTTTTTATAGTTATAGTGTGTTATGACTGAGTAAAAGCAAATGCTACAAATCAGGGCTTATCTGCTATTTTTATGCCCACATGAAATGTGCGTGCGTGTTGTTTGGTAAAAGACACATTCGCTAAATGTATCGAGTCATAAAGCTAGGAGTAGGCTGAAGTCATTGAGGCTTTTTTCTAAATGTTGAATAAAAAAAAATCATTGAGGACTTAAACCCCCTCACCTCAGCACCCTGAACCATCACCGTCAGACCCATGCCGGACATGATCCTCATGATTGAATATTTGTATTCCCCTCATTGCCTCTTTTTCATCAAGTGTGAATCTTAAAACGATATGTATATAAGAAAAGATGAGGAAAAAATACCGTTCCCAGCGACAGGTTTCTTCCGTTTTGGTCAAATTTGGTAAAAAGTTTCTCTGTACTCTAAAGGTCTGCCTGGGGCTCCAAATGCAATCCAGCCTGCAGCAGCCATACTGAGCATCAACTAAATAAATGGAAAATAGTATTTCAGAAACTGAAGCCTGATTTCTGGCAGGTCCAGCTGTTAAATATATATATATATATATATATATATATATATATAACAGCTGGACCTATATATATCCCTTGAGGATTGACCTCAAGTCCAATTACTAACCCCTTCTAAATTATGCTAAATGCAGCTACAGCGAAAATGAAATTGGGACCATTTAGTCTCTTAGAAATATGACATACTGTCCCCACTCAACTAGTCCAAATTGTACCGCACGCACGCACACAGGGCAACCAACATTTCAAGGTATATCTGAAAGTAACCTCCCTTGGGCAGCTTTAGTTTGACTTTTCTTTCCTATCTATTGCATAGACCAATTTGGTGTTCGCGAGGTTGCAGGGCACGAGAGATGGGGAGGGATGTAGAGCGTGACGCCATTTAAGTAGGGTTGGGAGCCACACTGACAGTCTACAGGCCCCGCAGAGATATTCATTACGCCTCCTGTTCTCCCATCCACACTCTCACACAAACCGCCTCTGCCGCGTGTAATTGACGCTTTAACAGTTTCTATCGTTGATACGTTTCTTTTTCCAGGAGGATTTCGCATGAAAAATAAGCATATTTTCTGCTAGGCTTGTTACAGCAGGTGTCCATTTGTTGTTCTTTTGATCGGCGATGAATGATAACCCAGTGGTTTACTTTGAACTTGTCTTTTTTTTTTTTGTTTTCCCCTTACCGAATACTTAAACACCCGGATTAGACAAGAGTCGGAAAGGTGGGCAGCCCATACATACTTTTCATAGTAGTTTCAGGTATTCACGCAAACCCATGGAAAGATGTTTGTGGCTTCGTCAATTTCACGTCACACCTCGTTTTTCTCCCAAAAGAAGCAAAAAACAAACAGCTATCAGAACTTGAAATGAATACAATAATATGCAACCGGTAAAAACCCGATGGAATAAATCAGTTCCAAATAGTATAGTACGTTTTGGTTACCATTCTTGAGGTTGCTCGAGTGGCTCTCCAAAAGTGTTGTGGTCAGCACCTATAGTGGGAGATTAATAGACGGAGTTATCGCTTTGCTCGAGTCTGTTGAAGTTACACAGGACGATGCCTCCCAAGACATGCACAGACGTACTGGTTGTTCCTAATGTGATCCCGACGAATTAAAGAGTATTAAATGCTGTGCCGCGATTACTGCCTTGCTGCGTGAGTGCTTGGTAATAGCTGAATACTTCGGGCCTCGTTCAAACACAGCGAGGCGCGTGGCACCGTCATCAGAAATGAAATCGGCATGAATAAATAAGCCAATAAACAACAGCAGCAGCAGCAGCAGCAGCCAGGCCCTGTGATGATGAAAAGCGCCCGCTCGCTGGATATTAATCGACCGCAGCAGACTCGGTGTTGTTTAACAAGAGAACAGCGGCGGGCGATTAGTGATCTCAGACGAGCCCTGCAATAACTCGCTTTGTGCATCTGTCTGCCTGAATTTTAAGTATTGCTCGCACACATTGTGCTCCCCCCGCGTCTTTCATTCTCTCTGTTCTAAACCGTGTTTGACCCATCTGATCCACCTGTCTCTGTGCCGCTCCCGTCGCTCCCACCCCTCTTATCGCCGCGTGGCTTGTATGGCCGGTTGGCAGCCAGTGGTGTGAGGTGACGGCGGACAGGTGGAAAAAAAAAAAAAAAAGAGCGGTCCTGGCTCGGCACCGCAGGCTGAGCTGCCGTTCCGCACACGGATCACTGGCGTCGCTAATTCGGGCATAAACAGATTTTTCCAAAAAGTGCACAAAGGAAGTAATGAAGCATGGCCGATTGCACAGGGCAGAAATAGTCCCCACATCGTATATACATCTGCTGCCGAGTGTGTTCCGCCCTCCGCTGGGATCGTGTGAGCTGTCCCCAATTGCTTCCTCCTCTTTTTCGACCTTTCCTTTCCGTTTCCCTTCCCTATCATGTCCCCTCATCTTTTTTGATTCCCTTTCCTTTACTGTCTGAGCTTCCCTTCTCGTCTCGTCTTCTTTCCTCCTCTTCCAGCCCTCTTTTGTCTCTCAGCCGCGCTTTTCTACCTCTCCTCCTCCTCCCCCCCTTTGATTTTTTTTTCCACTTCGCAATCCTGCCCAGTGAGTCCGGTTTTGATCTCTGCCCGATGGCGATCTCTGTCAGCGAGTGCTGACGGTCACAATGGGCTTCACATCCCGATGACTCAGGGGGAGTGATCAGAAGGAGCGACGTTCCCTCCTCCATGAAAGAAACAGGCTGGGCTCTATTGAGACTGGAACCGGGCTCTCCATCCTTGATGGCCTGGGCCTGTGCTTCTGGTCAGCTCGCCTTCAGTGTTGATCCTCGTTCCTCTGTTCGATCGGCAGTGATTCCCTGTGTCAACCTATTTGTGTGGCTTTTTAAGTCCTCCTCCCAGACCTTGCTGCCCGTCCCCAGCCGGCCCGCCGACCACAGGCCGAAAGCCGGGTTTATTCACGAAATGTTCGTATCTGCACCTAACCGCCTTGTCCACAGTCTGCAATGTTTTGGTCCCGTAAACCTCGGCGCTGATTAAGCACCCGCGCCAAAGCCAGTCGTGTAAGAACTTTGTAATGTGCACCGCGTACTCATGCTGTTTACTTGTTTGTTGCTCGTTGTGTGTCCCAGCCACTGAGGCGGTTATCAAACTCTTCCTCCTTGCTGGGCAGTTTGAAATATTGGTATAAATGTCCCACTCAAACCTTGTCACCTGTGTCATCACAGACACTGGCAATATGTTTTCGAATGCCGTGCTGTTCCAAGTCTGAATAGTGGCCAACCGATGACTTCGTTTGATGTAATCTTTCTGTTTGTGGGCAGAAGGACGAGGAAGTAGAACAGATTTAGTCACCTTCTCTTTAGAAGAACAATCAGTTTTGACGGCAGGGATTTAAAAAAATAAAATAAAACTGTGGGCTAATATTGTTTTCACTAGCTGGAGATTTTAGTTTGGATTTGTTTGGATGCACTGTTGTGCCAATCAAACTGACCTGATTTAGCAGGTGTGTGTGTGTGCGTGTGTGTGTGACAGAAAGTAAGCCAGAGAGAGAGATCAGTGAGTCTGTATCAAACGCCTGAAACTCACTTTGGGGAAATTGGTCTTGAAATTGAACTAAAAGCACGGTTACTATCTTCTCTCACACACACACACACCTGCACGCACGCACACAGAGACACATTATCAGCGTTGTTCGAGATGGTTTGTGCTGACTCAGATAAGGCACACACACCTTATCTCTCTTAAAGGGCAAACTTGTTCACGTTCATCTGATCTGCTCTCTTTCTCTCTCTATCACCCCCCCCCCCACACACACACACACACACAAGCAGACACGTTCTTGAACGAGACCTTCCACAAGCATCACCTCTAATGCACTGAGGGTCCAATCTATGACATCATGTTGTATTGATCAGTGTGTATGGAGAGAATCATTTTGGCACCGTGTCCCCTTCAAAATCCAGCTGGTAGGAATGACACTTTGGTTCACGTGTGTGTGTGTGTGTGTGTGTCTTTGTGTAGAATGCAATCAGCTGATATAAGTTACATAATACAGAGACGATTTTATGTATACGAGATGACCGTCATATGTGCTATTTACAAATGATTAAAGCACGCTTTCAGGGCTTGTGAAAGGGTAAATGCAGGAAGGCTGCATGCACTTTACGTTGCCACCCCAGGAAATCATTTCTCAACTGGTTGCGCAACGTTTAAAGATCGTGTCGATTTGAAATTGGCATCGCTAGCTGCCCTGAGGAAGCTCGAGAAATGCTGAGTGGAACTGAAAATCTGCGTCAAACCCCGAGACCGAGTGTTTCTCACACTTGCATTGACGCAAGGCCGGTGTGGCAGCACCTTGAGACGGCGAGGTCGATATCCCGCCCAGAAATCGCACACATTTCCCCTGCCATTTTTTGGTTGATGCCCACAGAAGAAATTTCTATCAAGATCCAGGGAAGCACGGGAGAGGGTTCGTGTGTCTTAGTGTGTGTGTGTGCGCGCGGCGTGCGCTTTTGCATGTGTGTGCGCTACCAGACATTTTTTGTGGTCCAAGTGCCTAGGTTTCTGTGTCCCTGTATCCACTGGGTCGGAGTCATTGTTCCAAATGTTTAATAGTAGCCGCTTCCTGAACTGAAATGGACTTTTCTCAACTCGGAATACATCATATTATTGTTTTGTTTTTTTTACATGCTCTGTACTGCAGATGTTTTTGTTGAACACTGCTTTCCTTACGTTGTGTTTACATGTCTCCTTTAACCGAATTCATGCCTAACACGTAAATGAACAAGTACGTGTTACCCGACGAAATACAAATTGAAGGCGTTACTTTTCTAGATCAAAGTGACCTGGGCAAGATACACCAGCCCGATGATGCTTTAGAATCCCAACCTTTCGGGATGACATTTGTGGAATTTCATTTATTTGTCTGCTAGATTTAAGCGTGGACCAATTAAGCACTCGTACATTGGCTGTCACTACGATAGGCTCTACGAAGGCACCACAAAACAAATGTGCACAGGCTATCATAAAGTGCAGGACAGAAGTGTTCTGCATAATCGTGTACTGGGAATATCAAAAGGGAAACGCTTATTTCCCTCTGAGCTGTGAGGTGAAACAATCAGGGGAACAATATGTTCTCGGGCTGCAATTTATTTTGTTCTTGTTGACTGAATTAATAAAGAGCTTAAACAAAAGTTGGGAATTGAGCCAGAAAACTAAAAAAAAAAATGGAATTCCTCTACTTCCTCGAGCGGTGCACCATCGATGACAAAGTAGGTCACTCGCCTTCCCCGACAACCCATATGTCTGAACCAAAAATGATCTCTTTAGTGTTTTTCTAAAGTGGCGTCTCTGTGGCTTAAGATGTTGTATACCAACAGTTGATCAAATGCGAACGCAGTCACTCAGATGTGCAAACCCAGAGGGAAATATCACCCAAACCAGCAGCTCCCATCAAGGTCACTTAGACAGTTCCGAACTTTTCTGAACCACTGAGGTGGTGCATGTTTAAATCATTGGGTCATTTATTTCCTGCTCTGTGCTACTTGCTTCTTCGGGCATAGGAATTGTTGGATCAGATTTATGACCGTGCAGATAGTTTAGGCATGTGTTCATACATTCACCTACGGCTGAAGTGTTTTTCGGGGCATTCTGCTTCTAATTTCATCTCCATCTCTAAAAGAATTGGAGAGACTTTGGCGACCTTCTAGAGGACTTGGTGGAGTTTGTGGAATTTAAAAAAGAGATATTTCCATCAGGAGTTATTGTGGAGAGGATGGAAACAGTTGGATGGAGAATGACGATTGGAAATAAATTTTCCAGGTGGCCAGAAACGATAGCTGGAGTTTATACCTGTGCCTGAGATGTTTGTCATATATATGTCGTCCTCGTCTTATCTTTGATGCCCTCCAATATGTTGCTGTAGTTCTAAATTTCGGAAAGTTCATATGAGTGTCCTGTTAGAAGAAAATAAGGCTGTTACAAGGTGTGAAAAGTTGTAACTCAAGTCACGTGCTCCCGTAACATCATAAATTCATTACGCCAACCTTGAGAGCAAAGTGATTACTTTTGTTAGGAGGGTGAAGAGGCCATTTTGGAAAAGATTAAACATATGACCAGCGCAGTCCTTTATCAGTCAGAGACTTCAAGATTACCAGGCAGCCCACACGCTGTGACTATTTTCATCAGGTTTTTAATCCTTACAGTAAGAAAGGACCAAATATGAAATGATGGAGAGGACGCAGTGAATGATATGCAGGCGGATTGGAGTTGAGTGCCGGAAATATGGAACACCAGGTGGAAAACATCACTTTTGAATAGTTTGACTTCTTCTGCCACAACTGAGAAACCATCGCAGGCATTTAAAGGTTCAATAACCCCGAAAAGCCCAAGTCTCAAATAATGGCACCCTAACAAACTGTCTTCTCTTCTCCTTTGGCAGTTCTTCCGCGTGATGGCAGAGGGCTGAACCTCATTCGAGCAGAGCGGTAAAATACTGTGAGAAGGCTGAAGAACTGGCTGATAATAAGGCTGCTCTTGGCTACTATAGGTCAGAAGGGTGGGACTGGTTAATTAGAGAGCTATGGTTTTTGGCGTCTGTTGCCCGCAGAGTGTGTGTGTGTGTGCGTGTGCGTGTGCGCGAGAGAGAGAGTGTGTGTGTGTGTGAGAATGTGTGTGTGTGTGAGAATGTGTGTGTGTGTGTGTGTGTGAGAATGTGTCTTGTTGGCAGGCTGGAGGATGTCTGTTCACACTCTCACATGATATGGCATGGGAGTTAGTGTATGTGTGTGTGTGGCCTATTTCCTTGGCGATGCTGACAACAGGTCCATCATGGGGTTTTGTTAATTTGCTGGAGTAACTGTTGCCAAAGCACCCCAGGAGCCGTCACCTTGGAAGGACAAGAGGGGAGACGACAGTGTGTGTGTGCTTTATGGTGTCGTTCACAGGACGGCGGCGGCGCGGCGCCACTAATCACAGCTGCCACCTTCCTCTGATGACCTACTGTTTCAAGCTCTACCAGAGCGCTGATTTATTTTTCCGATGAGGTGGAGGTTAGCACAGAGAAGCTGTTGTTGTTCCGTGTTTCTGATGGCGGCTGCATTCTCAGACAAATAATATATAGGCTGCATACACACAGTCCGGACCTGGATGTGCCACGCCGAAAATTGCTCCCAGGAAAAACTCATTGAGAAACTGGTGCGCTTCGGGATTGGAGTCTCGGGTCTAATAGAGATCGCTGACAGTTTGGAAGGGATGAAAAATCCGGCTGATCAATAAGAAGCTGGGGAAAACGCCACACGAGGAGCAGGACGTAGAATCGCATCATTATTCATCCAGCCGGGCTCCTGCACATTTTTAGGCGGATACTTTGTTTCCCCCCCAAAAGCCAAAGAGTAAGAAACATAATTAATGTCTGGATTATGTCCAAAAGCATTAATTTTTTTTGGGGGGGGTGAATAAAATCTAACATTATTGTAAATGCTTGTACAGAACAGAAGATAGAGCAACGATGCTGAGGTGCATGGCGAGTATACAAAAAGCAACGTTTTGAAACTGTGAGACTGGGATTTGAAACCCAGTGTGGTTAAGGAAACGGTTTGACGCTCGGAGAGTGCTTTGAGACTTCCTTGCGGAGATTTTGATGAGCAGCCTGCAGGCTTTGTTTAGAGGCAACAACGTCTGCCAGTGATGCGCTGCTTCCGGAGGGGGGGGAGTGGTGCCATTCTTAATTTGGCAAGAT
Source organism: Colistium nudipinnis (assembly GCA_016785305.1). NCBI lineage: Eukaryota > Metazoa > Chordata > Actinopteri > Pleuronectiformes > Rhombosoleidae > Colistium > Colistium nudipinnis. The sequence continues at coordinate 487,812 of JAFBJU010000310.1, forward strand.
AGTGAAAGGCCTTTCGCAAGATGTCAAATTAATGTGATAAAACAGTTTTTAAGGGCCTACTTGTGAAGGTGAATCTACAGAGAATATCACCTGAGGCTGCAGCTCCCTTTTAGTTTCCCACAGCTTTATGATGAGTTTCAGCTCCTCGTGTAACTCCCCGGCTTTTAACACAATCTCCCTGCTCTCATTGATCCAATGCACAACGTGCGGCCGCTTAAAAGAAATATAAATGTGTCCACATTTTCATTTGGAGTTTGCTCATCAAAATAAGTGGCTCCAGTCAGGTGCCATTATACCGCAGCAGACGAAGTGAAGGCAAAGTAGACGTTGCATTTCTTTCTTGTACAAAATGAATGGATGGATGGTGCATTCTTCTCACTGGATGGCACACGTGCATTTGACATCTTTGTCTGCTTGTGTCTCTCCTGGAACACACGCTTAAAAGTTGTGTGATTTGTGTACGTTGTCATTCATTCACTGCTTCTGTTTTAGTGGCATTTGGCCTCATTTAATTCAGGTATAAATATCTGTCATGAGAGATCCAACCTCAAGTGGACAGCTCTGACTGCATGTGTCTTTGTGGTCCGATCTCCCTTCCCTTCCCCAGATGCAATGATACATTGCTTCTGTTCGCGAAGGCGAAATAATGTTTTTCTTTGTTGTTGTTTCTGACCGTCCAAAAGGGTTCATGGTGTGTCACCCAAGCGAGCGATGTAGAGAAAGAGAGAGTGGCAGGGGGGGCTGAGTGAATCGATGCAGCTCTACCATGGAGGAAGATTTTCCCCTTGGAAAAATATTAAACGAAAATCAATATGTGGGAATTATTGTTAATTTTGGGATGATGGCCGCAAACAAGTCAACATATGGACACTGAGAAGTGTGAGAATACTTTTGAAACCGCAGCACAGGATGTCGGCTGAGTGGGGACACATTTATTTTCACACATTTAAAACAATGTGACCACAGCTAAGAACAAATTCCCGGATACATGCAGGTCACATTTTGGTGTTTTCACACTTTTACTTGACACTGCACTTGTGATTGAATTGCGCAGGATGGATGTTCATACCAGGTCCTAAAGGTTCTTATTTTATTTTGCCTCTCTCTCCAAACGGTAAAACCTTTCTTTAGGTTAGGATATTTCAAGATTTTTTTCAATTCATTATTCACACTTTTGATGGATGTCACTTTGCTGTGGCTTAAAATGTCTCCCAACCCAGCACCCAATAGAGCAAAGCATTTACTATTCAGCATTGTCGCATTGTTTTCGAAAGTGGATGCGAGAGCACGGGGAGAAACCTGAAAACATCTTCCGGACACCATCTGTATTGTTGTGCTTATTTGATTTCCTTCTCCCTCCAAACAGATCTGAGCCAGGGGCTGCGTCTGGCTTCCTGAATGGCCGAGTTCATTCCCAGCCCAGAGATGGGAATGATTGTGGGAAGTGAGCCTGAAGATTGCTGAAGTAATTAACGTTCCTGCTGGCTGGCAGATCCAATCGTCTCGCCTGGCACGAAAGCTGCACACACACACACGCACACACACGCACACACACGCACGCACACGCACGCACACACACGCACACACACACACACACACGCGCAGCTGATTCTGAAATTCAGAGTTGAACTGTGGCACAATAAAATGTGTCCACATATGCACAGACAGCTGTCAGCACTCAGAATGCCGCACTGCTTTGATGATTTAGTTCATGTGGTAGTGGATGTTGAGCAGCTGTCATTTCACGTCACGTTTATTCATGTTTATTGGTTCAATTATTATGAGGTTTGGTTTTTGTGCTCGTGTGTCTATGTGTATGTGGCTTTCGTTGCAACATTACACTTCTTTAGTCGGGAAAATGAAGGTGTGCAAGATCCTATTGGACGCTGGTGGGATATTTTTTTTTCTCCCCCAATCTTTTTTTCCCAAGCTCACTCGTCCGCTATTCCGATTATAATCCTGTCTCTGTCAGACATAGAAATAAATTGGGCCTTCTCCCCTGCTCATTTCCCACCTGTTCCCATATCAGCTGTCCTATATCACTCCATTATGCTGCCCCGCTCCCCATTCTACTTTCCTATCTCACCTCTTTCCCTCCACCTCCCTACCCTTTTTGTATTCCTCTCTAAGCCATATCATCCCATTGCTTTCTCTCTTGTAACTCCTCTGGCACTTCTCAGCCATCTCCTTCTCTAGTCCTAGTTTATTTCAACCCCTTACTCGTCTTCCTCCTTATCCTCTTCTTCACTGACACCCTTTACTATTCCAAATATTTCTCTGCTTTTTTAAAATTCTTCCCATCATTTATTTATTTATTTTTTTCTCCTCTCCTCTCCTTCTCCCCTCTCTGACCAAACGGGGAGGGTTGCCCAGCCTTTTGTCTTCAAGGTGACTCCGAGCATCTGGAGCTGTTGCTTCGATGGGCGGAGCAATTTATTCGCAGGCGGGAGCCGCGAGGCGACCGGACTCGGGTCCTCTGGTGCCTCCAGACGCTGGGCCCGATGACCCTGTCAAGGTTGCCGCTTGCTGTTTATATACATATAAACAGCAGCTGTGTGCTTTACCTTCAACTGGGACACCAGTTGGAGGTGATTAGGAAGTGACATGTGTCTGGGAGCACGCATGAGTGAATAAATGCATACATTTTGAGCTTCGAAGGTGGCCCTGATAGGCTCCTGTGTCCTGACGTGCATATTAAATCCCCGTGCTGGGGAAGGCGCTTAATTGTTCTTCATCACTGTGTTTGCTTCCCTCCTCCTTCAGATTTGTCCATTTGAGATTTCATATTTCAAGCGTGTGTGAGTCTTGATATATGCGTGTGAGAGATTATTTGAACATGTACATATTTATACACGTATATTTGTGTGCGCTCTGCTGGTAACGCGTCAGAGTTTGATGTCTGCTCTCTGTCCCAGGTGTTTCATTGATGTTTTCGTATGCACAAGCCGCATCTTTCATCATTTGGAAGGACAGGCCCTTGATGCAACGACCATACACGTAGGCAAGTTATGCACGCACGCACGCACGCACGCACGCACGCACGCACGCACGCACGCACGCACGCACACACACACACTGTGCTTTAAGTGACTGCACTGCATTCTCATCATAGTCTTTGTTATTACATCATTTAAGAAAAACAATCTTCATCGGGTCTGAGTGTGAATCATGGATTCGAACTATGGAACCCAGATTACTGGCTGGAAGATTTGCCCATGATATTATGTAAAGTTAGAGCTGCAAGGTGCTTGATCATAAACTAAATTAGCCCAATTATAATCCTGACTTCATATGGACAGTGTTACCATGATTTAACACTGATAACGTTTTTCAATTACATTTTTTAATGTCATTGTTAAAAACAGGGTCAGGTATAGGAGTTTGAATCAGACACTTGTACCCCAGCTGGTGTCAAAGCTTGTTTTTTTTTTAACACATAGTATTTCATTTGGCATTCAAAGCCTTCAGCTATTTTTCCTAAAACAGAGAGAGATGAAGCAGATCAGTTTGACATTTGAGAGTTATTTTGGGAAAAAAATTGCTTTTAAAAAGATTCAGTTCAGTCACTTTCTCTTACTTTCCTAACCTTGAGTTTGTCATATTTAATTGTACCTCCCTTTAAATAGCCGGTTAAAAAACAGTGAATGTCAGTGTTGACCCATTTAACTTGATAAATAGAAACAGTTTGTAATGTAGATGGAAACCGTTTTTTCCATCCATAGGATTTGTATTTGTAGAATACAAAAAATAGATCACATCTGCCTGTACCAAAAAAAAGAAAAAACTAAATTGAAAACTTTGTGTCAGGCCGACGAGCATTTTCAACTATCTTGAACTCTAAAAATATAGGATCCGAAGCACAACAGAGGATTAAATCAACATTATGGTCCAATCTAAAGCAAGGCTCCAGTAACAAAGCAGTTAGTAATGGAAAAAGCTAAACATTAAATGTTCGGACTCATCTCGTCTCCTGAGTGGGGTCTTATCTCTTCATGCCAACAGCATAGAGAGAGTCATTGCCATGGCAACGGGTCAACTTGGGCTGGAGCAGCCTGTCTCTACCTAAACTTGCTTGCGTACGCAGCCACGCCATCAGGTTCAGCCAACCTGTCAGGAGTTCAAAAGTTTGACGGAAGATTTGAAGGAGAAGAAGCGAATGGTTGCCACCTGGTGCAAGGTCTTTTCTGAGGGGTATTTGTGTCAGTCACCAGCCGACATGTGACCAACACACCAGAGGAAAATTCCTAAAGGATGCTCTGGCAGACGGCTGTCCTCCATACGACAAGATCAAAGGAGGCTTTGACTGACCAGCAGTTCTTCTTGGTCGTTTTCCGCACTGCGATTTTCATCCCTTTCTACCTCCACGTCTCCCATCACGTTTTTTCTGTCCTTACCTTTATACAAAGGTAAGCTGACCGGCGGCTGGCTGTAGCTTCAATCAAGTTATCGAACTCTTTCTAAAGTGGACGAGAACATTTCCCGCAAAGTCCAATGGCTCTTTAATACTAGTGTACATTCACAAAAAGGCAAAAGCTCTCAAAAGATGAAACGCACACACGGGTTCATCCAAAAAAGGCTCTTTAATTGGTCTAAGTGATTCATTACAGGGTAAGGGAGGCAGGTAATATAGATACTAGAATAGCTTTCAATTACCTCATTTAAATGTAATCATTAAACAGTTAAAGGGAATGGGGGGGTGATGAGGGAATATAAAAGAGTGGAAAAGAGGGTGTGATGAAAATGTTAATATAGGCCAACTGATAGTTAATACAGTCAGAACAAATATTTCAATAAATCAGTAATAGATTTACAAAAAAAGAACTCAGAATGTGCCAGAAGTGTAATTAGAAAATTTTAAGAGTGACTATGAATTCCTATCATATATAGAATACATGAATATGACACTAACCGGCCTCCAATAACACACCTTATCTATATTGATATAGTTCTTAGAGTACAGAATTGATTTATTATGAGGCCCTGTGTGATGTTGTGCTGTACTGTAGCCTCACGATGAGACCCAGTGAGGAGGAGTCCAGGGTTTAAGACACCTAGTGCTGGTCGGTGCTGCCCCACAACTTTCATCATTTTGCAGATTGTGTTCATATGGACTGCGTTCGCAATGCTTCCTCTGGCTCATCACTTTATGAATACGTGAAGGGGTTTAACTCCAAAACATTGAAAATACTTCAGTTTACCAAAATGATTAAGCAGTTGTCTCAAAAAGGATTATTACATTCTAGAAAACTAAATTGAAACTTTATATTGAACGTCTTGGATTTAAACTCCTCACATGTACATCACAGCTGTCCTCACGAATCGTGCTACTGTTGCTACATGTGTTTTGGTGGCTGTATTCAAATAGGCAATTCTTTATTCCTCCACTAGCTCTACAACTGTAAACGGTTCAACTCATCGCCAATGCCCAAAACGGAATCCCAACCTTCCCCGTTAAAATACACAGAACACACACACAGACCATGCGCCGACACCATGGACTGTTGTAAATCTGAGTGCACAGTAAAGCACAGAAAAACACAGAAGCGTTGTTGTAGGAAAGCAGCGAGTAAAACCTGCCAATTCCAGCATTTCACAGCTTACTTGAGGAAAAATTAATTAGTCTTCTGATCTCACTGCATCTCTACCCTTCTGTAAAATCTGCAGACTCTAATCTTTTTTTTCTTCACCACACACAGTCACATTGAAAATTACCACTTACTTCAAGTCATAGTTCTCCCCTTTTTCATTAATCAAACTCGGCTCACTCCACAGTGTTCTTGAGGTTTTCCATCAGACCTCAGACTCCAGGCTAGACACCCGCCGCCAGGGACGGAGAACGCAGGGGCTCCCGGCAGGCTGTCCCACCGTTCTCTGACATGTCTGGGCTTCTAATCCAGTCTGGGACCCCTGATAGACCCCATAGGCCCCATAGACACTGTCCTGGTACAGCAGTGCCCGCTGACCCCCACACCGCCCACCGCCACAGGCCAACAGCTGGCACACTGGGCTGGTGCCGCCGGAAGCCTGGTTGTGGTGCTGCAGGTCCAGGGGGCCGTGGTAGAGGGGCAGTCCTGGATAGGAGTTCAGGTAGTGGGCATACTGTCTGCTGAGCAAGCTGGTGGCCCTCCGTACCATCCCCCGCCCTAACCCTGTCCCATGTCTCACTGCTTCCCCATACGTGGGGAGGTGGGTGGAGTGGGAGTACCGCAGCTTCTGGCCCTTACGTCCGTTGGGCCTCCTCTGGTCCTCCCTTATGTGGAGGTAGGCCTGGTTCCGTGGGAGGCACACGTTGTTTCGGAGGTGAGCGGGGTTGTAGGCTTTGGCAGGTGTGGTCGGTGTAAGAATGCATGGGAACAGGTCGGGCAGGGTGGAAGGTGATTGGCTGGACAGGGACGACTGAGATTCGTCAAGCTGGTGGATCTGCTCGCTGCCCCAAGTCGCTTTCAGGAAAGAGGGGCGGCGGTGCCTACGTCTCCCTCTCAGCATGAGGTCTTCTGGTGGCCAGGAGCTGTAGTTCTCCACGCGAGGACCCATGACTTCTCCTGAGTAGATGCTTTCGACACTGGGGGCAGATACGTGGTTGTCTTGTAGGTGGTTGGCCTTCAGCTCACTCAGACAGATGGGGCTTTTGTCTCTCTTTTCCTTGTCCCTGTGATTTCTCCTTCCCACAGCCCCGTCCTCATACTGGAAACTCTTGGACCTCCTTTTCCGTCGGGATAAGCCCGCCGGGACGTGTTGATTTTGAGGTGAGGAGACCGGGTGAGAGGTGTAGAGGTCAGGCAACTGGAGATCAGCATAGGGTATGAAAGGTGAGTGAGGATGGGCGTCAACGTAAAGCCTCCCAGTAGTCTGGTAGTGATGTGGGTGCTGATGAGGCAGGGGCTCCCCCATGGCCAGGTGGGGACTGCTGAGGCTGGATACAGGAAGTGGCCGGTCGTACAGGCAGGAAGTAGAGCGAGTTGGGAGTGTGTAACGCAGCGGCGTGGGTCTGGTCAGACTCCTCTGCTGTTTCAGAGAGGTTACAGCCACCAGAGGTGGGGTGAGGGAGTGCTGGGGGAGAGAGGAATGATTCTCAGTTATGTACGCAAACCCTCCAGGTACGGCCTCGGTGGCGACTTGAGGAACACGAACAGGCAAGCTGCCGCCGTGGCGGCTCAACTGCTTTATTGTCTTGGTGGCGTTGTCCAGAGAGCCCTCGACATTGGCAGTGGAGACCAGGTCCTTGGCCGTGCGAAGCATCTTCAGCATGTTTGCTTGAGCATAGTTGGCCGTCAGGTCAGGTTTGGCCAAACCGGATGAGCGCCCAGGTTCCTCCACTCCATTATAACAGCTGTAAATACCCTGATAGAGGGACGAGATGCACAAAGAAAGGGGGGGGAAACAAAGGAAGAATGAAGAGCGCATATAAGGTGGTAAAAGAAGCAGGAAAGAAAGAAGTATGAATTAGCTTTATTATTTGTAATTAAATCCATACTTAACACAAATTGCTTCACACTGAATCAATCTACTGGTCCGAGAGGAATAATCTTACAGTCGTGATTCCAACCAATTTGTGCATCTAAAAGTGACAATCCAACTCTTGACTAATAAAAATCCCAGTGGCAGTAAAATAAAATAAAAATGTTTTCGATAATATCTCATTTTATTACATAGGCAAGACTTAGCTGCACATTCATTATGCATTCTCCTGAGACTCAAAGGAAAACTGTTTAAGCTGAGAGGATTGCCCCAATAAATGCACATGGACACGCACACGTAAAGTCCCCTGCAGAACAAACCGTCTCTCTCTCTCTCTCGCTCTCTCTCTCTCTCTCTGCATAGACAAACGGAGCCAAATCCCATGCCTGCTTTCTGCCTACAGTTGGCCATGAGAACCTGGAAGAGGGAAATTAAATTTGGCCCTTGGGGCCGCCCCGTACGGATTAATGATCAGATCGTCATTTAGCCGTTAATCTGATAAAACCCAGTTCCAGGCACAATGGTGGAATTACAAAGTAAAGGAGCAAAGAGACGGATGACAACAGAGGTTTTCCAGTCTGTAAGTGGCGGTCGGTGGTCTTTGTCTCAATAACCACATCCCCAAACAGCCTCTGCGAACGATCATCAAGCAATCAAAGTTAAAGGGCATCGTAAACCTCAAAATGTGTGCTGCTTTTCTGTCTTTTCTTTTTTTTTTTTTTTTAATCTCTCTCCCCTCCCCCTTTATTACAAATGCAGTGTCATTGGAGATAATTTCATACTATGGCCCTGTGAAGATGCCATGTAATTACATGCAAATACAAAACATTTGCATTAATGTGTCATCACCTATAAACCACTTCATTAAAAACTGCATATTAAGTGGGGACAAAAGCGAGCAAACCGCCACTGGAAGTCGACATGATCAACCCATCTTTCAATCACTCAAGCAAGCCGTTACTCAACTAATCCAATTACAGCCAGCCAATCAGTCACTTAACTAAATAATCAACGTAAAAATCAGCGGAGCAAATTCCCATCACCACCTTCACAAACAAAGCAATCCGCAATCTAACAAACCTAAGCTTTCTTAGCTGCGAAAACAACCCAAACATCCCAAAAGACAACAAAAAAGTGGCTATTCAATGAAAGCAAAGTCTCACCCTACTGATGCCCAATAGGCAGTCGAGTTTGTGCGACTTGTGGAGGGAGTGTCGTAGTTTCCAGTAGAGCAGGTGCTCCCAGGCGAACACCAGCAGGCTGAGGCCCATGGCCACCAGCAGCATGTAGAAGACGCCCGCCATGTTGTCGATGTCCAGTTTGCTGCTCATCACCTCGTTCTTCTCGTTCTGGCAGATGCCCGACAACCACACCGTCTCCAAGCGCTGGGTGTCTCCTGCAGGGAAGGAGGTTTGAAGCAGGAGTGAGCTTCAAGTGCCGACAATGAACTCGGGTAAATTCCATATTTTATTGTGACTAGGGGGTAATGTGCCGCTTTCTACATTTATGCATGCAAAACCTAATAACTGTAGAGTCTGGCTGTTTTGTCGATACCATAACTCTGCTGATATTTCTGGAAATGTTGAAAATATAAATGAAATATTTCTACATAATCATATGTCGGAGCATCACATATCACATGATCAAGGGCTTTCCTGTTTTGCTTTTAATCCAGGGAAGCACGGAGGCAAAACAGTGACCCTCTCACTAACAATTTTCCTCCTATTCTTTGTTGGACTTAATGCATTTCGCCCTGCTGACAAGGCACAGTGTGAACGAGAGAAATGTACAGTGCTTAAGCACATCTCCGTAAGCTTTTATTACAACATAAGCGACTCCTCTGAGCCACTGAACAGGTGGCCACCTCTTGAGCTGCGTTCTCCCCGGAGGCCACAGCCATTTTTGTCACTCCGATACCGTATGTCAACCATAAACTCGCTATTTATTATGTAACCACGGAAAGCTCAGAGTGAGCGTGTGCGTGCGTGCCTGCGTGCGCGTGTGGGACGTTCTTAAGCTCTCAGAGGATATTAACTCCACACTGGCAGCGTTCGCGCTGAGTGTGTGTGTTCGTGGGAATGTGTAGGTAGGTAGGACGTGGGTGTGTCGCTGTCGTAAAGAAAATCATATCTCCCACACTTCCTGCGGTTCTGCAGGATAATAACCCTTCCCTGCTGACACAGGAAAGGCCTGCTGTGCAGGCCTTGGTCGTGTCTTGAAGGTATGTTTGGGCGCCCACCCACCGTCACCGAGGAACTGCAGCAGCGCCAGGTCAATGAGCCGCTTCCAGCGGGAGTCCTTCTGCAGGGCGATGCCGTATCCTGTGGTGGCGAACACTTTCCCGCTGCCTATGGTCACCAGCTTGCAGCCCTCGTCTTTCCCGGCCATGTAGTTTAGAACGGCAGCGTCGTAGATGAAGGCGTCCAGCTTCCTGCGAGCAAACAAATCCTCTTGAGCCTGAGAGAGGTCTTGGCTCTTCCAAAGGTGAATGTGTTCTTAAATAGGGTGGCTGAAATGCTCCCTGAAAGTTATCCATTTTCTTTGGGCCTTTTTTGCAAATATTGGGTACTTCACACTGTTGCTGTTCTCTTTCAAGAACATAACATTTATGTTTTTCCTGCCGTCTAGGTTGCCATTTTATAATCAATTTAAAGAGCAGTTTGGTGGGAGCAGAATTGCATCAGCAGAGACGTCCCCGGCAGCCAAGACCAACCAAGAGGAAAACATGTCCCTGGCAACGTCACAACGCTCCAGGTAGCATTTACCATGTTTTCCTCATTGCGTTTAAAAATACAAGTGATTTTTGCTATTTAACACAGGACAATATCATAAGTTAGGCAAGTATTGGGCACATTTCTCGAGCTAATGGAATGGTGAAAAGTTTACCTGTCGGCGGCATTAGATGAAAGGCTATGGGACATTGCAATTGCATTTCCTCTAAAACCATCCTCCAAACTGAACCAGTTATAAAGGTATAAAGTAAGCAGGGATCATCTGCCGGTGGCCTAAGATTGTTGATTTTATAGACACTGTTCACTGTAGTACATCATTCAGTGTTTCAAGCAATTTGTTTTGTGAAGTGTAGTTGTTTGACAGCAATTTTCCACACGACCTAAGCCGCAACTACACAAAAATACGTCTTTCAGAAATAGGTGGCCAAAACATCAACAAGTTTCTGCTGCATCGCCCCAAATTGCTATCATGATAGGTTGGTGTCCCACGATTCCACTGTGGTGAGATCAGTTTAAAATAAACTCCAATTGAAGCGTGTTAGAAATTGTGTGTGAAACTGTACCCGGTTTTGAGGCTTTCTAGGGCTTCCTCCACCCCCTTCTGGTTGTATTTCATCATGTGCGAGTGCATGTCGGGATAGTTGCTGCGGATGTTCCTCTCTGTGCTCCCATTTGGGACCGTCCCGAAGCGAAAAGGAGGGTAATGCTCATGTGGTTTCTGGAACTGTTGGGAGATAAAGGACGGTGTGAGGAGAGGGAAGGGGAGAGAGGATATGGGAGATGAGAGGGGGGAGACAAGAGAGCAGAGGGAAGTAAAAGAACAGGGGGTTTAGTAAGGGGAAGGGGGCAGGTAGAGAAGGGAGCACGGAGAAAATGGAAAGAGAGGAGAGAGACTGAAGGGAGTGAGCGGAGGATGGGTAAGAACCGGAGAGGAAAAAAAAGGAGGCAATCAAATTTAAAAATGGGGGAGAGGAAGAAAATACAAAAATTAGTAGGAGAGAGGAAAAAAGTAAGGAGAACAAGTACCGACAGCAAGGGGAGGAATTGTGGGGAGGAGGTAAGTATGCCAGAAAAGTGGGAAGGATTTGAAGTGAGGGAAGAAAAAGAGCAGATCAAGAAAAAGGAGACAAGAGGGAGAGAAGTTGCGGTGGACAAAAATAAGGCGGAGGACAGAAGGACAAAAAGGAAACGAGACGATACAATATGAGGGGGGAAAAGCAAAAGAAAGGGATAGAAGAGAGGGCAGAGGAAGAAATGGAACATTTGTGAACGAGGAAAAATGGGGACCAGAATGAAGTGATGGAATGGGGAGTAAAGAAAATGAGGGACTACTCAGTTAAATGAAATCCATTTTAGCATTTCCAATTCTTTTTTCCCTTATCAGCAGCCACACTCGATGCGAGAATCAACTGGAGGCCCCTTACTCACCTCGATAGGGTTTTATCCGACATCGGTCAACACACACATCTGCTCGAACCACTTCACTGCCCACATAGGATCCCTAATCCAGTTCAATCTGTACCCGATCGATGCCCCCCCCCGCGTTCATAAGCTGTCGCATAACGCAGGTTGAAGCAGAAACACTTTTTTTTTTAGAGCTCAATTAAACCTCAAACAGGAAGAGCCTATTCATCCTGGTTACGGCAATGACCTTTTGAGCTGAGCTCAAATGAATGGGCCAATCAGAACGTAAGCGTTGGTGCGTGCGTGCGTATATGTGTTCATATAAGCACACACAGCTGCTCTAACAAAAGCCCACGTCACAGGCATTAGAAATGTTGAAAAGGAACTATTAGTCGCTGCGAAGATATCTCTCCATTACGGGCCCCAAACTAAATTCTGTCTGAAGCCAGTAATTGGGAACAAAATTCACTGTGCTGGTGCAAAAAAGTGCCCTTTAAAGTTTAGTTGAACCTTAATTCAGGCTTACGCTGTCCAAAGTCAGACAACATAGTCTGCGTGCATCCGAAACACAGTGTTGCTCTGACTACCACAGTACAGTACATGTCAGGTTATTGTTACTATCTCACTGCCACGTGGAAATGGAAATTCTGACTTCGGTTTTGCGAGTGGGCACCACAAATATGGCAGGGAAGTGAAAAACGTATCGGGGAGAAAACGCATGGTTGGTTGTGTGTGTGTGTTTTTTTTTTATGGTGTATTGGCAATAGGAGAAAACACCGACAGCCTTATCCTTTGAACCTGCAAGATATGAAACCAGCCAGCCTGCGACCTAAACCCGGCTAATCCCCTGTCATGTAGGATCTTAGAAAAAGGGAGCAGCTGAGGTTGCGCTGTGTGGCAATTTATTTATTTATTTATGTTTTGTTTTTACGCCGGGGGACATAAGACATCTGCATAAAGCTAATACAGTCAGTTAATATAACCATAGATCATCGAGGTGGCTCAGCTGATCCCTGCCTGGGAGTTGTTTTTTGCTCTCCGTGAAGAATGCTTTCTGGTAAAGCTCCTCTGAGGCCCTGCGCGCGCGTGCGTGTGTGTGTACACACACATATAAGTGGTAGACAAATTCACAGGGCGTCCCCCCCCCCCCCTTGGACTGGATTTTTTTTTTTTTTTTTGTAATAGTTTGACATTTGATGATCTTGCTTTAGCGGTGTGAGAGACGAGACACGGGGACGGCACAGGGGGAATATTGATGGACAGACTGAAATAGTGACGGGACAAGTGAGAGTCAGACACCATCTGTATTGAGGGAAGGCGGAAATTGATTCGTCGCCCACGCCACTGGGCTCCCCGCTGAAAGGGACAGACACGTTCACGAGAATTCCTGTTTACGTGTCTTCGTCTTGTGTTCCTTCCGTTCTTGGTTTATTGGTCGACGGAGATGGATTCAAACGCAAACACAAGGTTTTCTCCATATCTCGTGGCCGCCACAAAGAGACGGCTAGCTTTGCGGTTGTCTGTGCGGGCCGTCAATAACTGTCCTGCCCCATAATCCCACCGGGGGTTGTTATTGGTGAAATTTGCTGTGTGTTCCGTCCCTTACCTTCTTGTCGGAAAGGCCGGACACCGTGTCGATATATTGCTCCTGGATCATGAAGGCAGCCAGGTTGGCGGTGTAGGAAGCCAGGAAGATGACGGCAAAGAAGGCCCAGACCAGCACCATGATCTTACTGGTTGTTCCTTTGGGGTTTTCAATGGGGACTGAGTTGTTAAAGACGATGCCCCACAAGAGCCACACTGACTTCCCAATAGTGAACGTTGGACCACCAGTTTCTGAGGGGAACAACCAGATGAGACAATTAGTGTGTCGCGAATATAACTGCCTCCAGGTCCATATAATGGGGTTGAATAAAATTGTTTCGCTTAAAGCTTGCGGTTTTTGACCTTGCCGAATTTCGCTTTTTGTTCTCGATCTTGGCATAGGAACGGGGAGCATAAGGCTCGTAGAAGAGTGGTTTTTGCGGAAAACACTTTAGAGCCATGAGTCCGAACCACTTCTGTGTCTGCCAGCTGTTACAGAGATAGAAGGATCCTAAAGGGCTTTGCTCTGATAAAATGTGGATACTCGGAGCTCTCCATCTGAGTTTGTGTTGTTTCGGGGCCACAAGCGTGCCACGGTTTGGTTGAGTCCAGAAACAATAGAACCATAGGTAAAAGAAACAGCCATGTCGTCATTTCATATTTGGCAGGAAATGGAAAGTAACCCGCATTCTCCCAAAGCCACTGACCCATGTTGACCCCACCCTCCTGCAAACTCTTACACTATGTCCTCATTCTTTTACCTGATCATTCCTGCAGCTGTGAGAGGGCGACGGCAAACAACTGATGCAGCTGTTTTAATTTGAATAATATCTTATTTTCAAAGGGACTCATTTGTCAGTAAAAGTAATATTCTATTTCCTACTCTATGCTTAATTATCATTATTTTTTTTCCCCAACAGCCTCTCCCTGTTTAGACCATGGCTAACTAATTACTTACATTGTTTAAAAGCCATATTTTTGTTTGAACATTCTCTTCTCAAATGAAATGTTCACCATACAAGGATTCATGAGCAATCGCATGCCCTTCCAAAACAACGTAACAATTTCACAGGCCCAGCCCATTTCCATCGCTCTCTGCCCCTGTTGCTCATGTGCAGCAACAAAGAGTGCCACCACCATCCATCACACTTCGATTAGCGCAACCACGAATGCTAATTAAAACGGGAAAATGACCTTTCGGACCTGGAGACGAGGCACGCTCTGTCAGCGCTGCATTCTGGGATTGATTAACCCTCTGCCCAAAATCCAGTGGAGGAACTTTTAACGTCACAGGGCGTGCACAAGCGGCTGGATTTAGGGTCCATACGCACGGGCTTACTGTAAAGTACATTTCTTCACAGGACTTATTTTAATATTGCAGTTGTGGTAGTAAATACAAATAAATAAATATGATAAGTTACACCCGGACGTCAAGCTCTGTTGATGCTGTAGTTATATATCCACACCTGGATCATACGGTGCACCCACGAGGGAAAACGTGCTCCAAATACTACTTACTAATTACTACTTATTTTCGAATGTGAAAAAGAATTGTAAAACTCACCCTTGGCCCTCACCAAACTGCGATTGTAGCCAACTGGACTTAAGTATTCAAACACAAATACTGTCACTGCCACAACGGTTAGGCACATCACAAACATCATGACCCAAACTGCTGGGCTGTACGGCTCTGGAGGAGGAGGAGAAGTGAAGGGAAAAAAAGACACGATTAAACTAAGTCTCCTTTGTACTTTGTACAAACTTCAGCCTGTGATGGAGGCCACCATGTGTCGTAGGAGGATAGCCGAAGTGAGAAAGAAGAGCCAAATGATTGGAAAATGAGAAGAGAGAAATGCACCGTTGACTTTGTGCTGAATTCTGTTATTTGGGGGTTCGGAAAAGGGATTTGAGTGCGCGGCGGTACGTAAGGGGATTTAGTTGTAGGCTACAGTTATCACTGGGATAAAAGCTTAATGGGAAGTTTCCTGAAGTCGCTGCAGAGACAGAACTCAAATAAGTAGGCCAACCTGGGAGAGAGTGGTGGGAAAGGAGGTGGCAGCGGCGTGGCGAATACACACTCTAAATAGGAAACAGTTGTTTTTTTTTCCTCACCAAGAAAAGCAGATGGGGAAACTGTCCCGTTGCTGCGGGCTACCATGACGCTGATGCCTGTCTCAACAAACGGCACAGAGAAGTCGATGATCTCCGAACGCTCCTCGTTGATGGTGAGGGAGCCGATGGCCATGTCAGCTCGTCTATACACAACCTGAGAGAGAAAAGACAAGGCGAAATCCTAAGTTTAATGAACCAACCATTTGGAAAAATTGAACACGGCAGACCCTGTGCGCCGTACCGTAAGGCACGCCTCTAATAACGGCCGAGTGCAAAAATGAAAGACAGAAAATATTTTTCACATCATCTGAACGCCCAGGGGTGCTCATGCTCAAGGCAGCTTTTCTGAAAAGCAGGAATCTTGTATGAAGAAATACTTTTTCTTTATAAAAGTAGTGCACACACGCACACGCACACATGCGCACACACAGGCACACACCAAAGTGAAGGAGAGAAGAGAACGCCTTCAGGCATGTAAACACAAGCAGAAATTTTCTCCTGAGGAACACCTGTTCAGGGCATTTCATTTTCAGATGCAGCTGTGTTTGATGTGACTTGGTGTGTGTGTGTGTGTGTGTGTGGCTGACGAGGATTGCTCCATATGTATATGCACGGCCTCACGCCACCGACCTAGATAAAACCCCTCAAAGAAACACTCTGGGCCAAGCAGCGCTCTTGTCACTGAGTACTGTCACACAGACATGGGAAGTTACCACATACATCTACATCTACTCACGTCCGTAATGGTGACAGCTGTACCGATTCATTCATATTTCAGAACATAAAGTAGTAGTAGTGTTGTAAAAAAAGTCAAGAAACACGACTTCAGCTACGAGACATTATGCCTTTTGCCCATTATCTTAAGAATTAAACGGTGAAAAGAAGAGTTTGAATAATCCTCCCAGCTTTATCCTTGCTGATAGGGTGTCCTTGTGAAATGATGGTGTCCAATTTGTTGGCAGCTGTTTTTGTTGTGATTTGGTCTTTACTTGAAGCCATTTTTCATTTTAAAGCTGCACTTTATTATCATTATCAGGTATGTATATATATTTTTTTTATCAGCGTCAAATGTCGTGTGTCATTTGAAGCGTCTTTCTCTCAGGCCCTATGGGGCCTAGTGGTGCCTTTCAGCTTCTTGTTTTGGTTTGACGACCCACAGATGGATTGTTTTTTCTTTCTTTAATCAACCTTGACTTCAGCTGTAGCCAACAGCTGTTTTAAGCAAATCCTGCCATGTGCTACCTGCCCGGCACTGAACAGCTTAAAGCTAATGACTGTCCCATGAACATGAAAAAAAATCACATAAATTGAACTGTAATCAAAAAGATGGCCATAAACATGACGCCACTACTACAGTCACGATAACAATGTCACATGTTTTTGTCATGTCCTCTGTGATATCCCCATTAAAAATGTACTTAAATAGAGCTTGGCTTAATAAACATGAATAAAATTGCAATTCCTGTAAACAATGTTCTCCTTTTTTTTGGTGGTATGTTTACGACACAAAATTAACATATCTTAAGTTTTACTTTTAATCGGGGCAGGCCAAACCCCCAAGCTACCTTTATTTTAGTTGGATTTATGGATGAAGGTGTTAAACACACTTTGCTCTAATTATTGTCTGTGGAAGTCCACTAGGAGACTCATTCTCACCAGCTGCTGCATTCAGGGGTTTTTATAGTTCTTAAAATAAGTCCTTAATCCTCACCTCCCCAATCATGCCGTTCCAAGTCCCGCGGACCAGCTTGCCGTGCTTGCCGTTGGTGACCAGGTAGAGGTCATAGGAGAACTTGATGGTGCGGGACAGCTTCTTTAGGATGTCTATGCAGAAGCCCTTGCAGCACAGTTTGGTGTAGGACTCTGAGTGGCCAATTATACTGTGAGAAAGATGAGGAAAAAGCAGAGTCATGCAGGTTTTGTTTCAACATGGTGTGATTAAAAAAAAAACAAAAAAAAAAACCTGGATTTAATTGATGCACTTCTGGCTGCTGTTGGAATTAACGTCATTTTTTTTTGGCCAATTAGAGTCGGCCTTTTGGCACCATGTTCTTAACCTCATTCGAGGAAAGTGTTGAGGGTGTGATTTGGACTCTGCGTCTGTTTCGTGGCATTCATCCACAGGATGTTGAAATGCACTCGAGGTCTGGAGAGAGTCCAGTTCGATGACATTCATGCAGGTTTTGTTTCAACATGGTGTGATTAAAAAAAAAAAAAAAAAAAAAGCCCTCCGTGGCAGCTGAGACTGATCCTGTCTCCAGCTTTGTTTTCCGGGAGCGAGTGCTAAATAGCGGTGTGCTCTGGCGCCGACACTGACCGTCGTCTGCAACGGCAAAGTGAGGGGCAGGCGATGGCCGGTTCATTAGCTAAAATCAATGGCTGTTAAGAAGGTGTCTCTCAGAGGGACAGACGAGGCGGCAACACACGTACGCAGGCAGTGTGTCAAGGCCAATGGATGGTTGTCTGACTATGATGGCCTCTAATCAAAGGCCATTAAGATGTGTGGCATTTGGGGGACACGCATGTTCGTCTCTGTGGCCTCGCAACTTAATGGGGTGTAGAAGAAAGAGCCTAGGGACAGGAAATGGTGAGAAATAGTAGATAAAAAAAGAAGCACCGTGGACAGGGAAAGTTAAAAGTAGACGGACTGAAAATGTAGTGGACACACTTCCTGAGAAAGAATCCCGCAAATGATTTTTTCTTTTTTTTGCCTCATGTATCCAGCTGTCAAAGTATCGGGGCCTAAAACCGACGAGGGCTGAGTCACAGTAAGATAGTGTGAGTTTGAGCTCACAAGTGTGTCAATTAGTCGGCATAAAAGCTGACTTAGCATAAAGAGAGTATGTGGTGAGTGAATACATGAGTTGGAGATTAAATGAAAAAGACTTAAGCCAGTAATTAACATTCAAGTGAATAATTTCCAAAACGTGCAAGCGTTGATTTTGGACACATTTTAAGTGATTTTGCAAGGCTCACGGGAGTCAATAGCTCTGACAAATGCAGAATGAATTAACTTGCTGCCAGAACTGGCCACCTGTCACCATTACACACACTCCACTAACAAAACACACACACACACACACACACACACACACACACACACACAAAGCAGGACGTGTCCCTCCGTCCCGTGCACAACACACATGCACACCTTCATTACACAATCCTCTGAGGATTCGCAGCTGTTGTTTTGTGCAAATTGCCCAGAAACTAGTGCAGCTTGTAGGGAGGCACCACCAGGGACCACAGAGAGCGAAACGAGGAGGATTTCTCAGGTGAACAGTGCACCAAAAAACACAACCAGGGAATTTCAGTTTGAAGGGAGCAGAGGTGAAAAGCAGAAAAAAGGGCACGGAGAGCAGGAAGAAAATGGAAGAAATCATAAAATATTCAGTTGCATGTCTTCTTGATTAATCTAATAATCCAGGGCGGGGGGGGGGGTGGTTATGTGTTCACATGCAGATGTTCAGATATACTCTACAATGTACTTATACTATGTCCAAAGTACGCTCTGCTGCTATACTGCAACAGCTGCCTCTGCCCTGAGAAGGTTTTCCAACCAGGTTTTGGAAGGTGGCTGCAGCGGCTTGCATCCACTCAGCCACAACATCACATCGCAGCATTTTTTTATTTTTGTGGTTTGCCAACATCATTTCCCCGTGCCTTTCAAAAAAAACAAACAAAAAAAAAAAAACATTTTATGATGCGTTTCTGGCTCAACACTGATTAGGTAATTATAACAACACTGTGGCTTTATCCTCAAATGACTACTTTGTTCAATTTAGGGGACCTTTGTAATTGTGGTTACAGTAATAGGAGAGGGACTGGGGTCAGCTGGTTTCGGGTTAATTATGTGTGGGGTTTTGATGACAATATGGCAATAATACCAATCTCTTTCTAGCCTTTTGTATCCGACAAGACGAGACAACAATTTCACCAACAATATTATACGATGATCCTTCATGAACAGAATGAAGAAACTACTCAAACAGCAACGGAACAAAAGAAAAATCTCTCGGATTCCCATTTATATGCTCGACAACTGCAGTACGCTATTTAAATGCAATGCGGATGTTCAGTGCTGGTGCCGAGAGTAGCAGGGAAGGGTCGAGGTCAGAGTCGTGAAGTGTCTTGTAGCTCATTTGCTTTCACAAACATGCAGTTAATCTTGTTTTTGTTTTAACTCCAAGCACGCTGGTTCCCAAACCAGAGCCAAGCCCTAACCCTGGTTCACTCGCAATAGCCGCTCTCTTTCCTAACCTCATGTGCACGTACATAGACACAATTTTCAGCACAGCGTGTTAGAAAATGTTGTCCTTGCACCCGATCAGGATTTTTGTAAATCTGGTTTAGGGCCAGAAATGCGACTGTGGAATCTCCACACATTTAGGATGTATCTGGCAAGAGAAGCCATCATCTGTCCAAAGAATGGGTTTTTTTTAATGAGCGAGACAAAAACGGTTTAATCATTCCATACATCTGCTCTGCGGAGAAGCTGCTCGTACGACACATCCAGATGAACTGATTTGTAAAGCTGTTCTGTTCTGTCTCGCCGTCATTCCCTCTCCTTTTCTGTTGCTCGCCGTCCAAATGGGACATGCCAAAGAGGAAGAAACGGTGAAAGGGGCGCAGAAAGTGGCTAGGACGGGATAAAATTGTTCCATGCGATGGCAGATGTCCACATGCTGGACAGATAAATATTCTTTACTGGCAATCAATGTGCCATTGCGCCCAACGACAACCATTACATATTCTATATTGTTTTCTGTAATAAATGTGCAAACTGCATCACACACGCACACGCACAGCTGTATTTATCACGAGAGAGAATGCGTCCCAGTCAAATCAAATTTAACATACGCAGGACTTTTACATTTAAAGTTAGGTCTGTTTTTGTGGGGTTTCCTCCATTTCTTGATACGCGGGACACAAAGTGTCACTTCTAGCAACAAAGCTGTCTTTTGCTTTTTCTTACAATCTTAAAGGGAAACGATTTGTAATCTAGAGTTAAACCGTATTGGGCAGCAGGTCATACGCACGCACTCACACATAGCATTGGCAAATGACTGAATTTCAGCTGCAGGAAAAAGTGCAGACAGAACAATCCTGCAGTGCAACTGGACATGGCGTGCATGTATCCTAATTCCAGCAGCATTATTTAAGTAATCCCACCAGCCAAAAAATAAAAATAAATAACATATCCAACCATATATATGCACTGAACTATCAAGAGACTGGATTTAAACGTCTGGCACGTTAAGTCAATATGTTTTTCTGCGTTCGATTTATAACTGCTTGCTTAAGCACCCACAGACGGGGCGAGACAAGCGTAGGCCACATTTTCAGTCTAAAAATAGGAACACCGCTGACTTTATCAAGTGATCCTAACAAGTCATGCGAAGAGCAGAGAAAGCGGGTTGTGACCGACATGGAAATAACTTTGTGTTCGCACGAGTCCTGAGCTAAGTGACGATCGGTGACCACCGTCACAGATCCTAAGCGAGGGCCGCGTTCCCCCGCAGCGGCTGCGAAATATACGACGTGTTTTGGCAGACCCGGGAACGATACAGCTAAGTTGACAAAGTGGGGGACACTTTCTGGGCTCTGTCGTTTAAATTTAGTATTACACAGTATGCCCGTTGTCTGTGGTTGTTAGAACATAATGAAGACATTGCATATTTTTGGCAGGCACCTGTTTGTCGGTAGTCAGGGGTAATGGCTGTTTAATGGTTGTTTTCTGCCATGCTGCGATCTGTGTTTGACACCAGAGGTGTGTTTTTCCAAGTGCTTTAGATGCTCCGCACACACAATTACTCGGTGTTTAATGAAGTGTGGAGGTTTGCGGTGTCTGCTCAGAGCTAAACTAGGGCAGAGAGACTGAAAGGGAGGGTGCAGATGTATATGTGTGGCCCCGCTTGTGTCAACACTGGTGTACAAAAACCTTACGTTCTGTACTCATTCAAATGTGATGCTTGGCTTTGAAATCTATTATCTGCTTTTCCACAATCATTTGACATGGATGAGAGGGCTTTCCCGTGCTTAGAATGATGGACGTGTGGCCACGGAGCTACCGCTCAAAGGAAATAGAGAAAAATGATTGTGCCGATTCGGGTGGTGTGACACAATGGGACTTTCCAGGCCTCGGTGGGATTTTGTTCTGTCAAATAATGACAGTTGTTTGCTTGACAGATTGGTTATATCTGTTTCTTGATCATGAAAGTCTCAATTAAACATGTATGTTTCCTATTTTTGCAGACGTGGAAAAAGGACACATCTGCAGTAATGCACATCTGTGTAATGAAGGTGAGCACATGGCTACAGGTACCTCTCTGTGCGATTGGACTGGCGCCTGCAGGGCACTGTGTTGCGGACACATGTGCCGGTTCCCGGGTCCACGTTCTCGACCATAACGAAGGGATGCTCCTCCAGCGTTGCTACAGTCAGGTGACGGTCATCCGACACCTGCTCCAGGAAGCTACCGTAGCGAGGCCAGACTGGATAGCGGACCTGGAGGATCCCCCGAGAGTATGTGCCAACCTGGAGATGGAAGATAGGAGTTGAAGAGCCCGCAAGTTTCATGTAGAAGTAAGTCTGACTCAGCCGTGACCATCACATCTTGTCTGTCTGTTTTCACAGTTTTTTTCTTCTTCTTTCCCTTCATAGTGGGATTCTTCAATTTTATTTTATAATAAAAGTAAAATTTAAAAAGTAAAATGAGCATTTACTGACCTGGGGGAATAGGATTAGGAGATGAAAGGAGAGTTCATTAATGCATACTGAGACTTTAAAAGTCTTTGAGTAGGAAATATAGGAGGGAAAAAAAACTAAACTAATACAATGAGCAAACTGCCTGCATCATATTAATAAAACATCCCAGCATGCGTTGCCTTCAATTAGTGTTCATTATTTTGACTGATTATTACATTATTATTTATTAACAACAACAAGAAACCCAAATTAAAAAATATCAGTGTTCATGAAGAACCGGTAAGTGTTTTCTCCATCTTTTTATCTTGAAATATTTTCTGCCGATGTAGATCTGCACTAATAATGTAAAAAAAGAAATCAAAATGCAATTAAACCGGCAAACAGGGATGCAGCATAGTGACTATTAGACAAAAAGCATCAGATTGGGTTCATTTATTGATAATGTCCAGGGGAGCCACGTCTGACCAGCACTGCCCTATAACATCACATGACACGATAAGTAATCCCGTCGCAGTCTGCACTAAGCTCAGTGAAAGCCTCTCTCTGAGAAGCAGGACTGTTTGTCATATCAACCCAAGCTAATGAGCCATACTGAGCTCAGCCAGCTCTGACTTACTGCATGTGATACGCACTTCCTTACTGTTTTAATGAGACCTCTTCTTCAAACCAACTCCTGGTTTGTTATCCATGCCACTCCTACTAACGCTCTTCCTTCGTCAAACATGGATGATTTACAGATCTGCGTGAAGGTACACTATGATGTGTAAGATGGTGATTTGTAACTCCGCACCATCTGTGAATCCCTGCGATGCCATTTGTAAAGATTAATCATTTAAATCTATCTTTTATGGGATTCTCACATTTGCGTTATCTTCCCAGTGGAGCCATTCTCTATTTTCCATAACTTTCCTAACCCATCCAATGCTCAACAACAGGGCTTCTCAAACTCCGGACCAAGGTTTGCAAATCAATCCGGAACCCTGGGTCACATCAGTTTTAAATGAATGTATTTTTCACAGTTTTTTTTGTTGAGTTTTTGGTGCCTAAGATGGGATCAACTCAGTAGAAAAAGTAGATATGCTGCTTTTATGATAAGAAACTATCAGAATCGGTATCGGAATCACCAAAACTGGCCCTGTATTTACTTGGTATCGGATCGATACCCCAATTAGTAGTAGTAGTAGCAGAGTACCCCTGCTCTTCAACCCCCAGGTCAGACTGTAATCACAACTATGCCACACAATGGTCTCATGAGAACTTCCCTTGATTCAGTAATGTACTGATCCAGCAAGCCAACATTTTGTGATATGCTCCACATTAAACTCAACTCTTCATTAGATAATTCCCTTCCCACTTCTGATCAGATCAGATCCTTTGTTAATATTTGAAACCAAGAATCTTAAGCATGTCTTTAAACGTGGCTATTCTACAGGTGGAAAAAATACCTGTGAAAAAATATGGCTGAAGAAAAACTAGGAGAAGGGCCAAGCAGAGAGGGGGGAGTTTTTTGTCCAAAATGTCAGCCAGCTGAACTCAGAGAGGCAGAAATATCGTGTTAAATTGTCAGGGTGTCAGAGTGGAGTAGAAAGACTTTAAAGCAGCCCCACAACCTGTCTTCTTTCCGGATGAGTTACATGACAGGTAGAGGAAGGAAAGAAAAAAGCCTCGACAGATCAGGTTGTAATGACACTGAAACAGGGAGCGGACTCGCCCAACCTAGATGCATGTATGGTATCTTTTTCAAAGTACCGTCTCGTTGTCATTGGCTTGTGTGTGCAACAGCGGCACCGGACCTGAACATGAGGACACGGCACAAATGTATGTGAACCTGGCGGCACAAGTGCAACTTTAACATCAGAGCACACAGACAATTTCAACTAAACCACACTTCTGTCCACGTTCGCACACACGTGGACATACGCACGCACGCACGCACGCACGCACACACGCACACACACACACTGGCCAAGAGGTGACATTGATAAAGTAGGTTGAATTTTCCAGGGCAGAAATAAATGAGTTCAACTGTAGCTGTGAGATTACGCTCAGGTCTCTTTGTGTTGTCGCGCTTTTACCAATACACCCTCGGGCTTTGTTTGTGAGCGTGCGTAAAAGCGAGTGAAAATACTCCCGAAGATTTCAAGACATTGTGACGTTGATACAAGAGAAAGAGAGGAATACGGCCTCAAAATGAAACACACACACACAAATATAGATAAGACATTTGTAACGTCGCCTGTTAATGATTTTCAGAATGACCCAGGACTTATCTTGATGAATATTTATTGGTTTCGTCTTTTTTTCTAAATGTTACCTCTTTCCCCCGTTCAGTTGCTTTTCTAAAAATCTACCATGGCATCCCAAAGCAACAGGCAAAAACTTTCAGATAAATGAGACAAAAAAGATATTGTGTTTGAGTTGTATGGGACAGATTGTTTTCTGCACACAATGGGAGGTTCTTTCTTGTAGCTGGCTTGTTCTTTGCAGCTGGAGCGGCACGACTGGCCATGAAACAAAATTGGAAATTAAAATGACAGATTTTGTTTTTGTTCACACGGGCACCGAGTAGCTCACAGCTGTAGTAATAAACTGTATAGTGAAGCATTTGGCACCAGTTCAATTTATTATGGTCATGGTTTATAACTCAAGACATGTATATACTGTATATCTCCTGCGTGTGTTTTAGATGCCGATTAGAGACGGTGATTTGGACAGTGAGTCGTGTTTCTTATTTTGATTGTCGATCTGTTTTAATGGCTTTTTAGGAGTCTTTGGTGTCACCGTACCTTGTCCCAGAGTCTCTCTCGGTCCAAAGCGATGATGATCATGGACGGGTTCAGGAGGAAGCCTTGGTTGTTGAATGACAGATCTCTCCTTTCCCACGTCACATTCAGCATGTGCCTGCACATCCCGGGAACACAAAGTCTCAAACATGTACAGCCAAAGCACCGCGGTGTGCAATCAAGACACTCGGATTCTCCATCACACGAGAATTTACATATTCATGTCCACAGATAAACACACGTAATTATCACCTCCTCATTAAAGCTAAATCTCCCCTGAGAGAGCTTAATCTAATGTGGGAGACTGGAAGTAGTTCGTTAGGGGATGGGAGAGGCAGCTGATTGGTGGAGGGCATGGTGTTCCAACTGAATCATGTCGCTTTATGGATATCCACGACAGGCGAGCCTGTGAATAATAAAACCATGCAACATTTGCATTGCGTACCTCGCGCAAAAGGGGCTCAAATTACATCGGCTCCGTGTTGTATGTCGGTGAGCCCACGTGAAAAGTGTTGCGAGCTAAAGTTATGTTTTTCTGCCTATGTGCCAGAGCAGAGCACTTCAAATATGAACTGTTCATAACGACGTATTCAAATGATATCTAGATTCACTGACAGGACGACTCACCTGAACAGGGTATTGTTGTCTGAGTGTTTAGCCAGCCGGTTGCAGTCCCCATGTCCCTCAGGTATAAAGCCGTATTGCTTCTTGAAACTTTCGGCCCCATTGGCTACGATGGCGACACCCTCCCTCACCCTCTGCCGCAAGCTTTTCCGCCACTGGTCTGTTATCACGCCAATCACGCCCACGGGGAAGCCGACAGGTGGAGGGCTGTCGGGGTTGCCCACGGCCAGACTAGGGAGAATCCAGATGTAGCCCGGCCCCAGCAGGCCCACCTCGGCTGCATGCCGGAACAAGTACTGCGCCTCCTCGTGGGAGCAATAGGTCAGCAGGACCTGAGAGTCCACCTGCAGACAGAAACATAAATGATCTCTCAGTGGTCATTCGCAGGAAAGAGAGAAAACATGCAAGGCTACTTCAGGCCTTCAGGGCAAAGTAATTCCAGCTGTTCTGACGTTTCAAATGTTGAACTCGGTTTGAAAGGAGTACTCACTGAATTTCAGCAACAATATTAAAACTCTGGCTTGTTATAAAACAACATAACCTGTCAACTCGGTTTGACTAAATTATGAAATAGTGTAGGTTAGGTTAGCATTATAAGACTTTTCCAAAACACCTTAAACCAGGGGTGTCAAACTTACGGCAGGATGACTTTGCAAAGCATAACAATTAGTGCAGGCCATTTTTTTTTTGCGGCTCTAGTACACAAGCAAATCCACTGGCGCCCGCCCCCATAACATCCACCCAATCAGAACCCCCGCCCCCAATTAAATGTGAAAAATGATTCTGATTGCATTGGAAGTCAAAGAGACGTTGACCTAAAGTCAAAAAGGCCTACTCATATATTCCCTCATCTTCAATAATCAATTTGAATTGAAATGCTTCTCACATCAAATCATCAAATTGATATATGTGATTAATCGCCATTTATTAATCACAAAGCATTTCAATCATTTGATTTATTTTACTCGCTTGAAAGCTCTTGTAAAACTAACTTATTGCACTTATTTTCCAAAGAAATGTCAAGTTGTTGTAAATAGCTGGTTCATTTAATGTTAACATTTTCAGATTTTTTGCACTAAACCAAAGGGGAAAATGTGGTGTTGTGGGTGGGTATTTATAGGTTACAATGCTAGGATTTTATTGGTTTGGCCCCCTTGAGATCAAATTGGGCTGTATGTGACTCGGGAATTTAAATGAGTTTGACACCCCTGCCTTCAACTGTATGGATACCATCAGCTCTACTATACCATATTTATGCAAATATAAATCCAGCATATTCCTCTCTACATTTAAATGTTTTGATTGTGAGGTTAATAGTATTTGACCTGTAAATGGTTCATTTGTTGCATTCATTTTTCCACAGAA
Source organism: Colistium nudipinnis (assembly GCA_016785305.1). Classification (NCBI taxonomy): domain Eukaryota; kingdom Metazoa; phylum Chordata; class Actinopteri; order Pleuronectiformes; family Rhombosoleidae; genus Colistium; species Colistium nudipinnis. The sequence goes on from JAFBJU010000310.1 coordinate 514,582, forward strand.
ACTTAGGTCATCTTACCTGCTGCAGCATGCGCTTGGTCCTCGCATCATTCGCCCCAACTGACATTTCCAGAGTCAAAATATCCTGTAGATTCCACAGGAAGTAGGATGTATCTGTGTAGGCCTCCACTATGTCCACAAATGTGTCATATCCAGGCATCAAGCTGGTGATCACTGCAAACTCGCCCCAGTCGTACTCCTCCATGAGCTAAAACAGGGACAGGGATGATGTTGATTAATAAGCTTTAGAGATACTAAGAGGACAACTGTGCTCGGGTCGTTCTTTCCTTCTATTTGTATTCTTTATTCGTAAATACATTGAAAAGCTACATATTGAATTTGACATGAAAATGGTATCAATCCTCACATCTTAGTTTTGGCAACAGAGTGATTCAATTTATTTCCAAAAATGTCAAACTAGGACAGTTATCACAGGACCAAACTAGAAAGCTATTAATATGTTAATGGTTAAACAAACAAAAAAAAAGGCATTTCATTGACTGTCGGCCATGAAATACCTTGAACATGCAGAGAATCTGCTGCTCCAGGGACGCTCCCATTTGCAGGAAGGAGGATCCCTCTGCCTGTAAAAAGCAAGTGAGGAAGAACGCATTAAGAGATTCAAGGAGTGAAACCTTGAAATCAAATATGGGTGACGCAACCACATCTATGTCGCTGGCTTGTGTCCAGCGGGCAGGATGGTTACTGGTAATGCTTTACATTTTCTTCTCTCCAAATTAAAGAGATTAAATTCCTTTCAATGAGTTGTGCATCTGGAAATGAAATATTGTTCACCAGTGAAAAGAAGTATCTCTACTCAATTGTTTACTCACTCTAGAAGTGAATAAGCAATCGAAGATCTCGGCACAGAACATTTCTATCACAAAAAAAAAAGAAGAAACCTGACGAAAGCCTTGCAAATTCACTGCTGCTCTTCATATCGGCTGCACCTCCATCAGTGATGCTGCACCGCTACTGCTGCAGGATATTTTAATTTAGCTGAAACGTAACCCCCACTGCGATAGTGCATGTTAATAGTTTGATCTTCTGTTCAGTAAGCATTCTGTCACTTGTAAAAGCATTACCGCTAATCGTCGACACAGTGGAACGACCTTTCAGAACCAGTTCAGTTGATGAGTGACAAAGAAAGCACTGAAGTTCAAATGAGCTATGCACTTGAATCGGCCTCACCACATGTTTAGAAATCTCGGTATAGACGTAAAACCTTAACTGGTGGGTGCGGGTATGCTTTAGTATGTAAAAACCGAACGCAGCAGCAAGAAAAGACGCAGTTTCATACTCGAGCGTTGAAAGCAGTGTCAGCGCGAATATTTAAATCACAGTTTGCACCTTTTCAAGAGCTTACGTTCAACAAAGGCGCCGTCATTGTCAATAGTCAGCCACTGTCTGGTGCAAGTGTCTCTGAAATGCAAACGCTCAGTCCTGCTGCTCCCTTTCTGTCAAGAAGGGGTGGTCCAGTGTTGCATGTGCCTGTGCACACATTTGCATACCTACCCACCGTGTATTTCCGTGTTGACGGATAAGATGGAAAGTTATTATAACCCAGAGTGTCCTTTAAATATCATTTGGATAGAGTAAGCCACAGGTTTGAGAAAAGGGCAGTTCAATAAAAGGTAAGTAAGCAGTTGTGAGAAATCTTTTTTAGGGTTTCAAAACTCAAACCGCTTGGTCACCTGACAAACTTACGTTATTGATAGAAAATCAACAGCAAGCAAAATATCTACTAAAAAGCTATGACAAGTTAAGGTTTCAGCCAAGCTATTATAATTCATCCCACGTGTCACATTCATCTTTGTACCAAATCGCAAGGCAATAGACACAACGACTGCTGAGAAATGTCACGACAATGCAATGGTCACAGAGAAACCACATGTCTGTACACAATGTGTTAAAGCTACCGAAAAGTGAGCATCTCAAGTGAAACAGTTCCAGAGTCTGAATGCCCTATCCCTGGCCTTTCTTTTTTATATTCGTGCTGATCTAGAGGTTGTATGGGAAATCTTAGTGGCCTCACATTGCTGGAGGGAACAAGTAGACCTGTGATGTAAGCAGGTGCAAGACTGCGCCGGGCTCAGCGCAAGTAGTAATAAAAAAAAATGTGATTCACCAACGGACATTGATCTGGTGCAAGAAGTTGAAGATCGGAGTAATATAGTCTAGTTTTTTTTTTTTTGGGGGGGGGGGGGGGTTAATTTTAACATTTTTGGGGGGGGGGGGGTTTAATTTTAACATCCATTATACATACAGTCGCATCCTGTACTAAATGCGGAGAAGAGAAACGGGGAATCCACATATAGCTACGTATAACTATGCAGATAGAGAAGGGCAAGACAGGGAGAGCGAGAGCGAGAGCGAGTGAGAGAGAAAGCAGATAGTGTTAAACTGTCAAGTGCCATTTGGGACCAACTCTCAGATCTTCTCCGTCCCTTCTCATCTCAGAGGTGACTAACTGTCATCACTTCATCCAGTTGCTCTTCCCTCTCCCACAGCTCAGACGCGCGGCAAAGCCCCAGAGAGTTGTGCAGCCGGAGGAATATCACAGCCAGACTCTCCTCCACTCAATTTCACCAGTTTTTTATCTCCGGCCGTGAGCTTGTTTGAGACTCACCTCCCCAGGCGAGAGTGTCCACGAGACCACTGACTGGGCTGTGCACCACAATAGCTATAAAAATAGCGGTACACAGCCATGTCAGGCCGTCGGTGGATGAATTAAAAGCCCTGGTTCACGCCAGTGGCCCACTTCGGCGAACAGCGAGGAGGAGCGGGGCGGCTACAATCCAATCATCAAAATCCAATTAGCTGTGTCTGAGCTATCAAACAAACACATAACGTGGTGACCTCCCCATGTCAATGACTGCGCGATCACTTTCCAATTAGCAGTTTCCTAAATTGTAATGGAGTCCGGAGCAACCGCGCGTTAAGACGCTGGCTTTCTCCGCGCAATCAAGCCACAGCCCCTTCATATTTACCTTCTTTTACGTGTCTGCCTCTCAACACTGACACACACATGAAAAGACAGAGTTCCCCCCCCCCCACCCCACCCCAGGCCCCAACCTCCACTTCCCAGCCGTCTTGTTCCCACCACCTTGGCAATGGGGCTGTCACACACAGACATAATTAGCAGTCCTGCAGCAGGAGCGTATGGTAATGTGACAGGAAGACGGTGGACACGGTGGCTGCTCACACACTCCTCTCGCCGAGGGGGGGGGGACGCTGAGCGGAACCTCCCGCTCGGTGGAGGGACTGCTGTCGGTCACGTCGGAGGCCGATCGCCGACACAGACGCTCACTCAGATGGACTCCGTCATGTCAATGTCAACCTATCGTCTCCGTGATAGCAAGTAAATCCACTTTAACTTTTGGGTGCACATCTACTTCATTATTAACATTTCCTGATACGCTATGCTTCTAAAATCCTGCTCAAGTCAATACCTATTTTTACTCATTTCTAAATTATATTTGTATAAAAAAGATTCCAGCTGTGTTTCCAAAGCAGTTCAAAGCAAGGAGGATCAAACATTTACACCTCTTCTTCTTTTTTTTTTCTTTTTAACCGAGGTTGGTTGCACAAACCTCATGGACAAATGACCTCAAATATAAAACTACGCTTGGCTACCTCTAATGATCATGTCAAAGATATATGTGAACTGGCCCTTTAAATATTATTAAACATTTATTTTTTCTACGTGGAAAAATGCATTTGTCAAAACACAGGTTTCCAATATATAATGAAAATTCATCATCACTCAACTTTATTTTGTTTCACTCTTAGGTTCGAAACCAGTTTAAAGTGAGAATACTGCGCAGCGGCTCTGGACTCCTCATGACCTGCTTCTGGAGTTTCTGGTTTCTGGACCATGAGGCCAGGGGAGAGAAAGAAGTGAGGGGGCTGGAGAAATGAGGCAGCAGCACGGATGGACAAGCAAAGAAAGCAGGTCAGTCTGAACACGGAAACGAAACCCCCCCTAAAAAACACTTCCACTGTGAGCCAATCAGAGGAATTGCATCACGCTGGTCCAATATGTGACCTTTCGACTGCGGCAAGGGGCGAGACAGTCATTTTTTTACATATTATTCTGTCTGAATACTGACAGCTTCAAATTGTAATGAATGACGACATACACTCGAAAATACTCCAGCTCAAAAATGTTTTTCCCAGAAAAAAAAAAAATCCATCATGTTCACACTTAAAAGCTACTTTTGCTCTTGCTTACTGGCAAACACATGAAGCTGTCAGCCTAGCTTTATTTGGGACTTTATCATTGTCTGCGACCACAATCGCCCATTATTGATGTTTGGAAGTGTAATGAGCAAATTCTGGTTTATGAGTGATTAAACACCCGCTATGTAAAATGGGGAAATTGAATAGAGCTTCACAATAATAGAGAACAGTTGTCCCACATGGTTAATGAATCTCTTCTTCCTAAAATGTTACTCGGCAGCCATACCGAAAACGTTGTACGACAGCTTCATCATCAAAAAAAGCAAAGAGCAAGTGCTCCTGGTTTTACCCATGCATAATTATCATCATTATAGTCACGGGTCTGCTCTGTCAGTTTTCCATTTCCGAACGACAGTCGAGTAACACTTCCATGCAGCACCCTGTGTGCACAGTATACACACTGGAGAAGTGCATGACTTTCTGGGCTGTGTTTACCCAAATCAAACTTTGGCTTTGGATACACAGGTGAAACTTGCTATTAGGATCCATAATATGATTTGTTGACAGTGAGAGGAATATATATCATCTCCGTGCTTGTCTTTTCAGACTATTATTCTCTACTCTCTTGAGTCCAAGCCATACTTCTGTTTAGACTATACTTCTACTGTGCAGAGATCTCTGTCCACATGCTTTAGTGGCTGTGTATGCAACAGTTTAGAGAGGACAATAATGTGTTTCCATTTTATCGCAACATTGTTGGAAAGTCATTTTCGACTTCTAAGATGTGGCTTATCACAACGTTGGAGATACGTGGATTCCACGGAACAGATTCTGCGGATGATTATTATCATAAATATTGTTTACCATAATTGAAATGCTCATTTAGTGCAACAAATGGTTCAGAATTGTTGTCATCAAAGTTAATGGGTGCCATTCCAACACCACCACCCCACTCCCAACGCATCCCTGTTGCCCCCCCCCCCCCTTCCACAGCCCTTCTTCTTTAGCATCCTACTCCACTAATCCCCTGACTTGACATCTGGAAGCAACACCCTCTAATGATCACCTAGTACACTGCTATGACTCACATTCACCCACCATCCCACCCAGCGCACACACACACACACACACACACACACACAAACACACACACCTTGAACCTCTAATTTCCGACTCCTCTGACAAATATGTTGCAATATTTTCTCCTCTTTCACTCACAGGCCGCATTGAACAATCTTTCTCTGCCCTTCCTCACGCTTTCTCATTTCCTCCTCTCCTCTTTGCCTTTGCTTGATGTATCTGCTGCCTGACAAAAGAGGCACTTCCTCTCTTCCCTTCCATCTTTTCATCTTATCCTCATTCCCTCCTTCCTTGTTGTCTGCCATAGAGAGATCACTGAGACAGGAACCGTAAATAGGTGGCCTGGGCGGCTGCTCCTTCTTTTTAGAACCACCATCAAAGATATTCATCGTCACCAGGCTATTGATAATCAAGGACTATTGAGCTCTTTTATCCGCTAAGAGAAGCATGCACTCAGACATATGTCTTTCTCCATCCAATCCACCTGTCCCATTGTGGCAGAAAGCCTCTGACAAGCTTTTATTTCTCCTGGCTTGCAACAAAGGATTGCATAAGAGAAAGAAAGATAATGACGAGGTGGGCTGAATAAGGCCTTCGGTGGGCACACCTCAGAGGAGAGTGCTGTACTCTGTGTCGTAGAAAACTGTCACTCAACAGTTTGGGCTCGCCAGAAAAACGGCCAGGACAACAGATAACGGCCCATCTGCGCGTTTATTTTCTGCTGCTGTCAAGCAGAGAGGTTAAATAATCCAGACTGAGCCAACTGGGATCGGCTTTGCGAATCGCAAAATAGAGAATACCAATGGCTGACAAATGCCCCAAACATCCATGGATACTTTGCACTGTGGAATAACTGCCTGGGAGGATTATCAAAAGCACATCTGGGGTGCGAAGCAGCAAGGATAGGGGAAAGAGAGTGGTTACACAAAGAAAGCAGCAAACAAGATGAAAGAAGGAAAAATGTGTCAATGGTTTTGATGAGGGTGGGGGGACTAAGGGCTGTGGGGGGGCTTCAGCCTCCTAAATGATCTAATTAACAGTTCAATAGGGCTCTGAAGCTCCAAAAGAGCACAGAGCAGCGCAGCCCTCTTGCCGAATGGATTTAGTCAGCACATAAAATAGCCAAAACTGGATTCAAATGTGTTCAGGAGCAAAAGTGATGGAGGGAACATGGCCAAAACTGGCAGGTTGGAAGGGCTCAAATCAAAATTTGAAAAGGGGGAGGGAGAAATGAGACAAGGTGATAAGAGATAGAAAGAAGCAGGGAAACCGGAATGACTGTTTCATTTGTGAAAGGGGAAGGGGAGACACATCCGTGCGACAGTTAAAAAAAAAACATCCTTCCATCCAGGCAGCTGTCAGCCAAGCTTCATCGACGCATGGTTCTCTTCTCTCTGCCTCTTACTCACTCACGCTGCCTTTCCCGCTCTGCCACCAAAATACAGCAAATCAATCAGCCTCCTGCAGAGGCAACTCCTCCTATCCATCTACACAATGGCGTGACGTCTGCAGACATGTTTGATTAACAGGAAACTGTTATACGCAACATGCAATGGTTTAAATCTCACATGGGGGCAAAATCCACTACTCGTTTTGGTTTTTAGCTCCATCAGGGGGCTGGTTAGATCCAGGAAATCGCCCGTTTGGCTGTTTGTGTGTGCGTGCCTGTGTGAGCGCAGATATGTGTGGGAGGGGGGGGGGGGGGGGGTGATCTGGGGGGGGGGGGGGGGGGGGGGGGGGGGGGGGGGGGGGGGGGGGGGGGTGAGTGATCTCGTACATCAGGGTGTTCATTTGCATGTGCGTTTCTATGTGTGAGTTGTTTCTATAAATAAACAAGGTGTTGATGATAGTTAAGCAGTTACGGAAAAGAAGGGAAGATGAGTAGAAAAACATGGAGAGTAAGAGGAAGACCTTGCTGAGCCATTTTGCAACTCAAAAGTCGTAAAAAAAACATCATAGATTAAAAATAAATGAATAAAAACCACTCAGCTCACAGCTCTCCAGATCCATTCATCCACAATGTACTTGCTAAATCATAGCAGGAAATACCTGCTGCTCTACAGTTGCGCAGGAACGATTGAATTGAGGCACGGATCGCCAATAGCACTTGCCCCCCCTCGCAAAGTTTCCCTTCGCACTACTGCGACTTCTCTTCAGCCAGGGATTAGAGGAGCCGATGAGGGTCGATGGCTGCAGTCATTGCCGGTAATGCATCTGTGTGTACAGCTCATAGCCAAATATTTGCATGCACAGGGGTGCTTGCCAAAGTAGGTTTCACCGCACTGACCTACTTATGTTGTTTTAAGCTGACTGACGCCCGGTGTGGAAGAGATCTGACTAAGACGGGGGGGATGTGAGGAGATCGCTGCGCTGCCGCTGCTGCGAACAGCGCTTGTATTGCAGATTGTTGCTCATTTGGTTTCCAGAAAGAAAGCAGCCGACAACTCCACTCCCAATTCCGGGGGTCGGTCACTTCTGGGCTGTTGCAGAAGTGACCGATCCCTTATTTGGACATTACCTTGTAGGGTATGACCACCGCAGAGCCACCACTGATGCCCACGATGGGCAGGGCTGTCTGAGTGGACAGGAAGTCCAGGATTTGTGCCACTTCTGCCACCTGAGGACGAAGATGACGAGAGGAAGAGATGAATTCAAAGTTTGCACAAGTTCATTTGTTAATCTGGTTATGGGCGTTGTTTTGCCTAGCCGACAGGCCTTGCAGTATTAATAGTTTATTCGCTATTTTTGGACATTTTGATCACTTCCTGAAATCAGATTGAATGTTATGTCTATAACTTTTAAATTTCCACTCTCAATCGTGAATGAGAATTCCCTAAAAGTATCCCATGGACATATTCACCACTTGCAGAGCTGCAACGCAGTCTTTACCATAGCGGGTCACCATTGTATTTATTCTGGTGCACACAACTTTGATTTCGATGTTGAAAAATGTATTTCATATTTTTATACAGCAAGGCCTTTATGTGACTGAATGTTGCATGTCTACTTTCAACATTCCCATTCCTGGTAGGATTTATTTTGAGGTAGGTCACATTTTCGCCCTTTGGAAAAAAACACACCATTATTTAATTTGAGTAATAATAGTACAAGCCTGACATTTCAGGGTTTTTTTTGTTTTTTTTTAGAGCTCCACTTTGTTATTTAAGCTGGCAGGACAGGTTTTTTTTTTTTACATGAAAGTGCAGCTTTAGTTAACATGGAAGTGGATGACTGAACACTGTGTCTCCAAAAAAAAAAACTCCAAAAAACTCAAAAGTGTGCACTCCATTTTTACCTGAACTCCGGCACCTGAGCCCACATCATCCTCAAAGACCACGCCATGTAGCCTCTCTGTTGCCATGGTATCACACAGGCGTGTCAGCAGGTCGCGGGGGTTTGTGTCGTTGACCAGCACGGTCACAGGGGTCACCACCGCAGGCAGATCGACAAAGTTTTCCCCACTTAGACGACCCCTGACCTCGTTCTGGTAGCTCGAGCCACTGAACACCACCGCCACGTTAATGGACGGGTGGAGAAGGAGAGGCCGGGCTTGTAGGGGGAGCGGGGAGGAGATGAGCAGGAGGAGGAAGAGCAGGAGGAGGAAGAGCGGAGACCAAGGAGAGGGAGGAGGTTGTCCCCTGGGATTGGCCATGTTGCCAGCCTAATGCCTGGGAAAGAGAAGGTAGAGAGAAGGTCAGACAGGAGGGGAGACGAGAAGAAAAGAGAAGAACATTCAAATATACAAGCTGCTTTTCTTTTGTGATGTTTTTTGATGTAATGCCTCATAATCCATTGGTACATAACCATCCTTGATGCATCTCCCCTGTTCCCTGCTCTGTCTCTCACTGACCTCTTTTAACACAGTATTAGCCCTGCATGTAGACTGTTGGTCATCAGCAACAATCTGTGTGTGTCTGTGTGTAATCCTCCACAATCCAACCCCCAGTGTCATGACTGCAATCACTCGCCATCTCTACACGTCTCACACACGCACGCACGCACACACGCACGCACGAGTCCTTTATCTCTTTAATTTAATATTATAATATTATAATTACTCTTTGATCAGAAAAATGGCACCCATGCCCTCACTCGTTGACCAACACTTTTTATTGTAAATTCGTAATGCATCAGTAACATGACTTAAAGAACTATATACATATCATAATTCACTCCTGTCCCCGCAATTATCAACCCTGAGTTTTTAGTGTGCAATCTCTATACAACTCGTGGCGATCACACCCCTAACATTTTCCTCTGCTGTAGCCACTTCAATCAAACGCTTTCTGTTTGAAGATATTTCCTTATCGATTCAATACCTTTGAACCATTGATAAAGACAGGTGGGCTTTCTTAGAGCTACAAGAGACCTCCTCATACGCCCACATATTTCATAGCCTGATTTATATGGAGTGTCGGTGTCATCTGTGGCCATCAGAGACACCCTGATAATTAAAAGCACCTCCCATCTTTGATTCAAAGCGATTTTCAAAGCAACACAGGGTTTTGCGTGGCCCTCCCCTCCGTACTGCTCCTGGCTCATAAATCATTCATCTTAATAAGGTTTTGAGCTCCTGGGCTTTAGGTGCCGATAGCAATAAATATACAGTTTGAACCTTTGAAAGACAATCCCTTTCCATTATTGGATATAGCGCTCAGTCAATACAGGTTCCCAGCTAGAATGATGGACACGGAGCAAGCTTTTTAAAATAATGACCTTAGAGATCGGTGCCTTTCATTTGTGATATGTGGATAATGCATGCTTCCAGACATTTTCATTCCAGACAAGGTTAATTGTGCTGCATTTTTTTCCTTTTGTTAAACTGAGCTAGAGTTCTGTGGAGGTTCCTGGATTATATATTTGTCAATATTGGCATTGAGAAGCATGCCCCTTAATGCAAATATTTCATACAGTATAACTCATATCTAATCTAATTCAGAAATGAAGTAACACCTTACTCCAAAATATGCAGTAATATCAACTGTCATATTATTGAGTGATGAAATTACCTGCTGCAAATTTGGAAATGTAGTATATTCATTCGTTCGTTCATTTGACTAACAGGTGCTGCACTTTGTTGCCATATGATCAGGTGCCTTACCTCTCACTCTTGCAGAAAACAAATATTGAACCTTCATGATAGGTTAAAAAGGAGAAGAATCAGCCAGCCGCCGTATCCACACACTCAAATCGACTGTTTTTGTAGTGGTCAAGATAAGTAGAGGTAGTCTTTATAAAGTTAATAGGAACGGGAAGAACAGGTACATGTGGAAACAGGAGTACAATTGAAACAGACAGAATGACTGGGTGGATCACGTGGCTGCAGAGCAGGTCAATTCATTAAACTGTAATCTCTGGAAAAAAAAAAGCAGCATAGTGGGTTCTCAGATTAGCAATGTGTGTATATGTGTGTGTGTGTTTGGGTCCGTGCATATCTGTGTGGTAGCTGGTAAAAATTGTACGTTTATCTGCTGTGCTACCCCTTCATTTAGTTCTCACCGCATGAAATGAGATGCTTTGTGTACTGTTATGTATGTTGTAAACAATCTGTTGGACCACATGTTCACGCCGATGCCAACGTCGGTCCTGCTAAAGTGTCATATGCCCTAACCTCCTGGGACATACAGTCATTTCACAACTTAGCAAGGATATGATGAGAGTCCCCGGGGGAGAGGAGAGGAAATGAGCAGAGAGGATCTAGTTGATGGGATGAGCATCATCACGGGAGAATTATCAACACGCCTGTCTTGAACCTTGATTTTTCTTCTTTTTTTTTTTACAACACCTTTGAAAAGTTATTTGATTGCATTTATTGGGTGTGGGGGGTGGGGGGGGCTTTCATTTGCGGGATAGTATTAATGTGGAAGACGGCCTTACTCTCATCAACACACTGCAGGCACAGTGCTCTGACAGCTGCATGAAACATCAGGATTCTCTAGAGCCTCATTTATGCAGACTTGAGCGATCCATAAAAAAAAAAAAAAAAAAAAATGTATTCTAAAGCAGTGACTTCTTGGCACTGCTGTTCCCGCTAATTCAGGAACCTCCTAATTCATACGTGATTATAAGCATGTTGGTGCAAGAATTTCTTCGCCACGCGCTGCTGCAATGACTGTAAACTACTGCACATCATGACGTTACTATGGGAGTGCAGATTTTCCTAAAATATTTCTGGAACACCAGTGGAAAGCACAGATAACTTATCTGACAACTTGTGCTTTTCCATCACGTACTTTAATTCTTTAAGTATGCTGTATATCAATATCAAAAGTCGATCAAATGACTGAATTAAAAAGAAGTCGCTCTTTGTCACAAACCCACAAAAAAAAAAAGAAATCACCAGCTGTGTTCCCCTCAGTCCTTTAGTGCAATCTACCATATTTGACCTCATTCTTCTGCTACACTCGCAGCACTCCAATCAGCATTGTTTCCAATGAAAGATATTCCCAACTAAAAACTACAGCTAAGCACCAAATGTTAAACGTTTCGTGTCAGAAAAGAAAAGACTTCCTTGTTGAGACGCCAGTCGATGAAGCACTGAAGTCAGTGTTAAGTGTGTTATATTAACAGTTGTGTAGATGATCGTAAAAACCCACACCACAGACCCTGATCTAGGAGCAGCCACTCCGTCAACTTCAAGCAGCTGAACTCTTCCGCCCCTCTTTTCATCCTTCCATCCCTCCTCCACATGGACGACTTGTGGAAGACAGGCTGATTTGTGAGTGTCGCACAGGCAGCTCTCACAACCCCACCACTGATGTATGCGCACGTGCACCACCCCAGCTAATAAACCATCCACGTGCAAATGAAAATCACAACATTAATAAACGAGCGTGCCACGCTTAACCTCTGCGCGTATTATGAAACATATCGCATAACATCCGTCTCATAGATTCATCATAATTAAGGTTTCAACTGGTATCTCTATGGGCCTCCTGCTCTGGCACGTGTAGATTTGACAGCTTTATAGGAAATCGTTGCGGGCCGGATGCCTCGGCCAAGATGAGTGACGCTGACATAGCAGGGGCATTTCCAGACTGGCTCGGCCCTCTGCCACTCAGATGTAAGGCAATCAAAATCCCAGTGACACCCATGTCCACTGCTACATTTAAAATAGACACCGATTCATTCGTATTTATATATACATTTTTGACATATAAAAATTCCATAAAAATATGCCACCTTCATACACATCGTCCCGACTGCGTGCGTCATTGATTTGCAATTGGGACCCTTTGACGGAAAAAAAAAACGACATGCATGCCTGTTTTGCAGCTGTGCAGCTTTTTTTTCAGTCTGTCCATTTTCAGCCACTTTTTTTTTTTTTTTTTTCCATTGCTGACAAGCATTGGTCAACAGTGAAACTACTTTTGGAAACTTTACACACACACACAGTCTGCATTACAAACATGCATCTCAGCTAAACAGTTCATCGCACCCCCAAAAGTCTTTTTCTACCAACAAATAGGACACAAATAAGCTCATTCATCGACAACATTGTTTAAATTCAGAAAGCAAACACCGTCGCCCGAGGATTACGTAAGAGACATTTCATCACGGGCATCTAGAAATGTTTTACTTTAAGGAGGCGACCTTTGCCTCCTACATGCAGTAATATAAAACACACAACAATCCATATATTTAAAAAATGTCAGTAGTGGTTTTTAGTTTTTCAATAGTTGAGAGACGCATGTCTCACCTGTTGTTTTGCCAGAAAATTCTCTACTGTGATGCAATTGTTGAATAGTTGCCTCAAAGCGGCCTCTCTCAAAGAAAGACCATGGTCCACCACACGGTCAATCGTTGTGGCCCTCATCTCCTTAGAGACCACAGTCCTCCTCCTCCTCTTCTTCCTTTCCTTCCTCTCTCTGCCACTCCTCCCTCTCCACTAACCGTTCTTCTTTAATCCATATTTCAAAAAGGGACATTCAGAAGCCATTTCCCCCTGATCTGCTTGCTGAGCAATTAGGCCAAACGCAGATCACCTGGGTAGGTCGTCAGCCGTAAACTGCACTCAGCTGTGTTTGGAATTATAATTATTTATTATTATTTTTTTTTCAGTAGATTTCGATGTGGCCGCAGCAGCAGCGGTGGACTCAGGAGTTCATGCGTTTCTGTAGCTGCGGTTCCCGAATGCATTTAGTGTGAAAGCAATGAAAAGGGATTGACAGATCGCTCCACATGGGGATTCTGTTTTCTGACTGTGGAGTATCGACATGACGTGACTTCAGATTGACCGACGCTTTAAAGAGGAACCACAATCCCCATTTCACAAATAAGAACACATTTGACAAAAGTTGCTTACAAAATTAATTTTTTTTAGATTTTCAAAATGTCTTCGTATTTAAATAAGAAGTTTCTAACCGGATTTCAGTAGCTTGGAGATCCGATTATGGTAAAACCACATGAATTAACGCTATATTTTATATTTTCACAATTTTCACCGGTGTCATTTGTGAAGTATGTGCTCAGCACATGAGAAAAATGTGAACATTTCGCTGCGATAATGCCACATGTAAACTGGAGAAGTTATCATACGATCCAATATTTCCACAGAACAGCAGAAATTCTGTAAAAAGTTTGAACATTAAGAAAAGTGCATCAGTTCAGCCAGAGAGATGATTTCTGACTCAATGTATCAAGGATGTGACAACAATATAATTATATTTATAAGAATATTCAAATTATTTATATTTTCAATTAAATATTAAAGAGACTGGAAAAAAAGCATGAACATGAACTGATACGATGATGCAACAGGATATATGTAAACCGAAGTAGAAAGCTTGTGTCGCTAATGGAGAAAAATGAGGCCTGCTACGTGCAGCTTCAGGCAAGAATCAATGAGCGTTACAAGATAACTGATATGACGGCAAAACACTGCAACTGTGACACCCATGATCAATACGTGAATTAATGAGTCGAAGTGAGCAAGCATGCATGCGGGGGGGGGGGGGGCGCGTGGGTTGACTCCAAAATAACCGCCCAAGCTCAGCGTGAACCTGTTAATATTTCCTCTCATAGTAGTTCCCGTGATAACGACTGGCTGTCAGCGGCAGACGGCAGCTTTCTCTTGAGGAAACTCTTCACATACGAAAAGTGAAAGAATGACTGCGCTTACGCTGGGTCTATACTCGTGTTCCCCCAGAGCTCCTTATCCTTCGTATCTATTCTGGCATTATCTACTGTATTGCTCCATATCTGTCCCAACTACTAAGAGAAAAACAGAATAACAGTGTGCATGTGTACGTGTGTGTGTGTGTGTGTGTGTGTGTGTGTGTGTGTGTGTGTGTGTGTGTGTGTGTGTGTGTGTGTGTGTGTGTGTGTGTGTGTGTGTGTTTCTCTGAGCGTGTGTGCGTTACAGACTTACCTGCACTCTCTGCTGTCATCCAACTTGAACTCCTGCTGCTCCATTGTCCCCCGGCTTCTTCCCTCCAAATGTCTTCCTCTCTTTTAGTCGTCTCTTTCCTCCTCACCTGGTTTTCCCCCGACTCTGTTTGCTCCCAGCACCTGTAGGAGGACGCATTTAGACCACGTTTTTTGTGCGAGAGGGAGTGTTTGTGACGTGCGTTTTCGTGTGTCTGCTGCGCGTGTTTGGCGGCTTCGGATGGCGGCGCACTGCTCCCCTGGAGGACTTCGCAACGCGACAGCCAGCGCACGTGAGCTTCGGGGAAAAAAAAATCCTCACTTTCCTCGCCCTTCTCTCACTCCTCTCGGTCTCTTCCGCTGAGCGTGTGTCTCACGAGTGGACATGGAGATGGACCACATGAAAAGGAGAAAAGGAGTAAAAGTGTGAAAGCAGGGTGTCAGGAGGAGCCCGCAGACAAGCTGCCAACCAATTTGTGCGTGAATTTGTGGGCAAAAACCCACTGTGTTTGGCTCTCCGTCTATAAACCTAGGGCTCCCTGCTGGTCAGATGAGAAGAGCGAAAGGGGAGGTGGGGGGGAAGAATGTTCCAATGCCTCTTCAGCACAAACGGCGGTAACACTTCAGCAGTGTCAGTGATGCTTCCCCGATGCTCCGTCCTTTCTCCCCGTCTCCGTCTCCTTCTCCCTCTCTCCGCTCGCCAGATCCATGAGTGAGTCAGAAAATCTCACAGACAGATATGGAAGGGGGTCCCGGGCGAGCCTGCGCATCTCGGGAGCAAAACTTTTTGCCCCCTGCTCCGGTCCGGTTCTCGCTCCCGGTGGTGACGGTACCCCTGGTCCCGCCGGTGATGACGCGTCTCCCGAGGTCCTGTGTGATCAAACAGAGCGAGGGCCGGGGGGGGGGATGATGATGTCTGGGGGTCTCGGCTCCCCCTCGCTCCCTTTCCCATGTGGATGCGAGGTGATCCAGATGTGGGTCGCTGGCGAGGGAGCCAGGCACACGCAGAGGGCCGGCTGTGTACTAGCAGGTCTTCATCCTGTTGCACTGATTTGATTCTTTTTCCCACCCGCCCCACCGGAGTTTCTCTCCCTCCCTCACCGTCGGGCTGACGCTCATCTGCCAGTGCCGTCTGTCAGACTAGTAATCCAGCTTGCCGTTACCTTTTTAACTCCATCTTTTCTTTATCTCTCTCTCTCTCTCTCTATCTAACTATCTGCTCCCCCCTTCATCACAGGAGGGACTGCATGTGAGTCCTGATAATAATGGTGTGAGGGTTTAGTCCGCCTCCCTCCCTCTCCTCGCTCTCGCTCACTTCAGCGCCACCCCTCCTCCTCTCACAGCCCACTTTTGCTCCCGTTTTCTCCGTATTATTCACCTTCATCCTGTCGCGTAATCTGCCTTCTTCTCCCTAAATGGCCTCGCCACATTGCACCGATGTTTCATTCCCAATCTCCACCCTTTTTCTTTTTATTCCTATCAACAAGTGCAAAACTACCCCCTCCCCCCCATCGTTAATTAGAGGGAATATATTTCTACAAAGCTTAATCTACAGCCATTGAAATGACTCCAGACAGGGTATCTGTTTCTTCACCCCAAAAATCCAGTGTACTTCCCTACAGCTTGTAGCTTTGAATGTATGAATTGACCTAGTGTGGGAGCTGCCGTCGCACCGTAGCCTGGTTTCATTTTTGCAAACAACAGCTTGACACATTGATGGTCATTATGTCTTCTGCTCGGCTAGCACCATCACGGCGCACCCTCCCACCATTTTTCATCATCAGATTTAGCACCACTTTCCTCAATAAGTCTACAGACATAAGCAATTAGTCGTTAAGTAGTTTATGGAGCAGCAACTCAAATGCTTCTCACATTTGACAGAGTCACATTAGCTGATTTTTTTTTCTCAGTTTGTATCTTTTTTTCCCCCCAGAAAGGTCAAGCACTTTGGGTGGCTCACCATTTCTGCCGTAGTTTTCACATTGTGATTATGATTCTGATGGTATTATTCTTCATACTACTTAACAGCACATTCCTCTGTTAGTGTCTCCTGAGAATTGCGAACATTTGCAGATGTTTTACACATGGGCAATGTATACGTTCATTTTGTCACAACAACTTAGTCCTTAATAAAAATGACTTTTTTTTCTTTGGGACATTTAAATGACCATAACCGGGTTACTCAATAAAGAAAATAATCTTGTTTTGGTCATGAAAGCAACCTGCCTAAAATCACAAAAGCATCAATACAAATGCGCCTCCGTATTTTCTTTGCTGGTCTCATTCACAGATGTGGGTATTGACATTTGCCTGCAAGGTATCGTAAGAGCAGGAGAGAGAGAGAAAAAATAAGTTATTTCCATCATATTTCTAACGTCTTTCATTTTGCAGAGAAAAAAAACACACAAGCTGACATGCATACATGAGTGTGTGTGTTCGGATAGGAAAAATTGATGCTGACTGTGCATGAAGGAGAGAAAATCTAATTACCTCACTTTTCTGCTGCTTTCACGGCTGGTACTTGTGACGGTATTTTCACTGAGATAGACAGTTTCTGTTTGCCTTTTGTCTCCTCTTTCCCTCACTTTGTTGGACAGGCGTTTTAAAGTTGTAAAGAGCTCTTTCTTTTGGAGGTTACCGTCACTCCTAATAAAAGCCCCTTTCTTCTTTTTCCCCGCTAGGCAGCTTGGTCAGGTGACAGGCCTTTTAACACAGCACTATAAATACAGATGAGTGTTAAAATAGAGTGTTTGAGATGTGAGGTGTGTGACTGAGGCGTCTATGTCTGTATGGGATGTGTGTGGGTAGGTACAGTGATACCTCTGATGATTGGATACGCACAGTAGCAGACAGATGTTTCAAAGGATAGGTTCTCTCCGCAGCTGGACAGTGCGTAAACCAGCCAGCGGGGAACATATTTCCCCTGGCCAGCAGCCTTATCAGATCTACAGATGAACTCAAATTGATTCAGCGAGTAACACCATTTTGTTTACTGAGAAAAGCTAGCTGCCTGACAAATAATTAATTTCTACAAATGTTGTGTTGTCAAGGAGGATTTGTGTTATATGCTTCTTGTGACCAGTGGACTGGCTGAGAACAAATAATTGTGTACTGATGAAATATTTGCTGTTGTCAATTTGGCTCCTGTCTGTCACATCTGACATACTGTGTTTATGTTTGGTTTGCCAGCTTGCAGTAGCAGAGAGGGAAGCGCTCCAGCGGGTCACCACCATTGCCTCGGAGATCGTCGGCTGCACACTACCCTCGATGGAAGACCTATACAGTTGCTGTTGCCTGGAAAAAGCCTGTGGTGTTATGAAGTAATCATCCCACCCATTACACTGTTGGTTGGTACTGTCGCCACTGGGAAGATGGTACAAAGTACAAAAAATGTAGACAAAATGACCAATAACCAGTTATTACCACAGGTCTATAATAAAAATATATAATATAAAATCTTGAGAATTGACCATGCCATATTCTATGTATTATACATGTAAAATGACAATAAATATATGGATTAATTCATTGAATTTTTCATTTTCCATTATTTATTTATTTTCGCATCTACCCTATTTTTAGGCACTGCCGATGTTCCTGTGCGAGTTTCGAGAGTATTTGACATATTGGAAAAGAATGACATTTTTGGCCAACATAAGTATATAAGCTAAAGTAAGGCGTTTTTTTGGCAAAATTTGGACGACAAAAAAGTCCCCCAAAACAAGGAAGTTTTCACTTTTTTCCCTTTATTTTCACACCTATCCTATTTTTAAGCCCTGCCTTTTCTGCTCTATGATTTTCAAGTGTTTTAGACATGTTTGAAAATGTAGACTTTTTAAGCCGAAGGTAAGGCGTTTTATTGGCACAATTTGGATGACAAAAAAGTCCCCAAAAACTAGGAAGTTTTCACTTCTTTCACTTTATTTTCGCACTTACCCCATTTTTTAAGCCCTGCCTTTTATGCTGTGCAATTTTCTAGTGTTTTCGACATGTTTGAAAATTCAGACTTTTTGGGCCGAAGGTAAGGCCATAGTAAGGTTTTTTTTTTCACATTTTGGCCGACAAAAAAGTCCCCAAAAACTAGGAAGTTTTCACTTTTTTCACTTTATTTTCGCACGTACCCTATTTTTAAACCCTGCCGATGCTGCTGTGCGAGTTTCGTGTGTTTTGGACATGTTTGGAAATGTGGACTTTTTTGGCCGAAGGTAAGGCTATAATAAGGCTTTTTTTTTGCATAATTTGGACTACAAAAAAGTCCCCAAAAACAAGGAAGTTTTCACTTTTTTCACTTTATTTTCGCACCTACCCTATTTTTAAGCCCTGCCTTTTATGCTCTGTGATTTTCGAGTGTTTTCGACATGTTTGAAAATGTGCACATTTTTGGGCCGAAAGTAAGGCTATATATAGTAAGGCGTTTTTTTGGCACAATTTGGACGACAAAAAAGTCCCCAAAAACAAGGAAATGTTCTCTTTTTTCACTTTATTTTCGCGCCTACCCTATTTTTAAGCCCTGCCAATGCTGCTGTTCGAGTTTCGTGTG
>JAFBJU010000311.1:0-29612 GCA_016785305.1 Colistium nudipinnis
GAAGAAAGGTGAAAAAAGTAAAACACTTTTTTTTTTTTAATGTTTTTGAAAATTGGACCAAAAACGTCATAGTAAAGCATGTCGTGCAAAAATGTCAAAAAGTCAAAAAATGAAAGAAATTCCAAAACATGCATAAAAACATGCAAAACGCTCAAATATATGACATGGGTGAAGAAAATTGAAAAAAGTAAAAAACATTTTATTTTTGAATGTTGTTGAAAATTGGACCAAAAAGTCATAGTATAGCATGTCGTCCAAAAAGTCAAAAAATGAAAAAAATAGCAAAACATGCATAAAAACATGCAAAACCCTCAAATATATGACAGGGGTGAAGAAAAGTGAAAAAAGTAAAAAAATATATATATTTTTGAATGTCATCGAAAATTTGACCAAAAACATCATAGTTTAGCATTATGTCCAAAATCTGACAAAATATGTCACTGTATGCTGCGATTCCCTTAGAGAAACAATAAACAGGAGCTGCAGTTTGAGTCGCAGAGCTCAGTAATTTTTTTTTGCAGGAAGCAGAAAATGTTGAAGTGAATATAAACATTGTCAATAATTATAATTTCATGTTCATTCATTCTGGCAGGGTGAAGTCCTGTTCTCCAGAGCAGATGAACTCCACCACAGGGTCTGGACAGAGTGACCTTTAATTCTACCCAGTACGTAAGTACACCAGCTTTATTCATTTTTTAAATGTTTTCTTAATTTAAATATCTGGATTTTAGCTTGTGTAAGATGTAAACATGATTCAGGTACAAAACACACAATGCAAAGTATCAGCTTCTTAAATGAAAAGTAAAATTTATTATTCCTGAACGACAAAATAGACTTCTTTGGTTGTACAAATTCACTAGTTACAGTCTTGTATGAGCTCTAACCCTTGACCCCAGGACCTCTGACCCTTTCCCCTCCAACCTAAGTAAAAGCCCCCAAACAGAACTCAAGACAAAAAATAATAATAATTAACACAAACTTGAAAAACACTGCATTAATAATGTAGTGAAACCCACCTGAAAATGTCTTTACCTACTTTAAGTTTAAAAAAAAAAAAAAAGATCAGCCATTGAAAATGTTATCAAGCAAACTGAATTTCAGTCAGTGACAGCAACGTGGAAAGCTAAAAAAAAATTAGAAAGACCCTAGGTTAAATTAACACAAAACGCTACGACGCTGTGATTCTGCTAAAAATACTCGTCAGATAACTAAAGTGACAGTATGTCGAGCAGTGAGCTGAATGTCATGAGAGGGAATTTCTAATTGGCTCTGCCTCTCGTGGCTCTCCCAATGACAAACCAATATACATGCAGAGAGCATCCCCACCCCAAGCCTGTCCAAAGCCCGATATGTCAGCAGTCCAGACGCTCGCTCGGTCAAGACTGGCTCAGTTACATCCCCAAAGTTTTCTTTCAGTATTTGTACATTATTCACACAACAATAAATGTTTTTTTTTTTTTTTTTTTCCTCAGTGGCATCAGATTTAAGTTAACCATAGACAGAAAAATAAAAACCCCTGCTACCTCCACGTCACTCCGGAACTCCCACAGATAAAGCAAGGTTAGAAATTAATGATTCACATTGATTTCAATAATAAAATAATAAAATAAATACCCTTAACAAAGCAGGGTAAGTACCGTTAATGAGCAGATTATAAGCAAAACTTGATATTTTCTGTGAAACTGCAGGCACCTCCAGTGTAGTTATATTCTTGACGGGGGGGGGGGAATGTAATGCAGAATATTTATCTGGACAGATGCTGATGTGCAACAGCTGGATTATGTAGTCGTCGGTACACTGTAGATATGCTCCATGATCAATTCACAAGTGTTTGATTAAATGTCCTAAGTAAAATGCACTTCGTTATTTTAAAGCTTTGACCTGACCACTCAAGTGTATTAACTTAAAAAATGTATAATGCTGGATTATGATACACAATCAACCGTCCTCTTAAAAGGAGCGGCTGGGTTAAAAAGTGTCAAATCAAAGGCCTTCAATTGGAGTAAAATAATAAATTAAGATATGTTGTTAAAAAAAAGCTGATCAGTGGCAGTGCAAAAAAAACTGTGTTATTTTAGTGACATTGAAGGTAGCAGGATGTTCCCTCCTCAGGTAATATGTACAAACCCCTGACATTTTACAATCTATTCACTGAAATCCTAAAAAAAAAAAAAAAAAAACATCCTCATTCAAGAACTTAGTTAATCTATGACCCATTTCTTTTCTCTTCCATTATGTTTTTTTTTCTTTTTTTTTTCCTTTTTTTTTTCCTAAAGATAAAATCATTGGAGCGGGACAAATATATAAAAACTAAACATTTCGGTCACCTCTTGTTAAAATAGATCAGCATCTACCAGGCAGAGTGTGGATTTAAGAAAATCAGGTAATATGTACAAACCCCTGACATTTTACAATCTATTCACTGAAATCCTAAAAAAAACAAAAAAAAAACATCCTCATTCAAGAACTTAGTTAATCTATGACCCATTTCTTTTCTCTTCCATTATGTTTTTTTTTTTTTTTTTTTCCTTTTTTTTTTCCTAAAGATAAAATCATTGGAGCGGGACAAATATATAAAAACTAAACATTTCGGTCACCTCTTGTTAAAATAGATCAGCATCTACCAGGCAGAGTGTGGATTTAAGAAAAGAAAAGAAAAAGGATGTCGTCTGTAAGTAGCGAGCCTAACTAATAACCACGCAAGCTCCGTCTTGCCCTTAAGGGTTTTTGCCAACTCACCCCACAGACAGTAAAGGCAAGACTGGCACGCAGGATATAAGAGAGTGTCTGCTGTGTGTGTGTGTGTGTGTGTGGCAACTAACAAGCTTTGTATCTCTGCAGTGGTTATTATATACGTGAGAGTACGTCTCGCTCTACTGACTCTGTAGTGTGTGGTGACGGTGCACCCCTTTGTGTTTTGACAGCGCATGGACACGTGGCTTGTGTGTGTGTGAGGTGTTACGTGGGCACGGCTGTCTCCAGGCTGCGGCGACCCTGCCTCAGTTTGCGCTTGTTGCTGTACAAGGCCATCTCCTCCAGGGCTGAGGTGGCGGCGAGCGGGGAGGCGGCCTCCTCTTGGGGGTTCCCACCGAGTCCTGCGCAACGACAACGGACGAGAGTTCCATCACAATCAACAAACATCGCGGCGGCGGCGGCGGCAGCAGCAGCTACGCTTTCATCTCCATCCACCTTCAATACCCCCCAACGGCAGCAGTGGACAGAAGAGAGAGAGAGAGAGAGAGATAGAAAAAAAAATGCTCAGCATCAAGCTGCTCTCTAAAACAGTGGATCCCTGAAACCTGCCAGAGAAGCCCCACGTTCAGATCAGCACATGGCAACAAGCGGAGGGGAAGAAAAAAACTGAAGCAGCTGCTGGCCAACCCGTCAAAATCACAGCATCACACGAAAGGTCGTTCAAATCACAATCCCCCCCCCCCCCCCCCCCAAAAAACCCCCCCCCCCCCCCATGTAAAAATGTGTTTACGTTTACTTGAGACAGAGAAAAAAAAAAACGACATGTTGCAGTGGATCGTCCCTATCCATGATTGACCTGCCCCATGGATTGTTGTATTTTATGCTGCATAGGCAAAATGTAAAAAAAACAAAAAAAAAACAATGTGTCACCTCTCAGAGCTCCATGTGGGGAAAAAAAAAAAAAAAACAAATTCATGCACAGTTGGTATTGAACGAGTCAGTGCACGACTAATTTCCTCTTTGGTCTCAACAGGTGTCGCTGCTTCATATCTGGTGTTCAGCAGCAGGTAGGCTAGGCTACACTGTGACCCACACCGAGCATGTTAGAGTTCAAATCCGCAAACCAACACACTTGTTACACACGCACTAGGCCATACAACCAAACGCACGCGCACACACACACACGAGCCTACCAACAAGAGCTGCTTATCCCAGGTAGTCACCTGAATCAAAGAGGGTAGAAGAATGTGAGGTAGTGAATGCACACGCACACATGTTTCTCATTTGGCCTGTTTTTTGTGTGTAGCTGTTGGTGGTACACAAGTGGCCCGCACAACTCACCGGGGTTGATGGAGCCGTCGTCGATGAACTGCAGGTCGTCCACCGTGTCGGGAGACTGGAAGGAAAGAGCAGAGAGCGAGTGAGTGAGGGGCGGAGGTGCGTTGGCGGAGCCGCGTCCTGGAGGAAGCCGTCACCGTGTGAGTAGCAGCTCCACTTCTAAAGCAAAGGGAGGTCACGTTAGGTCATCAGTGGCGGGGACACACACACACACACACGTTATTTGGCTTTTCCCCCTGTTATCTAGAAGCAGGTTGTTGTTGTTGGACGATGAGCAACGTTCCCCTCGCCAGCACCGACACACGGGATAAAAATCGGACTTTTCTCAATATAATACTCACACGTGGAACACTAGTCGGGACAGCAGCTCAGAGAGAGGGCTGCAACTAATGATTGGATTTTAGAAATCAATTTTATTTTTAACATTTCTAGAAAAGGTCCGAGAATAGTCTGAAATTCAACGGCACGTCTGTGGATTTCTGGAGTTTTGTCCGACTGACATTCTAAAACAATAATTCAGTCTTGGACACTTTTGGTGATGAAGTGACGCCCAAATTGATGCACTTATTTATACGTTGTGGAGAACTGGATTTTCTCCAGATTGACTGAAGTCGTTTTCGAGAATTCATTTGAAAATAATAATTAGCAACTCGTTGAATGGATGCATTAATTGGCATTTCATCACGCGAGTATTATATTGTACCTGTCCCTATAGGCATTATCTACAACAGAACACATTTGCATAAAACACATTTGCATACAGTGACAGCCACCGTAGAGGGTGGGACCGAAACACAAACAAAGCTCCCTGTGCACCACACAAGAGCCCCACGCTCCGGAGCGCAGACCAACACTGACACACAACCACGGATACCTGCCCCACAAAAATATACCACGCCACTTCCAGACAGGCTTTCCCGCACCATACCAGGAGTCCCCTCAAATGACACACAGACCTACACTCCACGACTCACAGTGCAGTAGGAGACCAGCGTTTTTTGGGGGGGGTTTTTTAAGCCAAAGCACGAGAGGGAGGTTCACCGTTATTTCGCTGGTGTAATGTGCGACAACATGCGTGGGACAGCTGATGGATGTTAATGTGAGGTGAGGGTGGCTGAGATGCAAATCCCCCCCGGAACCAATTGTGGTTAGTGGGACTGTGTGACTGTGAGCAAGTTAGCTGAGAGATAGATGGGTTCCATGATTACACCTAATGATGTGAGAATGAAAGGGGGGAGACCAGGGAGAGAGCAGTGATATGGAGGGAGGGGGGCGGGGGGTTTGTTAAAATGTGTCTGCATTGTGAGTCAGAGTTAGTGAGGGATCCCCACTGCCGCGTCATTAACAGAGAAACTGTGGGGGGGGGGGGGGACAGAAAGGGAGGGGGAGGCCCGGGGTCTCAGCATGCAGCCAATACCTGGATGTCGTATACGGGTTTGGAAGAAGGAATGGCAGCAAACTGTCGGTAGTCAAACTTCTTTGACGACAGGGACTAGAAGGATAGTAAACAGGGATGAGCAGAGGTCAAGGGTGAGAGGTGAGAGACGTACCGGGACGGAGGAGAGACAGGGGGACAATGGTGGAGGAAATGGAAGGGGGAGAGGGGTGAGGCAGAGAGGCTCAGCCGTGGCGTAGGGTGGGAGAGAGCCGAGTGGGTTCTCACCTCTGATTGGCCGAAGTGACAATGAGCAAAATGGCGGATTAATGTCAATGTGTCCTAAAGCGACCTTTTGCCCTTTTGTTCCAGCTTGTAAACACACGACGTTACTCTGGGGCCGTTCACAAATAAAGATTCAACTGTTAAAAGTCAAGTGTCACAGGTTTGTTTTGTTTTTTTCTCTCACATATTTGATGATTCAAGCCCTCCGAGTCCAAAGGATACACAAAACCACCCACACGCACCCGCACAACAGCAGGTGTAAATAAAAACTTTGAAATTCTATAAAAAAAAAAGCCATGAAAGGTTAAGTACTCACCAGCCTGCCCGGCGAGGTTACTCCACGAGGACTGAGCTCTGTCGGAGGAAAAAACAGAAAATGTGAAGTTGAATACAAAAACATATATATTACATACTATTACTTTAATATATACTGTACGTAGAGAAGTATTTGCGATCCCTTCATTTCACTTAATAGCCACATAGACCGTAAGTTCAAATACACACAAACCGACTCCGAACCTAAAAGGCTTTCTAAGTGCATGAAGCTGACGAGGAGATGAGCTTCCTACCTTCCATAGGCGTGGGAGAGGGAGTGGGGGCGGGCGACGGCGACTCCGCCAGCTGATCCAGCGTCCCTCGTTTCTTCCCGTCCCGAGACTTGGCGATGACCATCTGAGCCTTCAGCGCGTCCTGCTCCAGAGACTTCATCCTACGAGAGAGCGGGAGAAAAAAAAAAAAAAAACGTCAATACAGGCGCGGAAAAAACCTCAAAGTGGCGGTGATACAACGAGGCACGCGCACACACACGCACACGCACACTCCACTATGGTCGGTGCAGTGCCAATCACGACTAATGTTGGGCGCTCCTTGTCCTGGTGTGCTGTGACAAACCACTTTGATTTAATTACACGTAAAAAAAAAAAAAGGGGCGGGGCATTCCAGGAAAAGGACGGCCTACTGCCCAGTAGGCTTGCCCTCAACTCACACAGACCGCTCACAAACGTACTGCAGGCTGTGTGTTAGTACCAGGACGCAGAGGTCAAGAGGACAGCGAGGCACACGTGGACATGAGAAGAGGTGGAGGACGGAGGACAGAGAGGAAGCTGGAGATGGAAACGTGCAGAAGCGACACAGCAGGAGTGACGGCAGTGAAGCTGGGACCCCCCCGCCCCCTCCCCCCCCCACAACGCCAAAGCACCCCAGCACACTCCCATGATGCCGTTGCGTCCGGCCCTGGAGGGCGGGGGCCGCGGAGCAGACCTGAGCTGGGAGGCTGCAGAGGAGGAGGAGGAGGAGGTGGTGGGGGGCTGGGGGGCCTCGGCCGGGCCCTGAGTCGCCCTCACCCGGGCCTGGTAGAGCCTCTTAGCCAGATCCTGCTCATACTGCCTAACATCCTCCTCCAGGCCACAGGGCCTTTGCCCACCAGGCCACACGGAGAGAGGGGAGGGGGAGGAGGGGGTACAGGAAGTAGACCGGGATGGAGGACAGATATGAAGAGGAGGAAGGAAGAGAAGACGGGCACACAGAAAAAGAGAAGAAAAACCAAAGAGGGGAAGATAAAAGACCCACACAATATAGAAAAATAAGGAAAAAAAGTGGCTTTTCTAAACATTTTAGATGTTAAATATGAGCGAGGGGACAGACTACAGCCAGTGCACCGACACCGACGTCACTACACATAAATCCGCTGTGTAACTGCTCAAACACCGAGGGCCTGGACTGTACAATATATACAAAAAAAAAACAGTGAATCCACTTTAAATTACAATAAAAAATAATATTGAATACATTAGTGTGGCAACAAGAAAACGTGAAAACCTTGAAGCCAAAAATAAAATAAAGTGGGAGGCCCACCCCACACGAAAAGCTGGGAAGTTTCCCAGGGGCCAAAAGGGCGTCAGAATATGTAAAAAAAAAAAAAAAAAAGAGAATTATCCATTGCATAAAGTATTTTAATTTGGTTTTTACCTTGCCGCCCTCCACATGGCTCGTTTCTCCGCCTCCAGGGCTCGTTTCTCAGCGGGGGAGAGGTCCTTGTCCCCCGGGGCCCCGGTCAGTTCCGGGCTCTGCATGCGCAGCCGCTCCTGGTGCCTGCGCTCGGCCTTGGCTGTGCGGATGGGTGCCGCCGACTCTCCGGGGTACGCCGGGATCAGACTGACAGCGCAGAGGGAGAGCGTCAGCGACATGCGGCAAAAACACAAGAGACGTTTCGTAACGGACGCGACGCTGTGCGTGGTAGTTACCCCGTCATGGAGTTGGGTCTCTGTTCCAGCCTGAAGCTGTCGTCCAGCGAATTCCTCTGAGAGTCTCCTTTACCATCCACAGAGGAGGGCCTGCGCACGAGAACAAGGTTTAACTGAGGCCAAAACAAAAAAAGGGATTTGTTCGACATCAAGCTCCGCCCACAGCGTGGCGTTTCTTACCCTGAGCTGCCGCAGTAGCTGGGTGGCGTGGCGTTGTGGCTCAGAGGGGTGGAGCAGTGCTGGGAGGGGCTGGTGGCCGGCTCCACCTTATACTCCACTCCGTCCAGCAGCACCTTGCCCGAGGCCTTCATCTGGGCCACCTGCTTAGCCAGGTCCTCTTCCTCATCCTCCTCATCCTCGTCCAGCAGGTACTCCTGCGCCCGCTGGTCAAACTTCCTCGCTGGGGGGGCAGAAAGTTTAGAGGACACGTAACCCGATGATGAGATGTTTAGATGTTGGAGGAAACGCGTACCTTCTTCCTCCCTCATCTTTTTGAGGTCATCCTCTCCGACGAGGGACACGCGAGCTTTGGGTTTTTCAGGAGTCTGCTGCTTCACGTCGATCTCAAAATACTTCTGTCTGTCCCGGAAGGAGCGCTGCTCTGGGCTGTCCCGGGTACCAGGAGAGGGACTCTGTGGGGTTAGGAAAAAACGAACCAAATGAAATACAGAAATATTCAAAAAAGAAAACGAGAAAACAGCGGGTTAGAGATAAATATATACGAGAAAATGTTTTTTAATTGCCGTTTGCATTGTTATACAGAGCCGAGACAAAGCAGACCAGAGATACCTTAGATTGAAGTATTTTAGACTAAGCAGGAAAAAAAAAGGAATATTATGAAGCACCCGGCACCTGAGCTGATAGAAGCTGAATTATCTGTCAATGATCGGTTATCTGAAAGGAGCAGCATGTCTCAAAGTCAGAGACACCACCACCGAGCGCACCGCAGCCCAGATCGAGAGGCGGGCGACGGGTACCTGCAGGTCCACCGAAGGCCTGGAGACACGAGGCACTGCTGCCAGGCTCATGTACTCCCGCCGGGGGGAGACCGGGCCGGTCAGACCCATCCCGGCTCCCTCCTGACCCACTATGTCATCGTCAAACACCTCGTTGTTTAACTCAGGCTGAAAAGGCCACAAAGGTCGTCACCAGAGGGTAACTAGAGGGACACGCAGAGTAGACCTGCTACCGGCTCACTCAATCTTGGCTTCTTTCATATTTAGAGTCAAAGTCCATTTCATGAAATATTAATTATTTCGATTTGCCCTTTGACCTGTATTTTATCAGTGTGTAAAACGCGTTGAAATGTTGACATTTATTGAAAAAGGACTGGCTTTGAATTTGTTTTAATGTCAGGAATTAATATCCTCCGTGTGAGCAAAACTCTTCATCAAACTATGTGAAACTTGTGGAGGTTTAATCTTTCTAAAAACAAAGCCAACAAACTGTAAAGTAAATGGTGTAGCGTACACTAAGTCAAATAAGAATAATAATAATAATAGATCTGCTCACCTCTGGAGTAATGGGACTTTGGTTAAAATTGTTCCTCACACCATACAGTTCCTGTTGGGAAGAAGTGGGAAAAGGAGAAAGTTAGTGAATGTCAGCAGTTTAACACCAGGACACGACAGAGATACAGAGCAGGCAGAGCGATTAGCAACGGGGACACAAGATAGATAAACCCAAATATAAAACGAGGATTTGAAAATTAGTACGCGAGTCAAACACGGATGGATCACTGGAGTACAACAACGCACGATGGAGGCATTCCAAACGTCACAGCACATCACATCACAGGACCCCTGACGCGGTGCAGGCTCCTGACAGGAAGGCCCGCTCCAGTCAGGAGTAGGGGGGCGGGGCGGGGCTGGGGGGGGGGGGGGGGGGGGGGGGGGGGGGGGGGGGGGGGACCAACCAACCAATTAGCAGAGCATGCTCCTGTGGTCCAGGCAACGCAGCCTACCTGCGGCGGCTCCAGCGCGGCCAGTGAGCGAGGCACGGCGGCAAACGCCTTGTATGCCTGCTTGGCGTTCATGGGGAACTCGTCGGGCGAAGTGGGGGAGGGGGCGCGAGGCTGCAGCACCAGGACGCATGGAGGGTGGGGTGGGTCCGTATGGCAATAGGAGGAAGGAGGAGGAGGGAAGACAGAGACATATGGAGCAGAGGGGTAGACAATGGAAAAAAAAACCCAGCAAAGTTGAAGAAGACTGTGGAGGAGAGAGGTGAAGAGCATGGCGGCTGGTTCTCATGTGAGCGAGGAGGGAGACGGACAGCAGCGCACAGATTTCTGTACGAGCGCCTTTGTGACACGACCAGGATGATGCGAGATGAAACTGTGAGTATTAACTAAACTGGGTTAGGCTGCTGCCAAGAAGAAGAAGAACCGGGGTCGGAGGCTCCTTACGGCGCAAACTCCGAGAACCTCCAGGTGTGCCCGGGGGTCCCAGATTCGGCTCCACTGTGAAATTCTAACACATGTCGTCCTATATTCGGTTCAATGGGAAACTACAAATCGCTCTGGTGCCGTAATTATCCGCGTCTGCCGTTGTGTTTGAGTGCAGTCACAGTGCGCGGCACAGAGTTGTCGGGAATACAAAAGCCCTATATGGTGGTGAGGGGTCTTACAGAGGAGGAGTTGAAGGGGGAGGGACCATGCTGGAAGGGGTTTGGGCTCTGGCCGTCCGGAGTGGCCGGGGAGGTGCTGGGCCGCATACGGCCCACAGGCTGGATGGCCCCGGGTCGCGTCTGGAGAGGAAAGCAAAAAAAAACAAAAAACACATTTCACATAAAAGAAGAGTCCCAAAGGCCAAGGATGAGGGGCAACTTATAAGGAATGGAATCAATGGTGGAAATGAACCTGAGCGTGTATAATCAGATAACTGATCAATGGTCGAATGTGTTTTTTTGTTTTCTTTTTCTTTTACATCGAATACAATTTATATGTGTATATATACAAATGCTCAGGAAAGAATAATTAAAAGTGGGAATCAATAAACTGCTCTGAAATGCAGATTAATTGGTGTGTTTAAATTCAACAACATCAAATATGTAAAAGATGATATGTAAATATTATTATTTCCTAAACAGGTCAGCATATTGGCGTCATATTGATAAACCAGCCTGACTGGCTCCATAGACACTCACTGATGATGGGCTGTTGTCCTTGGCGGTGGGGGTGGAGGTGTAATGAATGCTTGCCTGCAAATAAATAAATGAATAAACAAATTGAAAGTCAAACAATGGAAACGAAAATTTAAAAAAATCATGGTTTGTGCCTTCACACAAGTCTATTTCAGGATGATTCCAGGCCACAGCACCACGGATAAAAAAAAAAAAAAAAGAGCCAATCTAACTCCTCAGACGAAGGCACATCCGAAGCATCAGCCATCAGCGGGGCCACAGAGAAGCAGTCACATGCTTTTTGAGAGCGGAACTAGTTACGAGTCTCTGTGGGTTTATTAAGAGATGCAGGGCTCAGAGCAGCTGACACTTTAAAACTTTTTTTTTTTTTTTTTTTATCCAGGCCAGAGCAGAGGGGGCCACAGGACCCACTTACGAAGCGAGTCTCCCTGCCTGTCAGGGAGCTGTCGGACGAGTGGTGGCTGGGCTACGGGTGCGAGCAAAGGTCAAAGGGGTCAAATGTGAGAAAAAGAAAAAAAATCCCTCAAGTGCAGCGTGGGATGATACTGGTGGCCCAAAATGAGAAAAAGTGACACAAAGCCATGATGTGTGACGCTGAGGAGTGGAGTGAGTCTCACCGGTTGGATTGTGGGAGAGTAGGGGGCTTCCCTGATGGGACTGTCTGTCCTGGTGAAATCAGAGGAAGGCGTCTGGAAACACACCAAGAAAAAACACACACACATTAACAGCTGCTTTCACTCTCACCGAGTGCAGGAAAAAAAAAAAAACATGACGAGTTTCGCTCAGAACAGACACAAGCTGTTGCTGATAAAACATGCGCCTTTCCGTGCGTCTTGTGGGTCGCGTTCCTCCGTGACTCCTGACCCTCGTCACAGCTGTTGGCACAGGCATTCCTGTCGAGCCTGACTATGTGCACAAATACCCCGCGAGGTGCCACAAACTCTGCGCGCACAGCAAAAAAAAAAACATGCACCGGCTCACAGAGATGAATACACACCCGGACACAGTGCCTCCAAGAGAAAAAAAAATAAAAATAAACTTTCCACCACAATAGTCCGTCACTTTGAGCCGACTCCACCTGCAGGGATTTCTTTCATGCATCTGGAGCTGCAACTTGTATTTATTCTCAGTTTAAATTCCATCTCAATCTTTAAATCACATTAAACAGCCACAGGGTGGTGAATAAAAAAAAAGGCAAAAATCAATGTTATAAGTGAAAAAAAAAGCATTTCTTTAGATCATATTAGTGTGACGGTTAAAACACGCCAAAAGGGTCCATTTCAAAGGACACAATGAAGCACACCAACACGCAGTGTGCAGTGACACACACCATGCTGCCTCCACACCACACTCTGCAGGCGGCTTGCCTTGCTGAACAACCATGGCTGCAGTTGGCCTTGTTTCCCGTAGCCCACCGGGGGGCCGGACAGGACCCTCTCCCCGGGGGGGAGGCCTTTCCCTCTGCGATTAGCCACCAAAAAGGGGTTCTCTTTGAAGCACATGGGCTGAGAGTCCACCAGGCTCTCCTCCTGCTCCTGCTCCTCCTCCTCAGGTCCAAATGTTAGGGAATTAATGGTAGTGGACGAGCCAACACTGTCAGCGGTGCAGATCCCATTGGGAGAGAACTGAGATCCGTTTAGGTATTCGTGCCCCGCGTCCAGACCGGGGCAGGACTCAGGATCCACGGGGGGACCTAAGCTGAAGCCCAGGGGCTCTAAAGGGGCTCCGTACTGGGCCGGCAGGGGGGCCTCCATGGGAGTAGTCACAGTGGTAGAGGTAGAAAACTGAACAGGAGCAAAGGAAAGAGACGACAGATGCAGTGAAGTGGAAAAAAAAACAAGGAAAAGCTCCACTCTCTCACTTTCACTCACACAAAGGGAAAGCATAAAAAAGCTGGGAGAGGAGAAACTGAAAGAAACACATTCACAAAGAAGTCAATTAACAGGGAACCCTGGATTATTCCAATTTTGCCTCAATTTTCATCCTGTTTGTCATTATTTCAACTAGTTGTAACGTCAAATTCAACTGCGATTGAATTGATAAATCATCAAAAACAAAAAAACAATATCCAAAAAGTAAACTGAAGCCCATTTTAAGTTATGTTCACATTTGAATTCAAATTGGGCAAAATGGGAAAGTCACCTTAAATAAATAAGACTTTTGAGGAATTGAAACTAAAACAGGGCAACTAAACATTTTGGATGCACGATAATATAAAGAGAAACTCCCGCATCTTAGTATGCGTTTTATAAATAGGAACTTGACACTCACACGGCTAAATCTTGCCTGAGGCCTTTAAGATAAGTTCCCCGGTGCTCATCATTCAAGGCGTGTTAACTGATGATGTTTGTTACCGGACCCATTGCTGCCTCTGCCTTAAATAACCTTATTATCAGAGCAGCGAGACATTTGGGCCCCAGCACAACTTCAACTCCTACTGCACATAGCAGAGGACAGCTGATGATTAAAAAAAAAAATAATAATAAAGATTATGAAAATAGGCAATGATTAAATTGAAAAAATATATGTGTATATATATGTGTGTGTGTTTTTTTTTTTATTTTTAAAGCACAATTAAAACTGAGTGACTGGCGCGTGCGAACCCTGGAATTCACAAGACGCGACCTTGACATATCTGGCGATAATGAAAATAGTCGGAGCGAGAACGTGAGCATTGTGAGGGACTTTGTGTGCGTCGGCGGCACGATGAGGGTCAGTGGGATGGAATGTGAGCGAGTGCCCTTTCGGCTCTGACACAGACGGGGCGGGGGGGGTGTGGAACGACAGCTGGGGTTCTGGTGTGAGATGGCCGCATGAAACTCACCGGGGGTTGCCGACCCGCTGAGTTAATCGCGCTGCGAGTCACACAAACCGCAACTGAACAACTGCACAACTGAACAACTAAAACGCAACTCTCAGCCAGTTTTCCAAGTAACATTAAATGAATTACCAGTCGACACAAATTTCTAAGTAAAACAAGCAACAGGATATTACTGTCTCTATAACCTTTCCTGTCCTGTCCTGGCAAATCTGGGTTCAATAAAACCTCGGTTGAATATATATATATATATATTTTAGCAATAAATAAACGTTGGCGATTCTAGAAATACCTTCAGCACAGGGACCTCTGGTTTCGTCAGATTTCTTTTCATTTCAAGGTAGGATTCAAATGAAAACCTTCAAATATATCAAAACAATGACGGGCAGATAGATTGCGAGCAAAAAAGATTTAATTGGATTGCGTTTCACGAAAAAGCCCAAAATGGGTTCAGATTTATCCCCTACATTTGCCACCGCCTGTGTGTCTGGCAGATTTAGTGTGTCACCGTGACACAGTCGGAGTGGAAACACGTGCTCTGGCCGCAAATCCAGCTTCGATACACTGAGCAGGAATGTATCGCAGAAAAACAAGTCATGAAACGAAATATTAATCAATACTTATACCTACACACACACTTTCTCACACTCACACGCACACAGCTGAATCTGCACAGAAAAAAAAGGACAGAATCGGAATCTGAGAGAGTCAGAAAAAGGAAATGGAAAGAGTGAACTCCCGTCCATCGAGCGGCTTTATACTCACTGTAGGATAATAACAGGACCTCGGCGCACGTCCACTCAAAACTTACTCCTGCGGGGGACTCGGAGAACCTCGGCCGAAACACGCGCGTGTTGGACGACACCCTCACCCTTCTCTGGTCTGGCTCCCCACCCACCCAGCACACTCCGTCCAACTCTGAGCGAGATGCAGGTTTAAAATATCAGAGCCCGGAACAGGCCTGCTGATAGTGGGCAGCTGTGCCCCCCGCCCCCTCCCACCCCTCTCTCTGACACACTTCTCTTTATCCACCAGGACACTCTCCGGCCATGCTGCCTGGGTACCGTATATACTCCTGTTCTCACGTCGTCTTCCTGCTCTTCGGTTGTATTGGGTGAGTTTGCTCTCCATGTTTATTTTTCCAATCTCCTTGGTCAGTCCTTGGTCTTCATTCACACTTTCTCATGTGTGTCAGTCAGTGCAAGGCAGAGTTCCATCCGCTGACTTGATGTGTTGCACAGGTTTGGCCTTGAATCCTGAGGTTAGCGGGGGTCCCTAATGTTGACCTGGGGGTTACGCGCGAGCCTGGGGAGGTCAACATTCCTGCTCCTGGAGCCCCCTTGGTTGGCGATAGGTCACTATAGGTTTTCCACGGATATAAACGTGAAGGATTCCAGCTCTATTCTGAGCTCTGAAGGCCAATTCCAACATAGCCCACACGAAAGACAAGCAAATTCCCAAGCATTGAATGAAAAACCCAAGAGTCTCCCCGCTAGATGTTCAATAGGAGACACTTACCCTGTTGACCTTCTGCAGACTGGTGGTGGGAAGTGCAGCCAGGGTTTTGTAGTCAAGTTTTAGAGGTCCAGTGCCAAGGTTCTACGTGAAAAAGAAATAGAAACAGAGGTGAGAGGAGAAATGGCCGGAAACAGACTAGAGGAATTCCACGGAGTGTCTTTATGTTTCTGATAAGCTTTCAGATATAATTTAGGAAAAGTGGACTTTCTGGATCATATTTCACTTTAATGTATTTCACAAAGTAAGTTTAATTATTATTATTTTTTTTAAACAGAGGACTTGGTCCTAACAACTACTTGAGTGCTTACGTCGCTCAGGGCCTTCTCCAGTGAAGCTGAGCAACTCGGAATAATTCCCAAGACTGAGTCGTTAAAAAAAGAAGATTAAGAAGATTATAGTTCTCTGAAAATCCAGAGATAATTAATATCGGGAAAAAACAAGCCTGAGCCTGTAGTTGTGTGGCATTTTATGGTGAAGCTGCCCAGACAGGATTTTTTTTCCCCCTCCCTCTGAGGAGCTTCTGTTGAGGAGTGTCTCACCTCCGTCTCCTCTTCTAGCAGGCGAGTTGCCTCCTCACGCTCCAAGCGCATTCGCTCCTTCACCGAAAGAGGAGGAGGAAGAGCAGGGAGGGGAGGACACCCGACCACACAGTGATGCAATGAATGGGTGAGATGAAGAGGTGGAGAGAAGAAGTGATGCAGGGGAGGGGAGGGGAGGGGGGGGTGAATTAGAGAGAAGGTGGAATGGAGATGGGATGATTGGATGGTTTCGTAGCACACCAAACGCACCAAAGGTCAGGGGGGGGTGAGAGAGAGAGAGAGAAAAAAAAAAGGTAGAGAAAGAAAGGATAGAATCCACACCATTAAAAAGTATTCTATTCATTAGCTATGGGAGCAGAAAAAAAAGCATGCAAGGTAGGACATCGCAGGGATACCGCTGTCAAACTAAATACCCACGTAGCACGGAGGAGAAGCTTCATTCACCCAATAACAGAGGAACCTGAGCATCGGACGCTCCGCCTCACAGGAAGGCGCAAAATCCCGTTTTTTTTTCCCATTTTCGGACAGACAACCACATTTCTCGCGGCCTCACTGATCTGGCCGAAGCAACGGCGTGAGGATTCTCGGATTTACTCACCACTTTCTCCATCTCTTCTCGCTCCCACTGCGAGGTCTCCCTCACCATCTCGGACTCCTGGCGAAAAAGCGAGAAACAAGACGTGCATGGTTTTAATAAATGATTCATCCAGTAAACCTAAGCGAGGGGACTTGCCAGCCAGCACGTCATTCAAACTAAAAAAATAAAATAAAATAAAACAATAAAAAAACATGCCATGGCAGCGTGGGCTTCCACGCAGGTTGTGTCACCTAGAAAAATCGAAATGAATCACTGCGTGTGCAGATGCGGAGGAACAACATGAACAGGCGCCTACATTCCTTCTGGTGCGGGCAGCCCTCCAAAATCTAATCTGGGCAAAGTTAACAAACGGCCCTGGCACTCGGTGGCTGCGCTGCTGGACGGACAGGTATGTGCTGTTTTCACGGCGGCAGTGAGTCAGACCGGGGTCCCACCTGCTCACATCAAAACTGCTGCGGCGACGCAAACCTTTTGGTGGATTTGAAAGCATTTGGATCCAATAAGGATAATGTGATAATGTGACGTGTGTGTGTGTGTGTGTGGGCACCGTTGGTCCTGGTAAACAAACCATTACGTTAGTCCTGGGACAGTGAGTGCAAGTTTAACGAAGGCACACATTCAGGGTGAGCATTTGTGAAACGGGGAAATGATCTTTGCCGTTACCTTCTGCATGATGTCCATCTCCTCTGGGCTCAGATCCCGGTCTATAGAAGAGATGCTTTCCATGCTGTTCTTGCGTACGATGCCTGACGCAAAGGGGTTGGCAATGATGCCTGGAGACGCCT
This sequence comes from Colistium nudipinnis, assembly GCA_016785305.1. Classification (NCBI taxonomy): domain Eukaryota; kingdom Metazoa; phylum Chordata; class Actinopteri; order Pleuronectiformes; family Rhombosoleidae; genus Colistium; species Colistium nudipinnis. The sequence goes on from JAFBJU010000311.1 coordinate 17,335, forward strand.
GGAAAAGGACGCAGACAGAGTTTTGTTTCAAATGTATACAATATTTATATGTTATTTGTTTCCTGTCTGATACACTTTCTCAAACGCGAAGAATGTGCTGGTCTTGGTTATACATTGATTATGGACAACCCACAAACTGACAAAGTCAATTCTTTTTCCTTTCGTGTCTCTGCAAGTCTCACCTCCACTGTCGTCACTTTGTTTGGGTCGAAGCCGTCGCACACCAGCACGACCAGAGAGTCTCCCACGGCACGAAGCACTCGCACGGCCTCCGTGTGCGTCATCCCCAGCAGGCTGTGGTTGTTCACCTCCAGGATCCGCATGCCCACCTGCAGACGGCTGTCTCTGGCCGCCGCTCCGCTCGAACTCACCTGTTTGGAAATTAAAATGGACGTCAGAAATGAACTCACAAAAAGCTTCATTTTCTTGGTAAGTGGGCCAACGAAAAAACTCAGGATTGTGTACTCATGAAATAAGAAGTCCAAAAGGTTGAGGTACCTTGGAGATGAAGATTCCCTCGTCCGTGGGGTCAAAGGGGTTTCCAGCGTGACCTTTGGCCCCGCCCCGAATACTGATGCCGAGCTTCTCCCCCGGCTGCTTCTGGATTATAATTTCCTGCATCCCGGGAGGGGACGGGTCCCGGCGCACCAACATACGGATCTCCTGCTTGTTGGCCAGCAGGGCGCGCACGGCCTCCTGGTGGGTGGCGTGACGCAGGTCGATGGCGTTGACCTCTAATATCCTGTCGCCGACCCGCAGTCCGCTTTCACACGCCAGACCGTGAGGAATCACCTGAGGAGGAGAGGGATGAGCGGGTGAGTCGATGAGTCAAGTCAAATCAATGTCCATCAGAAGACACTTTTTGGACCACACGGAACTCCACGGCTCCTAAAGGAATACCTTCGAGATGAACACCCCGGGCTCATTGATGCCAAACGGGTGACTGGCATGATCACTGCCTCCCACGATGCTCAAGCCTAGAGGGCCGCCGGATTTCATCAGAATCACCTCCTGTCAGGATAAGAGGTAGGAAAACATAAAAAATATATATATATATATACATTTAATAAAAGATTCTTGGCTAAAAGTCAGGTGGAAAGCAAATTCTACCACAAATAGCCATCAGAGAAGCTAGTGGAAAAAGTCATGTCTCCATTGTACTGTTTCTAAAAGACAATGTTTCGTTTTTTTGTATGATTCCACGGATGGGAATGATACAAAGGCTATTACCGGGCAAAATTCTATAGAACTCCGTTATTTCAATTAGATTCAAGCTTTCATACCGTGCACCATCTTCTCTGGAACTGGACGGCATTGAGAATAAGGCGAGGGGCCAAATAAACAAACATTATCTCTCCATTATCCCTCCCTTCTACCGCACGGTCTAATAAATCCCCCCCCCAAAAAAATGGATTCTTTGATGGTGGTCGCGTCCGGGCGTCTCACCTCGATGGGGTACTCGTCCTCCATCTGACTCAGGTGGTTCCCCGTCAGGCCGTCCTCGTCCTGGTCCGGGGAATCGGAGGGCTCCGGGGGCGGAGGGGAGTGGGCGCGTGCCCGACTCTGACCCGGAGAGCCCCCCGGTGCATTCTGGTCTCGCTCCACCAGGAGAGCGATAGTGGGGGAGGTGCCGGTAAGGAGCGCTACTGCCTGGTCATGCCTGGCCTCTGTCATGTCTACACCATTGATCTGGATTGACAGTGAAAGCAACGGCGGAGGGGGGTCAGCCCACCACGACGCAGTCTTTGACCACTGGCCACATTTATACACGGGCAAGACAAACTCCTCAGATTCTTGCTCATCAGCAAAATATCTATTTCACAGCCATCAATCACATTGTGGTTTGGAGTCATCCAGATGTCGTGACTTCATCAAAGTGAGTGTTGATATGTTAAGAAGCCAACACCGATACAGAGCAAAAGGAGGAGGCAGAGAGAAAGAGGGAGCAGGAGTTAACAGCAGGCAATCTAAGCTGGCAGAGCTTCCCTAAAGCAGATGGGCTGTGAGCAACCGAAGCCACGTTTTTTTTTTTTTTAAGTCAATTAGTTTATTCAACGTCAGCCTGTACGACCATTTCTGGCCTTTGTTTACTTAAAACGCGAAGTTCCTGCAACAGGTTTGAGCTTAAGTTAACAAAGGCCAGAAAAGGAAATCTGCGACGTTGCCGTGAAGAAACCGTTAATTCATTCGTTTTGCAAACAACCTGATGTAGAATTAAAAGAGGGGTGCAGCTTTTCACGCCTGCACAGTCGGTGCAAACCGTATCCGGGTCCCACGTGACATGCAGAGGTCAGCGCTGACCCGACAGTACCGGCTCTTACCATGTGCTACCATGGTAACACACACACACACGCGCGTGTACCGTGGCAGCGGGCAGCCCTCTCCGCCTCTACACCGCCCCCACCACCACCGAGCAGACAAGGAGAGGCACTTAATGCATTAGTGAGCATGCAGAGAGAGAGAGAGTGTGAGAAAGAGTGGAAAAGAGGCAGGCTACGAGATTACACCAAGAAGAGAAAGGGCGGCAGGAAAAAGAGGAGATTAACCCGAAAAGAAAGAAAAGTCAGGAGTAAAGAAGACGAAGCTTCACAATCGATGTATATGATGCATCCGTGTAAAGTCTGGTGTGGTCGACATGGGATTAGACCCATAGTTACTGTGATTACTGTGAACTTTCAATGAAAGCAGTGTTGTTGGCACAGTGGATACCGTTCAATTAAAAATATGAAACTAAGTCGTCAGACTTGATTTTCGTAATCCCAACTAGATATACTGTAGTAGAGGAGGTGAATGGTGGTACTCACAGAGATCACCCTGTCGCCCACTTGGATTGTGCTGTCTCTGTGTGCCGCTCCGCCCTCCGCCAGGCGAGAGATGTAGATCCCCTGGAAAACAGACAAAAGCAACATGGTAAAAACTCAAATCATTATGAAAATGTCATTAAATATGATCCTTAAGGTGCTTTAACACGATGACAAATGCGGCACTTTCTAATTCTGTTTCACAGCACATTGACCGTAATTATAAATAGTTTAATATGGAATGATTACATTATTTGACCATAACACACCATTGGTGGTCAAAAGTCTGGTGCAACAGGCTGAAATCCTGTGAGGAATCAAGTGTGCCGCATGTGATATCGCCGCATGAGGACCAGAGCCAAAAATAGATGCTTTTATTCATCACTGAGAGCAGGTTTCACGAAGGTAAACTGTGAGCGCACCGTGATACAACATTGGACATAAGGTTGTACCCACAAACAAATAAATGCAAATTGCAATACGTTCAAATTGTATCACTTGCACAAGAAGCTCATTTAAAAAAAGGTATAAAAGCCCTTCAGACCCCAAACACACTTTTTTTGAAATTACACAACTGCTTTAACCTCATAGAATCCTGCTAATCTCCAAATCTGCCACATCAAAACCAGAAACACATGCAGGAGCAGAGTCCACAGCGACACGTCCTCAGATGAACAACAAACAAAAGTCAACCCACTGCATCCGTTATATATAAAAAAAAAAAAAAAAAAAAATTCTCTCAAAGAGAGACCTGACTTACAGCCCGACGCGCATAAATTAAAAGTTAGTGAGTCCTTTCCTCTTTGTGCCCTTCGTGAGCTGCATGGGTCGCAATGTAGTGTTGGCCTGACCCAATATACACCTCGGCCCTGTCCAGCCGCAGTGAAGCTATCGGGTGTCAAGGCTGGCTATTCATAACTCGGTCTCCCTGGTGAGGACTGTAAACGTAGAACCCCCCCCCCGCGCGCCCGACACGGTGACTGCAAACAGGTTGTGACTTAACGCCACAACTTTAAGATCCTATCTGCCTGATGGGCGTATATCTGCAGCTTGAGATGTTTCCGTCGTATCATCATTCATCTTGAGCTTATCTGAATGTGCACTTGGATGCAGTTGTCAGATTTTCAAATTCAAAGGGAAGATAGAAATATTCATTATGTAAACCGTCATAAACCAGGGTCTCACATGGACAATACCTTTTAAATGTAAAAAAAAACGTACTGTATGTTTTTCTAAATAATTATGTTTTTTATTACTCGACGAAATGTTTTTTCACCGAAAAGAAATAATTAAAAAATATATTATTTTGTGCCATGAATCTAAACCTGATTTAAAGCAGTGCTTCCCACAGAATTAGATTCTATCTTTAGCACGTTGACTGCGATAACGGTCTCACCGTGTCTCCGGTGCGGTACGGCGTGGAGCCTTTGCCCCCTGCGATGCTGAACCCCAGCCCCTTGTCGTTGCGCAGCAGGCTGGTGGAGAGCCGCTGCCGGGGCCCGCTGGGACTGGCCTCCATGTTGAAAGCGATGCCGCTGCTGCGCCTCTCCCGCGGGAAGTAGTCGTCCTCGGGCCTCAGCGGCGTGGTGGTGATGGCGTTCTCCGGCTCCACCATGCGCTCCCGTAGCACCGACATGGAGACCGTCGCACCCGAGCTGCGCAGAGCCTCCACCGCTGTGTGATGCTCGGCCCCGTGGAGGTCCACCCCGTTCACCTGTGACAATAATTCAGCCAGTATAACTTCCATGTAGGCAAAAATATGAAATTACATAAATCTCGCGAAGTGGAGGAGGGATTAAGAAAAATGAAAAGATTTTGTTGTTTTTTTTTGCTTTACCTCTAGGAGTTTGTCTCCCACTTTAACTCCGGCCCTGGCTGCAGGACCCTCTTCAGATACTCTGGAGATAAAGATTCCCTGCAGATAAACACAAACATTTAATTATACGTTTGTTTGTTTTTTCGACTTTTTCTGATTTATTTATACATGTCCAGATTTCAGACGTGCATCTCACCTCGTCGTCTCCCTTATAAGGCGTGGATCCTTTCCCTCCAGCAATGCTGATCCCCAGGCCGCCCGTTTGTCGTTGGATGGTCAGATTGTGCTGCAAGGTGAGGAGGGGGGAGTCAACACAACTGTGAGTGAAAACCTGTCACACACCACTCAGCTCAGGACAGAGTGAGAGGGAGGTAAGCCCACAATGTGTTTGTTTTTATGTGAACATCTATGGATTTTAACATTTTAAGATTTGGATTTAAGTTGTGGGTGATGTCCCTCTTCCTGCCAGAAGGTGGCGTCAGTGTGATCGGTGCCACCCTGTGATCATGCCATATGGATGTCAGATGGATGGGGACAAACTTGGAAACGTGTTGGAAGTCTAATGTCCATATTAGTGGAAGGTGGAGTGGAGGACATTGTATTTTAATTCAAAGTTATGTTTTGAAATATATATTTAAAAAAAAATAAGGCCAAATCAGCTGTAATTTCCCTGTAACCACTGAAAGGACATTAGACTTCAGACATAACCTGAACTAACACACAGTGTCGGGAACTTTCTTCACTTGTATTCAGAGGATAGGCCCTTGAAAAATATTCTTCACAACGTGTGTAATCTACATGTACAGAAGACTTGTGAGATGTGGGACAGACGTGTCTATTCTTTGTATATGCAAGCCATGCAAAAAGTGGAGGAGTAGAGAAGGATGGAAAGGGGGGAGTGAAATGTGAAGACGAGTGTGCCGAGTCCTGGATGTGGAGATGGTTTGGAAGTCTGCGGTGGCGTATGACCTCAGCATTTGTCAAAATCAGTAACATTCATAAAAATGTTTGACTGCTCTGTGACATTGTGAGAAAGATTTTGTTTTGTTCATGAATTCGAAAATGTTCATACACAATCACATAACAATGCTAAAACAAAAACAAGCCCCGAAAATGCCATTCTACAGCAAATACTATTCGTATAGTATAGAACAGGTATATAAATTATGAATTATATATATATATATTAAAAAAAAATATATATGCTTCTTCGTCCATCTGGTGCTCTTCTTCTGGCAGCTGAGTTAGATGGGATCTCTATGTACCTGTATATCCTAAAAAAAAAATTAAAAAAAAGAAAAAAAAAAACCTCGAGCAAGCAGGTGATGTGGGTTTGCCTGACCAGCCCATTCATTCCAGGGCAACACAACGTGGACAGAGGATGGGAAGAGGCGAAGCAGCGGAAGCAAAGGAAAAGGCAAGAGAGGCAAAGTGTGGCAGAACCTGGTTTGACGATGGCAGGCTTTGTCAGCATTTAAGAATAATACGGATTTTCCACAAAAAACTATCATTGGCAATTTGTCCAGAGAAACTTTTTAGATTTGCACAAAACAATAACTTCAAATAAAATGTAATTGTTGCCCTTTTTTTCCATCCAGGTTCAACCACACTGCCCATCATACATGAATGATGGTTAGGGGGTCCCTAGTGATTGGCTCAGATTAACCATGGATTCCTGTGGGTGTTTTTTTTCCCCCCACCTCTACATAGGTGGGTGAATGAGTGGGTGGGTGAGTGAGGCACACAGAGAGACAGACTGGACGGGAAAGAGTAGGTACAGACCTCTTCCTCCTCAATTCGAGCAGGTTCAATCAGCAGATTATTGACTTGATCAAATGACACCCCCTGTTAGGACAGGAACCAGCAAGAGGCATGCGGATTAGTCAGGCCAAAATAAAAATATTGTCACGCGCGCACACGCACACGCGCACACGCACACACACACACACACACACACACAAAAACACTTTCTCACACTGTCCAAAAAAAAACTTCCCCAAACACACCACGCAGGTTGTGGGATTATCCACGACCACTGGGACGGGCCACCTTGAAGCAGAAGCGATTCCCACATTCGCTCCCCAGCCACCAAAAGTTAATACAGGCAGAGATGGAAAGACAAGACCAAGGAGCTGTGCTGCAGTGTAGAGAGAGCGGACAAAAGAAGGCAAAAGCTCCCAAACCACAATAAGCCCAGCCTCCACACCACAAAAAAAGCAGTTTCCTCCAGCAGCAAGCTTTCATTTAGAAAACAGGCCTTCTAAATAAATAAATTACAAAAGTTTGAGACTGAAAAAAAAAACATATCTACAAGATAACTTAATATAATAATAATAATAATAATAATAATAATAATAATAATAATAATAATAATAATAATAATAATAATAATAATAATAATAATAATAATGTACAGTAAAGTTTTAAAAAGTTCAAATAAAATAATATTTATATAAAAAAATCTTGCTGAATTTGATATAAAGAATCCCAAAGAATCTCATCTATAATACCTCAAACATTCCATCAGAGATAGCATTACCATATGAGACAAACAAGGCTCGTTGGATCTCACATTCCAGCTCTGCCAATACACGTTCTGGTTGGTCTGAGGTCAGCCACACAAAACAGACCCACATCCATAAACACACACAAAAAAAAACAAGATTTGGTGAGATGGTGATGTTTGATCACAGTGTTATAAAAAAGCATTTTCTACAATTACATGATAAATTAACAGATTTGATCTAAGTCTCCCCAAATACTAATGATCAACAAGGAGATTTGTTTTCATAAGCAGCAACACGCACTCCATTCACACAAGCAGACACAGACGATGTTATAAATAAAATAAAAAGCAGAGTGTGAAAATGTAATATTGTAATTCGATTTAGGAGATGGCTGATAATATGGTGTTATAAGTTTAGTTTTGAACGGGGGCCGGTGTTGTGCAAGAAAAGGCTGAACTCAGCCTGCAGCTGCATGTGCTCATATCTGGTATGTTATCTCCACGTAAACAAAGATCGAGATGCCATCGGACGTGGAAACGGGGGGGAAAAAAGCTAAGATAATGTCTGAAAGCTTGTGGTGGACATCTTGTCTTTTACGAGACAGAGACAAGAGAAAAAAAGCGCAGTTCTGAGGGAGCCACTTTGTGTGAGTTTGTGGGTAGACCACAAAATCAACTCTGGGGTGGGGTCGGGGGGGGTGTAAACATGTTGATCTCCACGAGGACCCAGCATGCAATGCCACGTCCTGAGTCAGCCCACTCCAAACAATGCAACTTGCAAGGTGGTGAGGGCGCTCTATGCATACAGGGTTAAACGTTTGCATAGAGGCGATGAGCAAGCCAAAGAACGCGTTGGGCAACAGGTTTGGAGTGTTGTGTTCCTAAGATACAACTTCTCAGTTCACTGTGTGTGTGTTTTTGTGACACTCCACTAGATGTGTACAGAAATTCCCTGACCCCCATCCTATACCCGTGCTGGGGTCTCTCCTTTACCTTCGCTTGACTGGAGTTGCCCTGCTGCCGGCTGTCGTCAAGCTCCTCCACCCGGTGATGGCGCAGAGGGGTGCAGACGCTCGGCTCCTCCTCCTCCTCCTCCTCCTCCTCCTCCTCTTCCTCCTCGGCCGCCCGGGTGGAGGAGTTGAGGCCGCCGGGGCTGAAGCCCTGCAGCAGCGCGGCCACGGCCTCGGGCTTGGGCAGCTTGGTGATCTTGAAGTGCTTCTTGTAATGCGGCGTGTCCTTTCGGATCAGACGCTGCTTCTCGGCGGGCAGAGCCGGCCTCTCGTCCTCCTCGTCGCTCCTCTCGCCGTCTTCGCCCTCCTCGTCTTCGTCCCCACCGCGGATAATGGGCTCCTCCGCAAAGTGCACAGTGGGCTGCAGACAGAGAGAGGGGTCGGGATTTGAAATCGGAAGCAGGAAAATCACAGGTTTTTACTTCAACATGAAAAATGGATTTAATCCGCATACACAAATTCCAAAGAAGTTCGCAATATTTACCTCAATGTACTCCACCTCCATCTCATCCAGCTCCTCCTCCTCCTGCGGAGAGTGACCATCCACCAGGTCCTCCCTCTGCGCGCTGGCAGACACGTTGCGTCTGTCCTCGTGCGAGGTGGCCGACAGCGTGCTGTTGGAGACCTGGGAGTCGTGGCTCTGATTGGAGAGGTCACTGAGCCGTTTCTCCTGAAACCACCAGCACCAGTTCGAGTTAATAAGGATCAGCATTCCCGCTTCTTCAGTGCGGCCTGGGCGAGAAATTCCATATGCCATGTTCATCGTTTTGTCGTGTGTCGGATTTACCTGTGGGTCAGGGGACTCTTCTCCTTCAGGTCTGGATGAGTAGGCCTCATTCCTCCTATCCTCAATCACCTTCTTCATCACCTTCAGCTCACTGGGGTGAGGCGTGGCTCTGCGCTGGAGACCCTGCAGAAGAGGAAACTTTTAAAAGAAGTTTTAAAGTTTTAGAAAAACTACTTTTGACTCTAAAAATGTAATAAATTTGTCACGGTGCAAACTTAAGAAAATGACCACAAGAGGCAAACAGTGTCACATTGATGAGCATTTGGCCAAAACATAAGTTGACACTGATTTAAAAAAAAAAAAAAAATGTCTCACTCTGCGCTCTGCCGCCGCCTCATCGTCCTCCTCCTCAGGCTTGGTCTCCTCCTGGAACTGAATGACGGACACTCGGTTCAGGTTGCTGTCGGTCCAGCTGTCATCCACGCTGTTTTGTAGCAAGTTTTCTTACGGTGGGGGAAAAAAAAGAAAAGTAAATCAGTTTAAAGCTGTTTATTACATTTAATAGCAGCAGAACTCCATCGACCAAATTCAATCTATCAAACGAATATTAAAGCTTCAAATATGAGCCAAATCTCCTGGGAAAAAAAAACCTCAACAAAATTCCCATTCCCATGACAGTGTCTCACTCACCTAAGCTCGGGGAAGGCTGCTGCGGCAGTAAGTAGCAGGTCAACACTTTTTCTCCCGTCTGCTGGTCGTCCTCCGTCTGGAACTTGAGCATCGGCTGCGACTGGTTCTCTGCCAGCCACATGGCCTTCAGATTGAGGTTTGTCAGGGCGAAAGGCAAGTTTTGTAATCTGGACAAAAAGAAGGAATGAAGGGAGATGAGCTGGCCATTTTTAATGAGACAATCACAGGAATAAGTAAAAAAAAAAAACAATCCTGCTTAAAACTCCGCTCCTTTTTTTGGCAAAGGCATTTCATTTCGAGCTTTAACCTCTCCTGATAATGACCAATCCGAGGTGTTTGCTGAGGTCACCTGTTTCCAGCCACGTCCAGCACATGCAGCTCAGTAGCATCGGCCAGCTCAGCGGGCAGCTTCTCCAGACGGTTGTCCCTCAGGGAGAGGACGTTGAGGCTGGCACAGCCGCCCAGTTCTTTGGGCACGCTGCCCAAGCGGTTGCGGTCTACATTCAGGTTGGTCAGCTTCTTCAGCTTGCCCAGAGAGCGAGGAAGTGACTTTAAGGGAGGCAGACAGAGGCCGATTAATCATCTGTTGAAGTCGTATTTAAAAACTAGATGTGCTGCCAATGGGAATTTTAAAATTAATGGGTCAGTGTAAGGAAGTCATAAGCGGTTTATATCTGCCTACTTGTAAAAGGTTCTCCGTCAGGACAAGTTCGGTGAGGTTTTCACACTCCCCTATAGAATCGGTCAGGTGGGTCAGTCTGTTCTGGTCCACCTTCAGGATGGACAGCTGTTTCAGACATCCTGCGGAAGAAGAAAAAACAGCATTTAACAAGCCGCACCAGTACACCACCAACAACTTTACAATAATATAATAAGATACTTAAAATTGAATCCATGCTATGAAATAAAGACAATACATTCACTAGAGGGCAGCGCTGCTATTAATAAGCAAGACAAAAATCCCCCACACAGTGTTAATATCCCCCGGTTCACTTCAACACTTGTGCTGCATAATTAAATGTTAATGTTCACCAAGTCCAAAAAAAAAAAAAAATTTACCTTGTTCTGGCCTTTAAATATTTTAATACACACCCCAAGAACAATAAAAAGTAGTCGTAAATAAAATTTTCATGGGAGCTTTACTGGGTATTCAACACAGTGATGGCTGAAAAGGAGAGTCGAAAGTACCCAATGCAATGGTGTCGTTTGGCAATTTTACCCATTGCTATTTATTTCAGGATGGTTTTGTGTTTTATGATGTGTAGATTTTATAGTTTTTTAGGAAATGTGCCATTTCCACTAGGTATCGTTTGTATTAGGCACCTATGCTGTCTGGGACGTCGTCCAGCATGTTCTGCGTGAGCAGCAGGTCAGTGAGAGCCAGGAGGCCGCTGATCTCTGGGGGAAGCTCCTCCAGACGGTTCTCAGACACATCAAGACACACCAGCTTCCGGAGGTTCCCCAGCTCCTACACACACACACACACACACACAAACACACACACACACAAAATAAATACCATTTGCAGTTAGCGCCGGAAACACAATACAACCATTACATTTTCAATTAAAAAAAAAGGAAAATTTAATTTGGGCACCTATAAAAAATATATATATTTTTTTAAATTACAAATTGATACTCACTGGTGGTAAAGAGGATAACTGGTTACGATCCAGCCACAGCTCCCTCAGGTTGGGGAGGGCACCGAGCGTGTCCGGCTGAGAGATGGGAGAAGGTTGTGTGTTTAGGTTAATTCTTGTCGTGCAAAGGCCGCGAGGAGAGTTCACATACAACAGTGAGTGAAAATCTGCTCTGCTTGAAAACTATCAAGGACGGGCTGAGGTCATAGCAAACAGGAATCATGTGTCCTAAAACACACACACACACACACACACACACACCCACACACCCTCCCTCTAGATGAATTGACATTTAGCTTCGAAGCACGGAGTCACAAGCTTCACTATGACTCCTAAAGGAATAGGATTCCCAAATGAACTGGATTTAAATAGATAAAAATATTTGATTTCTGAATATTTTATCAAAGCAGAATGCACAAGAGCAGTTCTCTCTGTGGGACGGGCTTTTCCTTACACTGTTGTTATTGCAAAAAAATAAATAAAAAGACATTGCCCCTAAAATTCGAGGGGCCGATGAAATGAATAAGGGCTTCAGCTTATGGCAGACATGCAGACAGGCAAGGTTTCATCATGACGTCATCTGTTTGCTCAGTCTCCGCCCTTGTCAGATCATTAGGGCGTTGTTTACCCTGCTCTATTGAGACAGGTGGGCGTTCCCAGGTTAGAGGCGGCACTCAGCCTGGGGTACAGTGCCGCACGGCCTCAGGTCTGACAGAGTGACTCGGCAGAGTTGTGCAAGGTAAACGTTGTTTGCCTCATAATTACTGTGCCGAGCACGCGAGCAGGATATGTGCCATATGCGTCGCTCTATGTGCGTGCGGGGCGGGCGGCACAAGTAGTGCAAACGGACGAAATTGAACATTTCGAATTGGCAACTAGCATACGTAAAATATCTCATAATATTTTACAGCTAAAAAGGGCGATTTCTTACCAAAACTTCCAGTTCATTGCTGCCCAGGTCCAGTTGTTCCAGTTTCACCAGGAAAGAGAGCGACCTGAACACACACACACACACACACACACACACACACACACACACACACACACACACACACACACACACACACACACACACACACACACACACA
>JAFBJU010000311.1:34992-72964 GCA_016785305.1 Colistium nudipinnis
GGGGGGGGGGGGGGGGGGGGGGGGGGGGGGGGGGGGGGGGGGGGGGGGTAAATGATAGCAATGTCAGGAGAGGGCACAGAGGGGTCTCAGAACATATACAGTAACATATAAATATATGTATATACAGTGTCCCACAACCATGAGAATACTACGCACTAGTTGACCTTGTGCCTCAGGGGGGTGTTGGATAAATTCCAAAGTCCTTGTGCCTCATAAATACTCGGGAATAAAAAAAAAAAGCATGAATAGCAGATATTTGCTGTTTACAGCCAAAAACAAGCAGAGCACCAACCACCTGCTTCCCGATAAATCTCTGTGAACCCAGTGGGCAGCCTGTGTTGGGACCAGTTTTCACAGTGACGCATGAACATCTAATTCTGTTGAGCTGAGTGAAAGATCAGAGTCATGCCTCTTTAACAACTTTGGATTCCGGAGAAAAACCGTGGTCGACAAATCACATTAACGGTTATTAGGACAGCTCTGACACAGATTCAGCCGGACCACCATGAGGCTCCACACGGGTCTCTGCGGGTCGAAATGGCATCTGCGCCGCGGGTATTCATCGGAGACATCCCTCGTTATGACAGTGCCCAGTCACCAGCGAGTCACCTGCGCCGCACAGAGTTGTGTTAGCGTTGCACGAGAAACACAAAACGCAAAAGCCAGGGTGTGTGTGTGTGTGTGTGTGTGTATGGGGGTGTGTGTGTGTGTGTGTCTGGGGAACGTCGTCAGATGCTTTTCTTATTCTCATCTGCATCGTTCCACTAAGACAGAGTGTGTCTACGTGCCTCGGGGTGTGTGTTTAGATGTGTGCGCAGGCAAGCTTGTGTATATTGCAGACATCCTCAGGTCACAGGGGAGAGAGAGAGAGATGATCCTGTGCTGTAGGTCTTTCAAGTCAACACACAACGTTGTGTAACTATGGGTAATATTGTGGAAAACACTCGCAAACGCTACAGTAATAAAAGCTTGGCGCGTGTCTGCGCGCGTGTCGGGGGGGGGGACGGTAGCGCGTTGACATGCATATTTTTGTGTCCGTGTGTGATAATGGCAGTGGGTGCTTGTTTGTGAGTGTTAATGAGTGTGTTTTTAGTGTGCGCTGAAAGACACCTTCAATTCACAGGGAGTAACGTTAAAGTTTCAGACCACACATCACTCCAGACAAATTCATTCAAACGCCACCACCATGAAGATCCCAGAGGAGGATTGTGCGAGTTTGTGCGAGTTTGTGTGACGTGCGAGTAAACTGTATGTTCCCAGGGTGAGGAACGTTCCACGGCGGAGGCTCTGAGCCGAAGTTCACAGAGGCTCCACTGTTCCAGTCAAGTGACTCCGTTTAGCTTACGTTTTCCCTCCAATCACGCCATCAGACTACAGGCGGAGCAGGCTCTTCCTGCCTCGCACAAAACACACACACACGCAGACTCACACATGCATGCATGCATGCCGGCCCACACACACACACACACGCACGCACGCACGCACACACACACCGATAACTAATTCCAACCCTCCACTTACAGGGAGCGTTTAGTGTGCAGGAGACTGTAGAGAAACTCCAGACACTAAACTCCACGTTTGTTCTAAATCATCGACATCAGCCAAGGTGCATTGTTTAAAATAATACTGTATAAATATATATATATATATTTCCAGCAAAGTGGGAAATGATACAACTTGTAAGCTTAGCAAAAAAAAAGCTAAACCCACTCGATCAGGTCTCAGCTCGCCCTGGCATTTAATCAATCCACCTTCTCATTCTTTCTTCTTCTACAGTTACATACCGTCATTAAAACTCCCACCCCCATCCCATCGGTTTTCCAAATATTAAATCTCACACACTTCCGTTTCATCGGCCATTCCTCTGGAATTCCTATTCACACATTCCCAAGCCTCTTAATCTGGTGCCAAATCTGCCCCGTCTCCGGCCTGGCCCTTACGTCCCCAATCTTCCCAATATCCATTCCTACACAATGCACACACAAACTACACACGGTGGGGGTGGAGGGGGGGGGGCAAAGGGAGGGGAGGGCGCCTGCTTTTGTGCGGGCCTGGACTCTCTCAGTGTCCGGAGGATTTGGTTGACTGAGTAACTTGGTCGCCGACTCATTACTGCACACTGGTTCCTATAGATAGCTGCAGTCATTGTTGTGCTGTAAACAAAGCACATGAGATACACAATACAGACACTCGCTTTAAATCAAACATCTTCAGCGCAGAGGTTTTTTTTTGTTTTTCCATGGATCTGCATGCTCGGTCACTCTGAGGCTAACTGAGAGCAATGTGGCTCCGCTGCTTGGCAGAGGCATCCCACCTCCCTCCTCCCCTCGGGCCCCCCCACCGTTTGAAAGTCCCCCAAATTTCTACACATGAATGACAGCCTAACTGCTCCTCTCTCTCCCCCCTTCTCCCTCCCTCCGCTCCACCCTCCATGGGTTCACTCCATTTTCCTTGGCAGAAAGACAAAGGCCGAGCAGCAGCAGCAGCGCCACACAGGCCTGTCAGTCACAGGCCGCCGCCCCCCCCCCCCCCCCCCCCCCCCCCCCCCCCCCTCCAACAGGCCACTGCGGAGCAGAGAGAGCTGGAGATGGGAGGATGAAAACTTGAAAGAGGAAAAGTGGCAAAGAAAACAAAAGGAAGGAATGACTGAGAGGGAGAGAGAGTGGGCGAGTGCAGGGGAGGGGAAAAAAAGGGGAGTTTGTGTGCCAAGTGGAGGGGAGCTGAGAGAAAGGGAGTGACGGTGGACTGTTAATGAAGAACGGAGGGGCAAACAATGGATTCCCACAGAGCTCCACTAATGGGGACAGAGACTCGAGCCACTGACCGGCACATTAACTCGACTCACTGCCCCTCACCCAGACAGAGGAATAATGTCGCCTATGAACCAAAAACATGCAACAGAACAACAAACGGTCATTAATGTGGATGTGTCTGCTCCTCCACGCTTATTTATGGGGCAATGTTAACCCACAGAAATATATTTGAATCTATGACCAGCAAACCTGCTTTTAGTCAACATATCTGGTTCTGGTCAAAATCTCTAGTTCATCATCTAGTCATGTTTCTAGGGAGATGACCCCTGTACATCTCTACCACACACACACACACCAAGCATCTACCACGCCACCTACCCACAAGCACAAGCCTTAAAATCCACTTTTTCTGCCCTCAACCACTATCTCCCACACACGTCCCTCCTCTCCATCTAGCTTGGGTGTGTGTTAAAAAACAAACGGCAAGAAAAAAACAAACCCACAAACAGCAGACGCGGAGGTGCCCTTTAAGTGTGTGCCATGTGCATTTCATTTAGGACAGCACGGCCAATTAAATTCACTTCATCAAATATATTGGCACGACAATCTACCAGAAACGTACACCACAGAGAGTGCACATCTTTTCGTCCAATTATTTGTGCGTGCGGGTGTGCTATAACAAAACAGCCTGCACACGTTTGTGCGTTCCATTTAAGTGGTACTTCCAGTCAGGACTCCACGTAGCCCGGGCGGAGCGGGGCCACACAGAGAGATGGGCGTGGTGGAGCCGGGGTGACTGACAGCCTGACTAACTCCACTCTGCTTACACCTGTCCTGGTGACTTTGATGTGTGCAGAGATCAAACACAACCACAAAAAAAAAGTCAGGGCAGGCAACAACCCAGCCATCCGCACCACATTAACTGCTGTACTGATATACCGTCATGAAGATCTGCTTTTGACAAGAAGACAGCCACGGGGAGATAAAAGCTTGAAAAAAAAAAACTTAACATCAGAGTACAACCCAAATATACACGATGAGGAAAATAATTAAGTGGCGGCATTAGAATTACTGGATGAAAACAGAAAATTACCAAAAAAAAAAAAAAAAAAAAAAAAGAGTTTCAATTGGATGTGTGTGAGCTCCGCTTTGTTCTTAATCAGCTCGGCATGCATGTTGCTTCTGTGTTTATTAGTACATGCTTTTTATACAACTTATTAAGGGAAAACATTTTTTTTAAATATATCATCCCTAAAGTAGAGCGCAATACAGTAAATCGATCATTTATTATGTGCATAAATGAATTGTACTATTATTTAAGCCAAAACCATCCAGTCGTTAAGTTTCAGAAGCTGGAGCAAAGGAAAAGTTTTTACTTAAAAAAAGAAAAAACATTACCAATAAAGATAGCAATTATATTACTGTCGTACATATGTTCAACTAATTGCCGCAGCTTTGAAATATTACAGGTTGTGCCCTGTGGACACGCTGCGCCTTGCTGTGCCTTTGCCTCAGTGAGGATAAGTCAGGACAGGCTCTGGGGAACGGGTGCAAAACTCTGGGGCCCAGCGGCTGTGCACATATACAATATCTAATGTGCGCGTGTATAATGTGGTGTGTATGCGAGGGCACTGATGTTTTCACACTCCCTGCCTGTATAAACAAAGGGAAGCTGGGTAAGGCCGTCGTTGAAGAAAACAAGAAATGCTCAGAACAAGGGGGAACTGCAGCAATGAAACTGTAGCGCAAAACACCACAAACTAGCCACTGAAATTAGACCACAGCCTTGTAGTGTTTTTTTTTTGTTTTTTTTACACAGTGACTGTGAGTTCCAAATGCTTTTCCAAAATCCACATGGTTAACAAAACAACCACAGCGACAACAGGGGCTTTTCGCCCTCTGCCCCCGGGGAATGCTGCTCTGATTTGTTGAGTTGACAAAAACACGATTACGTCCGAGCACATCCTGACCGACTCCAGCCAAACGTGCAACAGGGGAATGTTCATCTTGGAGATCACTATTTTTCAGCCGTGTGCACAATCTCAGCATGAGGTATATATTAAATGGAAAAAAAAAAAAATGTGTCTGTTGGTGCAGACTCCAGAGAGCTAGAGGAGGAAGATTGAGAGGGAACAGGTGGGCAGGACATTGTGTTAAGGATATAAAATTATACAATATAAGTACAGTTCAATCATTCTTAAAAATATTCGTTTTTGTTGTATTTACCAGCCGTGTTGTATAACAATGGAGGCATATTTTTACAATATAAATGTGCAGGAGCAATTAACTACATTTCATTCCCAAATGTAAAATAATGGAATGAGGGTATAATTGGATGTGGGTTATGGCCCTCCTGGTTGGGGAGAGCATAACCAGCAGTGCCACTGGTGAGCGCTCGGTGCAGTCAAGAGATTTCCAGTCAGCATTTTAAAAATAGACGAGTAATCCCTGCGCTGTTTCCATATCGGCGGGATAATCACTGCTTTGGTTTCTAAAACCATCGCAGTGATAGAAAAGCTTGCACCGCTCGCTACTGGGACCAGCAGCAGAGAGAGAGAGAGAGAGAGAGAGAGAGAGAGAGAGAGAGCTACAACCCAATCACAGAGTGCGGATTTGCAATCCAAACCAAATTCAAAACAGCAGCCGGGCAGAAAGTCTCCGACCCGACCTTTATCAGAGCTCCAACGCCTGCCTACAGTGCGCTTCTTTAACTTTGAAGAAGATAACCAATCCAATTGTTATTTTTTTATAAAAAAAAAAACATCTGCCTGAGAGAATGCAACACTGCCTGGGAATGTAAAAGATGACAAATCCTGCGTGTTTGTGGAAAGTCTGAATAAAAGCAATATGACTCATCAGTGAACACAAAGGGAGGAGCTTGTTTTGTTTTTTGCAGTTGACATACTAATGACCGAAGAAAAAAAAAATCTTGTCCCATTCACACCGTGTTCTTTGGCTGAACCAACTCCAGCAATGCTCTCATATGGCAGGAATGAAGGAGTGAACATCAAACTGCAGAGGGAGAGAGAGAGAGAGAGCGTCCACCTCCACTCGCCCCCCCTCTCACATGCTTTCTCATTCTCTATTTGCGTTACCGACAAACATGACACACAACCAGGAGCCCCATTGTTTATAGTCCACGGAGGAACGTTTGGCTCTTTCCTGGATGGGCTGGATCCGGTATGTGCTGCCTGTCTGCCGTGGTGCGGGGGGGGGATCAACGCGAAGCTCACGGCCCCTGGCACGACACGCTCCATGTGTTGTATACACAAGTACTTTTCTGGCTACTTCATATAGTGTCAACACAAACATAAGTGACAGGAAGTGGGACACTCACAGGACAAACAGCCAAACAAAGATGGAGCTGCTTTTTTTTGTGCTGGGAGATTTAAAAAAAAATCTTTAAAACCAAGAGTGAGGCACTCAAGATAAGATATGAATGAAAACTTCCTCAACGTTTGTGTGTGTTCTTTGAGTGCCCTGGTAGCCTCTCTACAATTGATTCATTGTGTGTGTGTCCAGGTTGGGGCCTCCCTCCCAGGATCATGTGGCTCAGTGTCTATCGTTTTCCTGTAACGGTCCTGGCATATTCTCTCTCTCTCGCTCTCTCATCGGGCTTCACACAGGTCTTACTCTCGCTTCACATTTTTCTCTCAGGAATGTTCCGACCGTGTGTTTAGAGACTGACATGAAAATGGAGAGCAAGAGAATGAGTTACTATTACTATACTATAAAAGTAACCCTATCAGGTGGCAGAGCGCAGACACGAGTTTAGCCCAGATCCGACAAATCTGGATGACACAAGGACTCCCACTGTTTCGGTGAGAATTAATACTAAAAAGGTCAACGTTGGGGAGGGGATTGCGTTCTGCTTGTGCGCAACAGAATACAACCAATTCAGCTGAAGCCACTTAATTAACTTTGCATAACAAGACTTTGATAGATGGGATCTTTGCACAGCGTCATAGACGTAGAAGCGTGCGGCTTAACAGTTTCTAGCTCAGATCAGAAACGCACAGGAGGCCACAACCCTGAGTTGGCCAAGTGTTCCAGAAGAGACGCACAAAGTCACCTCTATGTAGTTCACTCATCTAACGTCCTGGCTCCTGTGGAGGACGGAAGAAAAAAAAAAAAAAACGACTGCTCCACTTTAGGTGTTGCTATAAAATGTACTGCGGCTTTTTCAGAAAGTCCAAGGACAAAGTGTAGCTCTGAAATAAGCACACACACACTCTGTATGCGCGTCTCTGCGACAAGCTTTGGTTGCTGCGCTGTAACCAGATTTGGAGCAGACATTACTGGGGCCTATGTTCTCGCACACACACACACACACACTCTCTACTCGACGCTAGTGACGGGGAAGCCCCAACACAACTAGTGTCTCTCCTTGACGACGGAGAGCGAATGCACCCCCGCATCAGGCCAACCGCCGGCCCCCTGGGAGATCCATCATCACCGTGGAGACCAGCATTTGTTCAATGAAGAAGCCGCAGACGCAGACAATTGATCAGCTCAAAGATAAGAACAGAGTGTTATCTGAACCCTGTACAGCGCCGTATGATGGAGGATTACTGAGGAATTTTACTGTTAATACGAGACAAAAGCCATGGACGCCGTTACTCAGGATTACGAGCAAAAAGCCATTAATGTGTCATGGAGACAGCGTAATTACAGAGTTGTCTGCGCAGCCCTCCCACATGACTCCAGAGAGGATCAACGCCGGGGACGACCAAAACACTCGCACTAAGGCGAGCACGTGTTGATCCGCACAGGCTGTCTGAAAACATGCTACACTACACGCCAGACGTCACATAACCAGGTCGGAGAGAGCAGCTTTAAAAAGAAAAAAAAGACACACACTGTACTTTATGCAGGTAACAGGGTCCAACCAAACATGGCGCACGTGGTGCGCCCCGCCTGTGCAGGTCCTTGACCCCGTTCCTGGGCTGAAAGGAGCCGATGGATCAGCTGAGCTGCAGCGGGTGTCAATCAGAGTTCACGCGGTAACCTGTGCACTCTCGCGTTCTGCAGCCTGCAAACACCCCCAATAACCAGACATACGATGGGATAATAAAAAAAATAAAAAAAACAGTCATGGAGGTATTGCACCAGTCACACTGTACAATCAGTTTTGAAATATAAACATGCAAAGGGTGTATTAGTTGAGGGTATAAAAAAAAATAATCTCTTAAAGTCAAACCATTTAACCACACCACCGTTTCTAAACGACCTCAGAAGAAATACGCAGGATATAAAATGACCTCACTGAGACCGGACAATATAGGTACATAAATAGAGTGAGGAAGTTCTGCGGTGGTTTTGAATTCATTCTTTCCGCGGAGCACCTCCACAGCATTCCCATTTGTGTTTAAAGGCCCAGAAGAACATCGGCCGACTTAATTACAACAGTCGAGAGGCACATTTAACAAGGCGAGGCTGAAATTGAGTTTAATTAGCCTGATAATTCCACGGAAGCCAGATCTGCACACCGCGCATGCTGCAGGGTTAAGTGTGTGTGCGCACGGGGCTTCACCAATAGGAATACCTAATGACTATTTGTAAGTTCAAGAGCGTGTTCGAGGGAGACAGGGGAGCGAGCGGGGCTTCCAGGGAGGGCAAGGCAAGCTCCTGGAGATTCCAGGCAGGCCTGCGGTTTCTCGGACGTCACGTGCTGCAGTGCACACACAGCAAGGCTGAGATAATTACACAGATCACACCTACTACTAAAAACAAACTTCACACTTACTGAGGAAGCTCCAAATGACGGTGTTTATAAATATCACACCTGCATTTTTTTTTTAAGAGGAGAAAAAGTGCATGCACGAGCGCATGCAAATTTTATTTTGTGTACAGCTCCGTGGACCTACACATGATTTTGTTCCATTTTAACTTTCACACGACAATGATGAGAAAAATTGTGTGCGGAGGGAATAAAGCGAGACACAATCAACACAAAGATCTGCACTAATCCCTCAACTTAAAAATAGTTGAACTTGAACTGTGGACAATGGCCAGACTCTCAGCACTCACTAAAATCAGTCATCAGCTCAAGGCAAAAAAAAAAAAACCTCAACACAAGATGTCTGCGCAGGAGAGATTTTTAATGGCCGAGGCCAAAACATTCACACAGATGTAAAACGCTGAGTTAAAGTGAAGAGATGAAAAGATGTGCTTGGGGGGCCCGACGGTGAGCCACGCTAGCATGCGCACGCGGTGCACATGCTCTTTTATCTACAGACGTGTTACTGCAGCGTCTGTTTTTCATGGCTGGGCATGAGCATGACACACAGACGTGCGTGTGCAGTGCACGTAGCTTTGTTGTCTCTAAAGACCCCCCCCCCCGCGCTGTGCTTTCTGTTGACCTCTGACATCTATTCACCGTCATGCATGTAAACATTCACCCATCAGCACTTCACTTATTAGACGCTTGAAACGAGTCATGCGGCACAATCCACACCATCAGCCCGAGTTGTGTTGAACTTGCTCGACAACCAATTAAACCACCATGAACGTCAAACAAAAAAATACTCCGAAATCAAAACAATAGACTTTTTTCACTGGCACACGGCAGTCAAGTCACACACAGAGGATGGCAGCATAAAAAAGGCATCATCTTAAAGAAATCAAACCACACCTAACCTTTCCCTCATTGCCACAACACTTTCTTGTTGCATATTTGCTGAAGCTTGAAGTCAATGCATCAACAAAAAGGAGCTGATAAGCTATACCTAAGTTACAGTGACTCACATTATGCCCCTTTGTTTAAATTCATTCAATAACCAAACTCCACACAGACAAAAGTGAATGAATCACTTTCATATTCATTACATTCATATGTTCTACATATAAACATTTGCAAAGATCAAAGGTGAAATGATAAATAAAGTAGTAAAAAGTCAACAAAGAAGTCGCAACAGATTTATCTGTAGACTAGAAGTCGGCAGCAGTCTCACAAAACACAAATCAGTATAGACATTAGAGCTAATGATACGCCTTAATAATCTGCTAACACACAAAGGAAACGTGCCTCCATGATCCAGGCTAATGGTGGGCAAAATCAATACTGTGATCAATATGGAAGAGAAGTAGACAACACGGCAATTAAGATAAGTTGGGAATTCTTCAGTCAATAGCGGCTTTAGTGATCAGGAAATTCAAAACAATGAGCTCTTCAACAAGAGCCAATTATTGCACAGTGCACATTTGCGTTTTAGCAGTCAGCGGGTGAACACTGAAGCCGAAGCGTGCTGTAGAAATAAATGTGTGGACCAAGTATTTGTGGCGACACGTAAGTGGCTGGTCAGCCGCACAGAAGCCAAAACCAAGATCTGATCCCTGATTATTACACATATCAAATAGTTTCCCAGATTACTTCCTGCTTAAAATGTGTCAGGGTTCTTTTTGTGTGTGTGTGTGTGAACTCGGATAATAAAAATAAAAAAAAGTGAAGCTTTGCTTTCTGTTGTGACAGATTTAAATCAGTGATTTATGCTTTGGGTTAAATGGGCTGGTGCGTTTTACCAGAGGTTATGAAGTACAAAAGCAGAGAGACGGCACTTCTCAGTGGAGAGGAAACATTTCTGCCAGTTAAATTTGTACTAATAGCAGTTTAGAGACACCAAGAGTCATCAGATTTTGGCTGGGCGGAGGAAAATATTCCCCAAATGGAACCAAAATGGAACCAAATGTTGTGCAGACGAGAGGACGCGTGAGAGAGTGGTGCAGATGTGGCCATCATCATAGTGTGCCATGTCTCACGGCCTTAACATGATTTTTTTTTGGGGTGGTGTCACATCTTGAAGGATTATGGCTAAACATCACGCATCATAAACACCATCGGTTAGACGGAGCTTCCAAGTGTGTGTGTGTGTGTGTGGGGGATTGATGGATGGATGGAGGCAGGAGGGATGGGGGGTGGGTGTGGTGGTGAGGGGGCTCTGACGTAAACAAC
The DNA here is from genome assembly GCA_016785305.1 of Colistium nudipinnis. Taxonomy (NCBI): domain Eukaryota; kingdom Metazoa; phylum Chordata; class Actinopteri; order Pleuronectiformes; family Rhombosoleidae; genus Colistium; species Colistium nudipinnis. The sequence continues at coordinate 45,697 of JAFBJU010000311.1, forward strand.
AATAAAACATGAGACAAAGTTTCCCAAACCTCCTGTTTTCTAAATCCCCAAACGGCCCACAGACAAGGTCCGGAGTGGAGATGACAAAACAGGGCATTCCAGGGCTCACTTGATTATTCCCAACTTCCTGCTCGCAGAGACGCTCCCAACACAAAGGAATCAACAAGAGAAACGCCGGCATCAACACATCGCACAACTGGACGCAGACTGAGTGCCTGAAAAACAGACCAACACACACACACACACACACACACACCCACACACTGGGGCCTTTGTGTGCACTGGAGCAAATACTAACCCAGACAGAAAGTCATTCTGGACCACCTGTTCCTTAACACAATATAGAAGCAGGGGCTGCTCTGTTGTGGGTGGCTGTTGTGTAGAGATTGTGCGTTTAACTCCGGCTTCCATTACTACAGCTGGTTAAACGGTGCTACTGTATCTGAATGCGTTCTTCTACTGTATACAATACATCAGATGAGGATGAGGGAGCCCTCGATGACTGTGTGTGGTCAGCAGATAAAGGGCAGCATTTGTTCGTGGTCACTCCGGGTGACCTGCGCCCACACGGGGACATTGGCACACACAGATTAACCTTAAAGGGCCGCCCGTGTGTCTGAGCTCCTGTGCGATCAAAAGATCCAGAAACAGCAGCACAGCGTTAGAAAAATGCGAGTGCTGAATTTAAACACAAATTTCGTGATGCAGTCAGAGTTGGACAAAAGAGACAAAATGGCGCATATGGTCTGCGGTCAACAACTCTACCATCCTATCACGGTGCGACAGCGGGACACAGGCGCCCCTTTGTCAGAGACAGCTGCCACTGCCACCACAGCCATCAATTATTCACCGGAGCTGTGCCTCCTTGTTTACCTTTGAGGCCGCGGTGAGTCAGTGTCGGGTCCAAATCCCTCTGCCACCGCACTGAGTCACTGCGTGCACGTCGCATGACCCACGCCCAGCATCAAACAGGAAACGACACGGGGCTGAAAGTCAACGGGACCACACAGGGTGGGATATAATCATAATGGCACCTTGAGCTTCCGTATTCCTCGGCCTCAATAGGCCTGCAACTGAATATGTCCAAAAAAATCTGAAACCCAAATAATGCAAATTGGTTGTTTAATTCAATACAATGCTTCGAAATCCTAAAAGTATTCTTATCCCTGCATAAACATGGAAGCGGCTGGAACCAGAATATATTTGGGTTTTTTGGTATGAGAAATGACATTGGAAAAAAAACTGACTGATGACTTCAATAGTTGTGGGGTTTTAATGTAGCTTTTCCAAATGCACCTCATCACAAATAATGAGCAGGTTCGCATTAGGTACATTATGATTTACTGTCCACACTGTGCAGCAGCAGCATTTTACACATTGACGCAGTTGGCAATGCTGCAATTTCCCAGGAATAATGCATCTTCTCTGTGTCTGAAATCGAGAGGGAAGGAGGGAGGTTGCGTAAGCCAGACAGAGCAAACATCCATCCACACTTCTCTATCTCTGTGACCTCTTCTCTGTCTCCGTCTGTCCTCACGGGTGGATGGACGGCACTGACCCAGAGGCCCAGTGGACCCAGGCTCAGTTGAGCTCAGCTCCTCCAGTGGAGGTGCCAGAAGCCCCCCCACCCCCCGTTAATCCATCTCCGGAATAAAACCGCCCCCCACCACCACAACACTCACTCTCACACACACACCTCCCATTACCCCTTGGTCCCTCCAGATTGGGGGGGAGGGAGCAGGCAGGAAGTGAGGACCAGCTGGTCATCAGCTCAGACAAAGAAACCTGCTGAATGTCCTCTGGCATCAATAAGAAATTCAAATCTTCCCCCCGTTGCTTCTTGGTGGCCTCGACAGGTCTGGATCTCTTAATTTCCAGGCACTGTGAAACAGCTCAATATTGTACAAGGGGGAAGAAAAATTACAGAAGTAGGGTTTTTTTTTTCCCTATCAACCTCTACTTCACTTTTTCTCACAGATGCAGTCTACAGACACAGTGGGGGCAGGGTCAGTCGCAACCGCAAACAGAGGAAATCTTCTAATCTGGCCTGGTGCAAAAATGCAAAACACTTCCAGCCACAAATCTTATTCGAGATTCATTTACACTTGTGGAACAATAGAGCCGATGGCTTCGGAATGCTTCACCAAAGGGGGGGGGGGGGGGGCCCCCCCCCCCCCCCCCCCCCCCCCCCCCCCCCCCCCCCCCCCAGAGAGGCCAGTGGCAGGTGTAATTTATCTGTGCTCCTAGCCTAGTTCAGCCATTCACTGGGGAGACACAAACCAACACAACTCTACTGCACACTGTGAGGAATTTATGCTGAGGCTATTTTCAATATTCCCTACGATAAAGGTTTATGAAATAAGGACAGAAAATAAAACCCCTTGATTATTCACGCTTGGACAAAACAATGGTGGATCAACTCACATTCTGATAGAGCCGAGAGAAGGGGCCCAATTTGGGATTTTAATTGACCCGGGGCTGAGCATACACGAGGGACCCGAAAGAAAGCGCAGATTTTTTTTATCAGTGCATTTATGTGCTCGAAAAGAGATGGAAACGGCTGGGGGGGGGAAAGGTTCCCGGGGGAGGTACTCGCTGAAATGCACCGGCTTGTGCTGTGGGTCAAATCTGCGGGGCTGATGGGGTGTTTTCACTGCCGGATGGAGCCCTAATCTGCCTTTAAGACGCACGTAGCCACGTAGCCACACACACACACACACACACACACACACAAGCAGACCGTCAACTGGTGACAGTGGAGGATTAAAAAAACTGCACAGCCATCCTTCCTATTTATCACAGACACACAAGTGTGGGAACGTACGAGTTTCGTGACCTCCACCTCAGCTGTTCGACCGCTGGTGGAACCGAAAGCCGGTGAACTTGTGACTTGTGGTTAGTAGAGACGCGCGCCCTCGCAGGCGTACAGTATTGGCTGTGAAACATCTCGTGTCTATATCTGACGACTGTACCTACTAACGTCCTATTAGGTAATATTACTGGGAGCAAAGTAAAAACCTGTTCCACAAACTCAGGTGGGGACACAGTGGATCAACTCACATTCTGATAGAGCCGAGAGAAGGGGCCCAATTTGGGATTTTAATTGACCCGGGGATGAGCATACACGAGGGACCCGAAAGAAAGCGCAGATTTTTTTATCAGTGCATTTATGTGCACTGGGGGGGAGAAAGGTTCCCGGGGGAGGTGCTCGCTGAAATGCACCGGCCTTTGTGCTGTGGGTCAAATCTGCGGGGCTGATGGGGTGTTTTCACGGCCGGATGGAGCCCTAATCTGCCTTTAAGACGCACGTAGCCACGTAGCCACACACACACACACACACACACACACACAAGCAGACCGTCAACTGGTGACAGTGGAGGATTAAAAAAACTGCACAGCCATCCTTCCTATTTATCACAGACACACAAGTGTGGGAACGTACGAGTTTCGTGACCTCCACCTCAGCTGTTCGACCGCTGGTGGAACCGAAAGCCGGTGAACTTGTGACTTGTGGTTAGTAGAGACGCGCGCCCTCGCAGGCGTACAGTATTGGCTGTGAAACATCTCGTGTCTATATCTGACGACTGTACCTACTAACGTCCTATTAGGTAATATTACTGGGAGCAAAGTAAAAACCTGTTCCACAAACTCAGGTGGGGACACACCCATCGGGGACGTGTTCCATTTTTCAACTATGGAAAAGCCAGAACAAGAACAAGCAGATATACCCGAAGCAAAACGCCGCCACCGCCGCTGCGGCCTACTCCCACCGTGTGACACGGACCTACAATGAATCCTAGAGATGACCATTCCAATCATGAGACGTTTAATGTAAGCTCTATCGGGGGAAGGAAACAGGGAGAGCCGTGATACCAGATACGAGGGAAGTGATCGGACCGGTGAATGGACTTCTTTGTAACCTGTCATGGGACTTGAGAAAAATGTAATTCCCTCTTCCTTAACATGATCTTTGAAGCAGTGCTAGATCCCCCAAAGCAACAAAGATATATTCACATCCCTTTAGTTGAAAAAAGTACCCAGAATGTGTACATGCCAATGTATATATTGTGGGGTATTACTTTTAACCACATTAGTTGATAAGTGACATCAATGCTTCTTTTTAGGCAAAGTAGGCCTACTAATATCAACTAAAAGAATATGCTATAGGAACAATATTTTTTATACCAATAAATCAACCATTTTTCCACAACTTCTTCAGGGTTTTAAATATCACCGTGGCTCCTTTCTAGTGAAATTACTTGGAAACAACAAACAATTCCTAATAGCAAAACAAAAGAGCCATTAAGGGTAATCTGAGATTAGTGCGGGGCCTATGAGGGAAAAAAAAGAGCCGCGTGCAGCATTGAGTGGCAAGGATGTGTGGGAGAGAACAGGTTCAATAAACCCATTTCAAACAGTCCCATGTGTCAACGATCACTGTCTGGGTGCTCTGTCCCAGATTGCACAAAAGCAAAGCTAAAACGTTCTTGATCTGTCAAATGGAGATATCGTTATCACAGGACATAATCTGAGATGGGGGGGAGGGGGGTCGTTGAGGGGGGGCTATATCACAGCAAATTTAAGAAACTGTCAGGACGTCTAAATCGCCATCTGTTCACCGTCTTTAAACCCCACCAAATACGATCTAGAGCATTCACCCCCGCGGAGCCGCGCTGAACCAACCAACAAGTCGCTTTACGAGTTACCGGGCCCCTGTGTTTCAAACAATCGGACGGCTGTATCGTTCATTTCATTGTGTACGTCAATGATTTTAAAATGTTACAACACACAAATCAACCTGACGGAGTGTAACCCGGCTTGACTGGTTTACATGTTTGTGACTGTGTCGTCGGCCCCCCTTCCCCTCCCCTCCCCTCCCCTTAAAAGGAAGAGACAGTTTGTGAAGGTGTCGCCTCTGAGCCGATTAATCTCTGCCTGTGGCATATGTTGAGGTTGGTGCACGTCGACATTGTCCATGGATCTTCGGCCCGCCAGTTAAAAATAGAAGCTTCGACAAAGACGGACACAGAAGTCCACAGACTCATCTCTGAGTGGAATGCACAGTGACAAGGAGAAAAAAACACTCGGCTGCAATAAGGCCTTCAGAGACTTAAACTCTCCTCTGAGCTCATTATGATAATACCATCATCATACAGTCATTCCCCTCTGTGAACAGGGCTGACCTCTCGCGCTGCCCCCGCCTCCCCCTATGCCCGACTCGGATGAAACAGAGAGCACCCGTATGCTTTTTGTCTGCACGCTACGTATCCACCACAACCGCGCGGGGACATTGTGTCACCATGCATTTATGTCTCCCGGGTGAATCCAGGCTCCGCACGGACAGCGTCGCAGAGGCCCGCCCGCGCCGGAGTCCCCGTGTGCATCCGTCACTGCGTATTTCGGAGCCGTGCGTCAGGTGCACCGCGGATGAACCGAGTGGAGGAGACGCGGCGCTGTCTGCAGAGACAGCCTCGTCAGGCAAAGTTGGCCTCGCCGAGTTATGGTGCCAAGAAGAATCCCGGTCACGTTAGCTACCGGGGAGCCAAAAGCCGGTTTAATATTGAGCTACTACTGCATGCGTGTCTGCACAATAACATTTAGTTATTGTGGATTGAGAATTGAGAGAAAATGCGTTGCGTCTACAGTGTCACACACGTGGACAGATCAGGGTTATGGTGTCATTGGCCAAAAATACACTCAAAAAGGAACAGTGAAAGGCAGTTACGAAAATAACTACGAGTCAAATATGAACACAAAACATAAAAGTTCTATTGTGTATCATTCCCAGAGGTGAACAGGCGGCGGGCGCCGTGTCAGCACCTCAGCCGCCGTTGACCTTGACTTGTTAACAAACGTCATTCGTGAATGTGCCCCTTGTCCCTTTCACCACCCGACGAAAGCCACGAAATGCGAGAGACTAACAATGTCCCCAACAAAAAGGCCCCTCTCCATCGCAACCACAACCACCATCCGGTCCTTGTCCGATGCACGGAAACTGAACCAAACAGTGAGAAAGTCCAGCGAGAGCAAATGTTTTGTTTTGCTTGTGTAAAGAGCTGCGAGGGGTGAAAAAAATGGGTTTACAACAATCTATAATAAACTTTCAGACCATGCAAACGGGAACTTTTGTCATGTTTGGGATAGTGGGAGTGAGGGTAGGGGCGGCGCTGGGACTCATTCCACGCATGCCTTCCCACATCCAACCCCACATCGCTATACACAACATTGTGTGTGCCAGCTGTTTGGGTCCAAGATCCTCTACATCCCCCACCACACACAGACACACACACACACACACACACACACTTCACTTGATTTAACCCCACACCAACAACAAGGACACACTCCTCATCACAGACCTGCAAAATAAGACAAACATGAACCATCTGTTGTGTTGCTCTCTACTGATTCCATGTTGCGTGATGCTTGACAAACACTCACATCCATTTAACAACGTGCAAAGCAGATGTTGTCCACCGAGTGTAAACATTGTTGATACCTAGTGGGGATGAAGGCCAAACACATTCTATGAACCAGGTTAAGCAAGGAGGAATGCAGGAGGAACCTGGTCAGGCTGCATCATGCAACCTCAGCTGACAGGTATCAAACCTGTATGCATGCGTGCAGTGACGAAAACACACAAATGCAGAAAACCCCCAAAACAGGTGTGTGGTGGGAGTTGTGTGTGTACCTTTGGAAGCTCTTTGAGCTGGTTGGCATCGAGCAGCAGCTCCTCCAGGCTGCGGCTGTAGCGGAACACCTCATCGGGGACCGTCTGCAGGTTGCAGTGCCGCTTGTCCACCGACTCGACGTGGCGGTTGCAGCGCCACAGCGGGATACACTTCAGCATGTCCGGCCGCCGGGGGGAGGGTTTGGTCGCCGGTGCTACGGAGCTCTCCGCATCGGAGGGTGGACGGCGTGGAAGCGGGATCCCTCAATGTCAAAACACTGCGTGTGTTCCCACGACGACCCCGAGGAGGCCGAAATCCACTCAATCCCCACAGCTATAATAATAAAAATAATCCCGTGGCTGCGTTGAGAGATATTCCCAATCCCAGTTCAAATGTGTCCGGGTGTTTTTCACGTGTATCCACCGCGGAATTAAGATTAGCACACACCAAAGCGGCAGCTCCCACTCGGCTCGACCGTTTCCCCACTTCTTCCACTTCACACGGACGGAGCAGCGTTAGCATGCTGCGCTACCCCCGCCTTCCCTGGATCACACCCGGAGGTCCGCCGCGGTTCGCTGTACAACACGCAACCGACTGCCAGTGGAACTGTCCCCGGCATGAGTTGCGACGGTTCACGGATTATCGCGGAGCTCACGCGTACCACGGAGCGAGTGAGCTGAGATTAACGCGCGGCGCTGGGGAAGTGCTCGTCCCCGCCGGCTGTGTTGTTAGCTTTAGCGTTAGCGTTAGCTACCGTCGGCTGCTCGCTCCCACTGTTCGCGCTGTCGCTGTTCAAAACTCTTTGTGCGTCTACATCCCGTTTTACGGTAAGGCGTCGACAAGGACCCCGCGGTGCATTCATTATACCACGTAAACAAGCAACCCGGTCCAAGAAGGTTCCTGAAAGGTTGACAAATAGTTGTATTCATTTGTTAAGTTTGACGAAATTATTTTTCATAAATTGTTGCAGAGAAACGTATTAACTTTCTTGCTTGGCAAACTTCTCGGCCCCTTTTTAAAAGTCATTTTATTTCAGGGATTTACTTTCTAAGCGAGTAATTTTAGAAATCAATAAAAAAATATAGAATCGAATCCTCATTTTATTGCATAATTTTACAGAATGGTATCAAAATATCAAAATGGCAAAGGAGCTTCAGCAATCTCCACCATATTCCTGTAAAACATATCCCCAAGTACCTCAATGATCAAAAATAAATACATTTTATTACAAAATTTTAGATTAACTGGAGATTAAAATGATATGCAATATATGCATACGGGATTGATACAGGAAACCTACTCCCTTACATTCACTCAAATCAAACAGGTTGAAGTAGAAATATATGTTGTTTTACTTGATTATACTCACTTCATTGTCAATGACATTAAACGCAAGAAAAATACACATTTAAAGACTTCATGCAACAACTGTTAACAACTAGCTAAATCATAAATTTCTGTCAGTTGGCACTGCATATGAAAAATTGGAAAAGAAAATGTATTATCAAAAAAAAACACATCGGGATAACTTAATGTAGTTCCAGTTCAGAATGCGTAGTTTACGACGTATACTTGAATGCAACATGCACACAGGCTTTACCGTAAAATGTAATGTAGACACACGGTGATTTAAAAGGGGGTGGGGCGACTGTAGATGACGTCTCTGCAAGTTTGGTTTTCAATTTTGCTTAATTTTAAAACTAATTTATTTTTGAAATGTGGTTTATTCACAACGACGCTTGTGCTTGAAGCTGTTGTTTTTAAAGGTATAATTCTGAGATAAGTTGTGGCTTGAATGCACCTGAAAGTAGTTCACTGCCAATAAACAAAGATAATAACTTCTTCCTTTTTTTTGGTTGCCAGTTGATAAACAACTTTCGGGTACAATTACCGGAACACCGAGGGAACAGTCAGTGAACAATGAGGGAACTATGGGGGACACTGAAAGAACAATGAGGGAACTCTGGGACACTAGGGTGAGATGATGGGGAGACGGAACAGATGCAGAGATAATGGAGGACAAGACAGGAAAAAATTAAGAGCTAAAACCAGAAGTTGGCATTAATGACAATTAAACTGCCAATTGCCATAAAACCAGAAAGAACAATTACAAAGCAACTTTTAGGTACATTACCGCCACCTTCTGGACTTTCAAATAAAGAAAATTAATCTCCAGTACACCTGCTGGCAAACTTCTTTGGTGCAAACCTGCCATTTCACTAATCCTTTACTGACTGACACCCACCACTAATGAACCACAGAAGGAGGAGGTGTGGCCTTGGCTTATGTCCTGTGATGTTTCTGAGATGAAAGTCAGAATTCTGAAATTGTGACTGTAATGACCCTGCGGTGACACTAATGTTCTTAGATATTTTTTCTTTATCTATAAAGGTGGGGGCGCCTTATTTAAGAAGAGCCAGGAAATAGTGGTGGGGTAAAACCAGAGGGTGGTGCTTATGTAACAGCTGCAAAAAGCAAAGAAGAAAATTCAGATTTTTTTGTAAGGAGCAGCGGTAATGCAATGTTAGGATGTCAACTTTCGTAAAAACCCAAAAGATGCCCCAAAAAAAATTGGTTGCCAATCTCACAAGAAAACAGAAAAGCTAATTTCAGAAGCCTAACGTAGAACCACAGTATTACTTTTATCCATTATTCGTTAATTAGTCTGCAACATTCAACAGTTGAAAATGTGTACATCAGCAAATAATGAAGATGATGTCCCACTTATAGAATCTAATGGCTACGTAGTGGTAAGGCTCCTTGGGAGTGGGGTTTATGGATGTGTGTACCAGTGCACGAGATTAGACACAGAGGAGCCAGTGGCTGTAAAGGCTATATCCAAATATTATAAAAAGTATGGTCGAAATGAGGTGGACAAGCTTGAACAACTCAGGGACCTTGATCAAGACAAGAACAACTTCATTCAGTTAAACTGGCATTTTGAGCTCCAGGGAAATATTTATATTGAATTTGAAAGCCTGGACACGACTGTGGATGAATTAATCGAGAGCTTCAACAGGCCCCTGTATCTGTCGGAGATTCAAGTGATCACCCAGCAGATGCTGGAGGCCCTGTATACCCTCAAGAACATAAGCATGGCACACACAGACATCAAGCCAGAAAACACAATGTTGATCAATCATCAGCTGCAGCCCTTTAAAGTGAAGCTGATTGATTTTGGTTTGGCTTGTTATGTCTCCGAAATGAAAATTGGTGATATTATTGTTCCCCTTGCTTACAGGCCCCCTGAAGTCATATTGGGCCTTCCTCTGAATGAGGCTGTGGACATGTGGGCCCTCGGCTGCATGATGGCCACCATGTACATTAATGACGACTTATATTTAGGGGATAGCGAATCGGAGATCATGGAGGGTATTGTGCTGTTGCTTGGTCAGCCTGCTGACCACTTGCTGAATGCCGGCATTTATACCAAAAATCATTTTCACAAAGACTTACCTAGTTCTCCATGGAGTTTGAAAAAAAACTACAGTCTGGAATCACTGTCAGAGAAGTGCTTGGCAATCTCCGAGACCGGCGAGCAGAGCCACTGTTTCCCCAGTCTCAATGACATTGTGATGATTCGCCCAGGCACAGCTGAACATGCGGACACACGGGCCTTTATAAGCCTCCTTAAGCAGATGCTGCAGGTGGATCCAACACATAGAATCACCCCCAGTGAAGCTCTGAGGCATCCTTTTATCACCATGAAAAAGTTCCCCAGTGATTTAATTTACTTGGAAGACAAATCTGATCAGGAACAATCTCCTCCCACCCCCAATGAGAAACCGCCACCCACAGCATGCATCCATGAAATCCTTACCGCTCGTACAAATGATGGGCCCGCCGCTGCAGATGACAATCCTAACCTGGACGTGTCATTAGCCTGTTTGACAACACAAGAAGGAAGCACAGGTTCAAAAATCAAACAGGTCTTTCAAGAGGATATGCAGGCTGTTCATGAGCACATGATGTTGCAGAGCAGATGTAATTTAACATAGATGACATAGGCGGTGCAGATGGCCCCTGTAAGTGTTTCAGTGTAGAATGAACACAGACGGGCAGATTCACCATTCTGCGACTCAGGAGCCAAATATGGCTCTTCTTAGCGCTCTCTCCTACCTACCTGTGGCTTTCATAAAAAAGTACAAGTGGGAATCTGAGCCGGGTGAAAATTGAAAAAGTAATTGTATGGCAAACCTGCCAGCAAGAGGCAAAAGAACACACAGCTTGTTCAGTCTACTGGCCCTGGAGTGCTACTCTCACAAGGGACCGTGGTGAGGAGACACATGGAGAAGCCATAAGATGCTTATTAGATGTCCAAGACATTCACCAACTATTTCATTAGCATGAGTCTCTAATCAAATATCCATTGAAAATAAGTTAATGGGGGGAAAAAAAAGAATACAGCACAATATTTACTTCTTTGGGTTTTACAGCAGTTTGCCTCTTTTAAATTGCATTTACCACTTCACCCATCCAATACAGTATATCCTGTCCCTCTTGTTCAGAACTCATTCCACGTGTGGTATTTCCAGTTCCTGAGTACATCACATATAAATCATGATACTGTTAAATTGACTGATTTTAAATTGGGTGAAAAAAAAGAACTTGAAAAAGTGTCCAAATCTTGAGCCTCTGTTCTTTATTGGATAATGGTTAAACTCATAAGATCTTCACGCGTTGCTGGAGCGACTTCACATGTGGCTGTTGAGCGGAATATAGCACCCTGCCATTGTGAGCTCACCCCTGCCTTAACAGGACCCTCAGCTTTCCAACTGAAGGTGATGTTCCACTAAGGTCCAGAGACTTTGGAGGTGCGCCACCTCTGGGCCGGTTCCTTTGAGTAAGAAGAGCGTTTCTGACACCTTTGCTGAAACTGCGATGGGGGGTTGCCACCATTTCCAGAGTCTGTAAGCCCCTTTTTCTTCTGCCTGCCACACCCAGGGGACCTGGACGTCTTGTGTGAAGTCTGGGAGCCTCTGGACTTGTACCTCGTGGTCCTTGCTCTGCTGTATGGGCGCTGAACACATTCCTTTGTCTGGCAAGACTTTTCAGCTTTGAATGACATACTCTGAGAGTCGGGATGAAACACTCGACCTGGCACCACAGGCATGTTGGTGAGGTCTTTCTTAATGTTCTCAGGTAGAGCAGTCTGAGCTAGCAGAGTGTGCCTGCGCGTCAGCATGGCCGACGACATGGCAGACCCAATGTCCCTGGTCAGTTGCGCGTGGACCAAAAGGGCCGAGTCGATTAAGGTCACGCCGTTGTGATCCTCTGCAGTGGCAATTTGTCTAATGGCTGCCAACAAAATAGCCAGTGCGTTTCCTGACCGAGCCGCACGGCTGGCAGCGTTGTAGGTACGACACACCAGGTTGTCTGTTTTATGACACTCCCTGGTGGGACAACAAGCATTGGCAGTCACCCACTCTGGGTGGAGCGACTTCAGGGCGGCCATTTCCTTTTCAGCTGGTGGCATGTCAGTCAGCCCGCTCTCTGAATAGAATTGGGATCGTGCAAGTTTACGGCATCCGGCATTAAATTGTGGAGGGCTGGCAGGGTTGCTCCAGGCCTTTCTGAGCATTTGTAAATATTCAGCAGCTGCTGGAAAACAACCTGAAGGTGGAGACGGAGAAGCCCCAACCCAATCCTCTGAAGATGGGCCTTCAGCGGTTCTACTCAGACCCACCATCTGAGCTGCACTTAAAATGGTTGCCAAGAGGTCATTAGTCGAGACCTCGTTGCAATGGACGCTGCCGTGTTCCGACAGATTCTCTTCACGTTGCGAGGAGTTGTGCGTCTCTTGCTCCATGGGGCCCACTGACAACTGATCACTTCCAAAAGGAGAACCGTGAGCATGCAGCGACAGGACGTCCGACTGATCTGCCATCTCCGTCCGAGAGGACGCACCCTCTGAAACGGCACCAGGGACCAGCCAGCCAGCCTCCATCCGATCCACTCTCTTAGAGAGACTCTGGATGGCTTCGATGACCCTGAACTGAAAGTCATCTCCTTGCGTTAGACGTTCTGCCATAGGTAAAGCTCTCGGACATTCGTTAGGATCAGTGTCCCCTTAGTGGGGTCATTGAACGATTCCTGGATGAGCGTCCCTCGGCCTGCTCAGCATGTCTGCCGTCCTTTGAATGAAGACGGCCACCATCTCATCCTCCTTTCATCTCAGATTCTGACTTTAATGTAAGAGTTCTGTTTGACATTTCAAGTCTGTGATTCAAATCAGAGGTAATGTTGCTTTTGGTTGACAAATAAAGACATTTTAGGAAATAACTAACACATACCTAGCATCATTTGATTCTTTTAATTCTGTTGTCCTCAATTCTTGTGCGTTACGGCAGTTGACACATTTTAAGTTGCATTACTGCCAGCCTTCCGCCTCTTCCTGTCCTTTAGGTCAACATCTCTGCTCTGTCCCTCCATCTGTCCTGGTCTGCAACAACTCTCCACCTCCCTGAAAACAACGTCAAGAGATAATTAAAGGACAAAAGATTTTCTGTTGAAAGGTAAAAGAGCTTATATTAATATTTGGAGGGTCAAAAAGTAATCAGTTGAATTTCTTTTCATCAATCCGATTTGATCTCTTTTCCACCATCTACTTATTATATTCTCCACAACCAAATGTTTGTGTCGAGAAATTAGACGCTCCAAACTGAAAAATGAAATGAAACGGTTAAATTCGGTAAGCACATTTACTAATATATCTTGAACAGTATTTTCCAGCATTGTAAAAAAACAAAAACAAAACAGGCCTCATCCTTTTTTATCTGGACAAACAATAACCTTTAATATCAAAGAAAAGTGTTTACATGTCCTGGCAATTTAACGAAAGAAACAAAAAGGAACAAAAGCAGGAAAACCTCAAGGTTTTACAAGGCTGGATAACAAAAAAAAAAAAATCAAAAAATTCAAAGATGCACCAAAAAGGGAATCTTCACAGATCACAAAGCAAAATCTGACACTGAAGTATTGATGAATGGATCATACCAATGCGGCAATAAACATTAATATCAACAGCAATTTTAAAAAAATAATTACAAGGTTGTGGCCCACATCTCTAGCTGCAGTGACTGTGACAGAAACAGGTAGGGAGAAGGGCGCTGGTGAACCGCCTTCAGACGCTTTAGGCCGACAGGTCACTGCTGTTGAAGCGGTCTTGGTCGTAAACCTCCGCCACCACTTTGCGACCCCCGAACCAGCGGTCATTGAGGGCCTGGATAGCTTTGTTCATCTCTGAGGCCATGGAAAACTCCACAAAGATTTTGACAATGATATCGGCATCTTCCTCCTCGCCCTGCTTCTCCTGGTAAATGATGACTCGGTTGACGGAGCCAAACTTGCCGCACTCCTCCGTCACCTCGCCCTCCAAGTCGTCGTCGATGTCCTCTGGTCCAACCATATTTCGAAGCACCATTACTGTAGACTGGAAGAAAAAACGGCAAGATTCAATGGGGGTTGAATAAATTAAAGACGCAATAAAATGCTCCCCCCCCCCTCTTCATTTCCAAAATCTCACCTCAGATTTTCTAAGAAGTTTCTGCATCACCATATGCCTGGCACTGCTGCCCGAGATGCTCATATGCTCCTGGTCACTCAACATCTCCTGGCCTGTACCGTCCTGCAGCATCTCTTCCTTCTCCTCTTTCTTCTCTTGTTGGTTGGAGCCACCGGCTGGATTAGCCAGGACCGGTGGCGATGAAAGGACTGGGTTTACGAGACCGACCTGGGGAAGCACGGGTATGGGCGGACGCACGGGAGTCACACCTGCAGACAGAAGACAGACATTTATCCACCTTTTCCGCTTAAACTTGTTCAGTCTAGACCTAGACGATGGACTGAGAAAACAAACAGGTCTCAACAACGATAAAGCCATGGTGAGAGTTATGGCAGCCTTTAACAGACTAAACTAAGAACCTTCTTTCTGTTATATTTGAGGAACTTTCTTACTACTGAAAACAGCTTAATAAAATATAGCGGGTGAGGAATACGTCTGGACCGTTTTGCAGGTCTGTTTGCGACACGTTACCTGTGAATTTACTTGGAAAAATGAAAACATTAATGCTACTTCCAAGTATTACACAAAGGAAAAGAATATAGGCAATTTGCATAAAAAAAATGGTTATAGCCCTAAGACGCAAGTTTTAAATCGCGTGTTTCTTCTATACCTACCTGTGATGACCCCTGGGGCCTGTGCAGCCATAACAGCCTGAGGTATTCCCATTTGCTGACCAAGAAGTTGGGGCGCAGCTAACGCCCCCAAGACTGATGCGCCGGCTACAGCCTCCTTAAGAGAGGGGGGGCCGAAGACATTAGGTAAGGGAAACACACAGAGCACAGCACAAGGCAGCACAGTCAACGATCACACAGCATGGCACACAGTGAGCTCAACGTCGCCTCTTGGCAAGAATCAAAATCACCAACAGGGTTTCAGTTACACATGTACTAAGCAACCATTGGCTTTTCCTAGCAAGTCCAAAATGAAAGGCAATCAACAGAATAAAACTTCTCTCCTCCGCAAACACATTTGCCATTCATTTCCCACGGCAACATAGCTGGGCAGGTGGTGGTTAAGAGACTTAGCTGACACACTTATCAGTGAATGGGAGGACCACTGATGAATTATGTCTCTATAAAATGTGTACTATACAAACAAAAAGGATTAGTAGTGCAGAAATACTCATCTTTTATTTACAGGACATTAAAAGTGGATTCAGTAAATAGAAAAAGCTCAAAGTTTCTCATGAGTCAGGGCATCTACCGTCTGTTATAAAACTGGTCTTCTCCCGGTCACATCAATAAAAGTGTTATGCCCATGTTATCTGTGCTTTTTCGGTGTCAATTCTAGCTAGATCTGGATTATATTTACCTGGAAGGCCATTAAATCCCTTTGGAAGGGATTCATACTTGCCTGGGCCGTTATCTTAGCGGTGGCTGCCGCTGCAGCCACAGCTGCAGCAGGTGGCAGACCACCAGGGGTGGTGGGGGTCAGTAGGGGCATGGGCGGTGTCACTGCCTTGCCCACCCGTAGGTACTGACCCCCCAGGTCAAAGAGGTTCATAGAAGACACAGCGTCCAGGGCTGACTGAGGCTTTTCGTACTCTGGAAGGGAATAAAAACAGCAGTTAGTAGCAGAGCAACGGAAAGGCTAGGGCACGACAAATGACGACCCACAGCTCACCAATGAAGCCAAAGCCTCTGTGTCGCCCTGTTGTGGGGTCTCTGGCTAACGTGCAAGACTTGATCCTTCCGAAGGCCTCAAACACACTCTTGATGTCATCGTCTGACAGGTCGGGGTGGACGGAGGCTACGTAGATGCGGTTAAAGGCGCGCGCCTCCTCTGCCAGCTGGTCAATGATGGGTTGCGCCTGACCGATGTTACTTGGCCGCCCAACCTATAGCACAGATCATACCAGCAGGGCTACTGAATAAGGGGCTTATAGTCATAACGGAGAACGCACTAACCGGAAAATTATTCTGATATTGATCAGAATTCCGTTTCTGTTGTTTTATCCTATCCATCCTGGCAAAATTACTCTTTAAATTCAAAATATTTTCTTTTGGAGATATGAGGTTCAATCAAATAATGACTATGGGACTTAACATAGCATAAAACGCAACTAGAACTGGAAATGATTTGGGGCTCATTTAACTTTTAAAAAAATATTTTCTTGCAGCAGGATCTCTTTAAGATCAGCTGGAAACTGAAAATGTTATATTGAATCTGATCACTTTACTATTGTTATGTCTTGAAGTTATGTAAACTAGATTGCCAGTACTTGTTGAACTCAGAACTCGCGGTAAAAATACATTATCGTTACGATTCCAAATTTGTAACTTATTTTAGGTTTTAAGAATTAAAAACTATTTAACGATGTACGCCTTTAAATCACCAGACTTGTGCATAGCGTAATTAGATGAGCTGGGGGCAACACCGGAATAGGGACGCAAAATTTCTTAAGCGACAGCTATGCACTCTCTCAATTTCCTATTTTTGGCAAAAGAAATCAATTTCCTATGTAAAACGAGAACTAGGTGGGACTGGGATCTGTACTACAGATGGGGCGGCCAAGCAACACCAACCAGGCGCAGCCCATCATCAGCACACCATGGACTCGGAGCGACGCCTTGCGCAACTGGGCATCCTACTGCAACTGGTCACTAAAACAGCCTTGATGACATCATGGAAGCACAACATACAACACAAGCAGACAGTACACTAAACATACACCCAGACATTCATACGCACCTGGAAATCAACAAACACAAACAAGCAACAAGAGAAACATTAGTCACGTGTCATTCAAGTGTCAAAAATGCAATGAATTAACAAACTGAGTCTGCATTCCAAATGCCAGAAAGGAATCCAAAATTCCTGTTTAGTCAAACTATACCAAAAAAAAAAAGAAATTAATTGAAAGATGATATTAATTTAGTTTCCTTTGTTTATGTGTTGCAAAGAGCTTGACAACCAACCTTAATGTTCCTCCCCCCCAACATGACTGAGTTCATCTGCTCCAGAGCCAGCTGTGCAGCCTCTGGCACATCATACTCCACAAAGGCAAACCCCTGCACGGTCAAACAAAAACACCCGTGAACACTGAAGCACATTCACTTGCTTCAGGGTTTGCAATTTGTTTAATATTAATGACCTTGTGTTTCATTGTAACAGAATCCCAAGACATATCAATGCTCTTGATTGGGCCAAAGGGGGCAAAGGCCTGTCTGATGGTGTCCTCCCCGAGCTCATAGTAAATGGAGCCTACATACACCCGACACATGATGGCTAGGGCACGTTGCCTCTGAGCTGCCACCTGCCAACCAGGAAAAACAACACATGATAAACATTAGACAGTAAAATAATGCAGACAGACAAACACACACACACATTTCTAATAAATGTGTATTTCTACTGTGCTGGCTTTCACCAGGTTAGAGAGTCTGGACAGGTAATTAGGCTAATAACTGGATATAATGTAAACAATGGAAAGGATGTTGTGAAAAGAAACTAACATGTTTAACAGTTAAGAAATAGTGTCACCACTTGTAATTAAAATATGGCCTCTATTCTGTTACTAATGAACAGGCATATGGAAGAAAAACACACTTTAGTGATTGACATGCACAGCCCTCACCAAAGGTTTGGCTTCAGTAACTGACCTGTAGTCCAGAGATGCAAGTAAGGTAATAGTAATCGTGGAATTCAAACGAAATGGACGCATTTCAAACTTTCTTCTCGTGTCTAAGGGAACTGATGGTTTTAACACCGGGAGTTGCTGTGCAAGACTGTTGCTGTTCAGTCAGTCTGCTTCTGTTCATTTCTTTTCTATTACCAACAATACATAACGTGCATAATTCATGGCATAGTGAAGTTAACTTTTTCCATCAGAAAAAACTTGATTTTGAAATTGCTAAAGAGATCCCTGTTCCAGCAGTTCTCGCCTGTCGGTCCATTAGAGGAATTCCTATCCCTCTTTTGTCCCATGCCAAGAGCTTTCTTTTTGTAATTTTTGCAAATGCATATTTTTTTTAAAGAGACATGACTTTTCTCACATAAACAATGTTGAAGTATTCTAAAAAAAAAACAAAAAAAAACCCTTAATGGGTGAAGATATTTGGGAAAACATTCAGTAGTATTTTAAAATGAACATAATTCCTGTGCCATGGACAAGTGCTTCAATGATTAACAACAGTAACTCATCCACCACTGATTTAAAGAAATGGTCTCTGATACACAAGCTGTGCTTTTCTAACAAAATATGCATTATTTGGTTGGACTAAAAGGCGGGGATGTTGCCAAAGCCACACGTAAAAGGGTAACAGCCCTTTTCCATTGGATATGCGCAAAGAAAAAAAACTGTAATATTCTATTGACCGATTGTAACGGTGAAAGAGGATCTCCAAAGCCCATTGTCACTGCTGCCATCTGAAAGACAGTAAAGATGGGAAAAAGTGCTGAAAAGTAGGTTAGATATTCCCAAGCTTTGCGTTTTAAAAAGATCATTGTTTTGCAAGATAAACAGATGTGCATGGACTAAAGCTAAATTCAGACCCTCCCACTAAACAACATACAGTGGGAGGAGTTGTGTGCCCTATCTGAATTACAAATCACCACAGAGCAATAAACAGGTTCCCTTTATGAGGCATTTAACATGATAATGACGATCTTCACCATCTGAAAAAGAGCAGAAGCAAAAGCAAGGGCACATGGTCTGCACATGTGATTTGGCGAAGTAGGTAGGTGAAGGATGCAAGATTGTCAAATGGGCTAATCCAAATTAGACTTCTGAAACATCAGATATCTGAATTACTTATGTATAGAAAGATACTCCGTTTAGAATCAGGACTCAAAAGTTTCATGAGTGGCCTCTCAAAAACTTTTTTACACATCTCACCTGCAGGTTGGTGAGCTGTTGTTGCTGATGGGCAATGGTCTGCTTCACCAACACACTCTTAATGCTTTGTTCCATGGCATACTTCTTCGCCTGTAAAAGGAGACATTTATTTTGCATACGCAAAAAACAGCTCTAGCATAGCATT
This sequence comes from Colistium nudipinnis, assembly GCA_016785305.1. Classification (NCBI taxonomy): domain Eukaryota; kingdom Metazoa; phylum Chordata; class Actinopteri; order Pleuronectiformes; family Rhombosoleidae; genus Colistium; species Colistium nudipinnis. The sequence goes on from JAFBJU010000311.1 coordinate 64,914, forward strand.
TACATTTAAACTATGACATTTATTTACACACACATGCACATAGCAAGCCACTTACAATACACATTTCAGATTATGTAGGAAATTGGACATCATGTTAACAATAAGTGTAGTACCTTGGTTACTGAATATTATGTGTGTATTGATTGGAACTATATTTGTTATAAATTGCATGTATCATATAAACTTTGAAATATAATGTCATTATCAATATGGTTATCTTACCCTTTGAAGTGCCTCCTGCTGCTCTGGAGTGAGAGGCGGCAGGCCAAGCTTGGAGCCTGTGCCCTGTCCATTCTCCATCGTCAGAGCTTCACCTCCCTGCAATTCAGACAAAACAATTCACAAAAACTGACGAACAAGTCTGCTGCACAAGACCCTGCCTGTATGTACAGTCATTAGTACAGTTCGCATACAAAAAAATATCCTGTATTGCAATCATAAGGCACATCACCTTACATAGCACAGGTCATTATTTAATATGATAGCATATGCAGGACAGACACCCGGATTTAAACCAGGTGGGACAGGACGAAGTCCTTACCTACGTAACCCGCTAATCGCTTGGTCCACCAGACTGAGGCAGGAAAACCCCCGAGGGGAAGAGGACTGACGGGGAAGCTTTAACAATTCAACAAATTCTAGGGGAAATAAAAAATGCCTTCAGACTAACAAAAAGAGAATCAGACAGCTGATTTAAAGACAGCACAGTCAACAACTAACCCGTTTTACCGTATCTTACGGCCAGCTAACCTTAGCTTGACACACATGAATGCTAAACAACGGCTAACTTAACCAACGGTAGCTAGCTCGCGTAGCAATAACGGACTATGTTTACACATTAGCCGAATAGGTGTTAATCTAATATCAACGGGGGTATTAGCCTAAACCACGAGTAACTCAACCACAACTATTTAAAATGTATACATATCACAAAAGCACAGCGTGATGGCCGAGGCCTGGTTTCTGGTTAGCTAACCGTGGCGGTTAGTAAGAAGCTACCTCACGTTCGCGAGCATTCATTAATATGGCGCGTGAAAGAAACAATTCCCCCCAGTCGTATATATATGCTCAATTTACAGCACAATTGGTACTCTAAGATTATACCATACGTTGCATTTGACTTGTAGAAAAACCGCGGAAGCTGAACACCGATTAAAGCGAGTCTTGAAATGAGAGAATATATTTACCGCAGTCTCTGTAACCGCCATGAAGCACACCTTCTCCGACAGGCCCTCACACCTAACTCACGCGAGATGTACGTGTTTTCAATGAAAGGTATCGCGAGGGATGAACTCTCGCGATGGTGAAACTCAGTGACGGAGGAGACCAACGGGATTTCGGATACGACCGAGTCCATGTTTTAGATTATTTTTAATAAACATGAGATTACAAGTTCACTTGCAATCCAGTAATCAAAAAAAATATTTTCAATGTTGCTTTCAAACTAATGAATTATATGGGGTTTCACTTTTTATTTTACATCGGATAAACAAAATCAAAATCAGACTATATTTTAATCTGTAGGCTACTGTCCTTATTTATTTTCTAAAATTCTCTTAAATCTCTGATATAATGAGTAAATAATTTTAGACATAACCAACATTTCACGTGTAGTTTATTGTCATGTAATTAATTGCAGTACCAACAATATTTAACAAAGAAGGTTTAAGTGGAACACATCCAAAGGCAAGTTTCATTCAACAGAGTCATGAGAAAAACCTAATTCAATGAAGAAAGAAAAGAGAGACTGATATGGATTATTTTTTCACAGTCTAAACATTCATTGTTCTTGGTCAGGTTCCCGCTGGAACTCAACTTTGACGGAGAAAGGCAAAATTCTAAATTCAGAATGGTTGCAGAGTATTAAGACATGCAGCGTACTAGATGAAAGTCACGATGGCACTGCTTTGCTTTGAAAATCTGTCCGAAGTAAAAAGCCATTAACAGCCTCAAACAAATATGTACACCTCAGCCCATATTAGGTGAATTTCTGGGAGAATTCAGGGCCTCTGCCTTCAAGGACACGCTGATAAAAAGGCTTGACACGAAGCATAGTAAGTAAGTACTGTAAGCGACAATGGTACAGCAGCTTCACTGTTATGTAACTGACTTTACACAGCCAGGAAGCAAATGAAGCAGAAATAAGTTATCCTGTCATTCAAGAGTGTCCTAATGTCCGTTCATACGATTCGCTTTTGTTTTTAAGATTTGTCAATTTTTTTTTAAGGAAAAATCCACCCAAATGCAAACACATTATGGTGCAAAGACTGGGTCTTTGACAAGACAATGTGCCAGAGACAAAGGTGTACTCTATTTTTATACTTGTGTGGGCTGCAGTGCAATCAATTCTGAGTTTCACTCAGATATTGTCTGAAAGAAACGTACTGTAGATGTGGTTCTTGAAAATGAACATGATACATCCAAACAGAAAAGATGTTCAAGCAGCCCATGGAAATGTTTCTTAATGCTTGCATAATATAACTACTTATTCATTACACACATATATATGTATATATACAAATACAGATGAAGAAGAAAACCTGAATAAATCTGAATCCTGACAAACATAATTAAAGCAGATGCAGTCATGTTCTGTGACATGTATAACAATCTAGGACAGGCCCTGTTAATTCTAAAATCAAACGCTATGACCTTCATAGGCCGCAGATGTCAACCCAGTCGAACACCTAAAAAAGATTTAGACCAATAGGTTGAGACACTGCTCTTCACTTCCATCATCAAAACACCGAATGAAGGTTTATATTTTAGAAAAATGGTATCCATCCCACCATTAGAGTTCTAGAGACACTATTTAAATTTCTCAAAATTTACACCATTCATTTTAAGAAATTTGGGGTAGATTTTACCTTGCAAAAAAAGAGACCCTTTCTTTAAAAATATTTTCTGATGGTTCGGGCGACGCAGCAAAAATAAGTAAACATTATAATCAGGCTTCTCATGATGTTTTCCAGTATATGTTTTTACAAAAGCTGCAGGATTTTACCAAAATTGTCACCTGATCCATACGTTTGATAGACTGTACAGTGGCTGCAGCTCATAATGGAGCCACAGGCTGACTCTACGGACTCAAGATAAGACATTCAAACTAGTCCAAATTTGTCTGTGAGAAATCTAAATTGGCCTCAGTCAGTTCACTTCCGAATTTCTAAATTGGGTACAATGCCGGTTCATTTGGGGAAATCTTGTCCAAAGTACACTGCCATATCAGGCACTTTGCGAGTCTTTGGCTTTCAGAACCCTTTCACAGGGAAAAACCCTTAAGAGCACTACAGGCTGAAAGAGAGGCCTCATTTCATCGCTCATCACTTCATTTAGACGTGGTGTGTTCACCTGTGGGAGAAATTGCCTTTAACCCAGGAGTGCTGTAAAGTGTGATAACTTTGAAGTAAAAAAAAAAAAACATGCTTGTGCAGCGCTTCCATTGTTCACAGTTAGACAGAAATAAATAAGAAACTGAAATAGTATTAACAGTGCAGAGAGTTAGGATGGATTGTTACATTTCCAAAAACTGGAATCAAGTGAAGGTTCTGGCTCGGAAGGGAGAGAGGATTTGATTTTCATGTCAGAGTAAGTCTTCATCATTGCGGAGAGTGTGGAGTGCAAAAAGAGGCCTTTGAGCAGTAAAATGTCTTGAAGACGCAGCCGCTGCGTTCCTAAGTAAAACATATGCGTTCTGATTAGTGGCATTATGGAAAAAAGTTGTTATAATATATCTTAAGGCATGACAGCCCTTTTAGGCAGTTTGTCAATCGTCCGTTGTCGTTGTGGGACTGCTGAACACAGTCACGATGCCCTCGGTTCTCCAAGCAGAGTCTCCTTCGGTCCACCTTCTCTCTGGGATGGTTTCACTGACTGTCAATACCCAGCGTCCTTCTATAAATCGTTCCTCAGCCGTCTCCTGTCGGCTCCCTTCTGTTTCAGGCTGTGTGATCCTGCCCACCGCCTTCTCCCTTTCTCGATCCGGGTGGTTGACGCCCCCCTCCTCACTGTGTGCTCCCAGAGGCCAGCGCTCGGACCCGGTGTCGGCTGATGGCGTCCTCCAGGAAACCCGCCACTTTCTCACTGTCCTCCTGTGCGGCACAGACATAGCACATTTACAAGACTAGATATTAAATAGCAAGGATAATTCACAGGTACCCGCGCAAGAATGACAGTAATGACATTTATCCGCCGTTGAACGAGCAAAAAAACGAATAAACAAGCTTTTATATTTACCTCAGTTATGAAGGCGTAGTGAACAAGTTCACTGGCAAGGTCTTTGGAGGTGTCAGCTAAAAGTTGGATATGGAACATAAGCATATAAAATAAAAATATATACAGAATATTGGTTTTTAAATGATAAAAGAGGTAATAGACTGTATTTTTTGTTAGTTTAGGCCACTTTTTTTTTTTTCAATAACAAATACATAGAATGACAGTAATCAACTTACTTGGAAGGATGTCACAGCTAAGCTGCCTATGAAGTTTATCATCCATCTTCAGGAACAGAGAGAGCTAGGGGGAAAAAACCCCAGGTCAACTTTAAATCAGGCTCAATAAATGTTGCACCACACAGAGCCAATGGAACAATGTTATAATGAAAAAGGTCAAAAATTCTTAATTCTAAAAAACCCAAATGAAAGTGCTTACACTGAAATGAGCAAAGTACCTGTAATACTATGTGACTCACATGAGTTTTGGTCCCTTCGTCATTTGACTCCAAGTTACAGTGCATCTGAACAACCTGCAACATTGACGCAAAGAAAAAGGCATTGTAAAATAATATGTCTTCAATATGTTTCATGTGATAATAAACAGGCGTATTATTAATGATAATAATAAACAGACACGCATGGAAACACGTGCAGGTGTAGTTAACTACTGTACGTAAGCAACACACAAAACAAAACAAATCTGTGCGCGGAAGAACCTTTAGTGAAAATAATTTAATTTTAAAGTGGTAGTTGAACTGGTAGAAACCAAAGAGAGGGCTTTTGTGGTGCCAACCTTTCTGGTTTCTGTTTCCTGGGGTTCTGGAGTTGGCGTCTTGACTGTCTCAACCTGCTCCTGAGACAAGGACAGGGCACGAGGGACGGGATGAGGCCGGGACGAAGCAAAATTCATTAATGGGTAAATTCCATTCCTGAAGAGACGAACGGGACACATTTGTTAAACTGGCCGGAGCCATTGGATCGTTTCAAGGCCCGAGGCGAGTCAAATGCTGCAGTTTCACTTACTTGACATCCTCCAGAAACTTGTCAAGTTCCAAAGGAGACACGTGGGAATATCTATGATAAATTAAAAATTAAAAAAGACAGAAACGAGCTGTTATGAGATATTCACAGGTTACCACAGATACAAGGTGGTGATGTAAATATACTTGAGCTGAACTCCTTGTCTATCCTCATGTTTAATCTCTGCCATGACAGCACTGGGGTCAAAGGACTTGGTTTTCTCCTCCACGCAGTTCTCTGGAAGCAAGTCTGTGGATGCAACACATTTTTGGGGGGAATAATTAGAATGACTTCCAGAACACCGGAAAAAATAATGTCTTATGTGTGATTATATAATAAAAGTCTCCTATTTATGAGGGTGAAGGTTGCAAAACATGGTCAAAATTACATTTTGGCACAAAAGAGACTTAAACGTCTGAACAAATTCTAAACCTACAGCTTATAATCATTTAATGTCAATTTAAGGTTTTATATGAGCTTTTCTGCTGAAGTGTTTTTTTTCTTCTGTAGTGAGCTTTGCTCGTGGAGATGTGAAACTCACACTGGTTATTGATGAGGCAGTGGGCGGCGAGCAGTTTGAGGGAGTGGACCTCGAACAAGACTCGATGGAACAGAAGGTCGTGAGCTGTTGGACGCAGCTTGGCTTCGTGACGCAAGCAAGACTGCGTGAATTCCTGCAGAGACACCAACGAGACACATCGATCGCACAACGTGACCCAGTTTACTGAATAATGTGTATTAAATAAGGCTCGGAGCAAGGAGGTGTGTAAGACAGTTTCTTGATCTCCCCGTTTCTATGGTTGCACTGTTTTTTTTAGGACATTCAATTTAGGACATTAAGTATGTGTTGACACTCACTCTCATGAGAGGGTCTTCCAGAGATTGACCTGCATTGACGATGGCCTCCTTGGACACGGCGGTATCTCCGTTGGCCTGGATCTCCAGTACTGCCATCTAGGGGTAGAGACAACAAAGAATAAATAACACACAAATAATCAAAAAAAAACACAAAGGCTCAAAAAAACGGAAACAGATAGGAAGTTCACGGCATTTATTGATTTTTCTTACCTCCAAAGCACAGATGCCAAAGGAGAAAATGTCTATGGCATAATCATCTTCGCCAGCTAGAAATGGAGAAGGGGAAACAATGACGAAAGGGGTGAGAAAAATTAAATAACAGGATAAAACACTGAAAACACGAAGGAAAATATCAAGGACGTTTAGTTAGAAAACATACACGATGTCTCCAAATGACTTGTGGGGAATAATTAAAATGTTAAATGGCTGATCATTTGTACTGTGATTCTAGTGATTGATCCTTCTACCTGCAGCAGAAAGAGGCCAAATTACTTTAAAGGTGCAAAATAACTGCAAGGCGTCAGGTAATTACACTTGCCTCCATATTCTGGAGCAAAAAAATGAAGATTCCTCTGCTCGTCACGATGTTGCCTCCCTTTACCATGGACACTTGCGTCTGGGAACACTGATTAGAGAAGACACACATAACGCGTTATATTATATAACGCGGATGGACAGTGAGGACATACAGCACGTGCACCGACAACAAAAAAATATCTATTTCTTACCATTAACAAAAAGCCGATGCCACACTGTGGAAAGAAAATTAAGCATAATTGAGATTTTTTTTTTTTTTTGTTTGTGTGTAAAACTGCAGATATGAAATGGGACAAATCCAGACATCTAGTCAGGATGACAGCAAAGGCGGCCATTGCTCACTGTAGTAACATAAAAAGCCCTGCTGGGGGCAGACCTGAGCCAATCTTGATGAGGCCGTTGTGCTGGATGAAGATGGTGTCACAGGTCAGGTTGCCATGGATAATTGGTGGGTCACAAGAGTGCAGATAGCTGCCAGTAATCAATGAAATAAATTATTACTGTTCAGGCTACAATAATAGACATGATTCATGGTTAAATTATGTGTAAAAAAAATCAGCCAATACCTGAGAGCAGAGAGAATCTGGGTGCACCATCTCTTCCAGGCCTACAGATAATGTGAAACAAAGCGACATGACCCATTCGCTCCACTGAGAAAATATATTATTTGTGTGTATGTAAAACATTATTACAGTACATTTTTCATAAATCATTGTCAGAGATGAAAATGAAAAATAAGACAGTGCTATATGACATTAAAATCAATCTTGGCTTTGAATTATTAAACAACAGAAGGCGAAAAAAGGGTTAGGGTTTAAAGCCATTTTTTAAACCTCTGAAATTCCAAGAATACGATGTATGTCTGTAGACTGAGCCACCAGGGCATCCCGTTACATAATCTCTAATCCCGCTGGAAATACAGATAGTGATTGGACGCAGTACAGTGTGCGCCACACGGCGTAAGAGAGCGTAAAAACACTGACCTTCACATTCATTGTCTTGTGGTTCTTCTTAGTTTTCTTCAGGAACTGCTTGAGGCTTCCTGACGACATGTATTCTGTGATGAATATAACCTGTGGGCAAAAGAACGATCTTTGACACCTGTGTGTGTGTGTGTGTGTAAGTATTAAACAATGGGAGAAAAAGAATTAAGAAAGACTTCTTACTCGAGCCTGGCTCTCCTTCATGTCCAGCCAGTACTTGTGGAACTTGACAATGTTTGGATGTTCAACCTGCATCAGGTTCTCAAACATCTCCTTGATCTTCTCCTGTAAAACACAAATATTCGTTAGTTCACATCTTCATTTACCCTTATTTATCGAATGAAGTAATTCTATCCCTCGGCCTTGGCAATAGAGCTTAAACAATAAATCAGTTATTGTTATTATCAATTGCATTTTTTGTGCAAAAATGACAACATAT
>JAFBJU010000311.1:73027-122766 GCA_016785305.1 Colistium nudipinnis
AGGAATAAAAAAAATGCTGGGGGCCAATGCAAGGGAAATTTGAGTAGTTTAATATTTTCTGACTTTGTCCTTTCATTTCCTCTTTTTTTATTATTGACATTCCTTTTATTTCATTGATACTGGCAAGAAAATGATAAAGAAAATACCTTATACCTGGAAAAAATCCCAAATAGGCTTTTGGTATTTGCCAAATATTGCTTTAAAATTATAGCCAAGAGAGCCAACACGTGGGACTGGCTGCAGGCGAACCAGTGAACTGAGGATGACAGGACTGTAATTTTCAGTAAAATAAAAGTAAATCAACTTTTTCGTCAAATAAAATTTGACCTTTAATATCCTGGAAAAAATGTAATTTACATGTGATTGAAATAATCCCTGTTATCAAATTGAAAAGTATTATGTTGCACACGTAAAAGAATGAAGCTTGGAAACCAATATAATAAAACATATGAGAATAATACCTCCTGTGCTTTGAAGACCTTCTTGTCAGAGAAGAGCACCTCATTCCACACCACCTCCACGCCCTCCTCCGTGTCCATGGCCAGAGAGGCGCTCTCCACGCCGGGGACATTTCCCTGGCTGACCTGCAGGGGGCGTCACAGAGGCATTACAGCAAAAGGTTAGACTTGAAAGATGACATTGAACCTGTATTTACCCGTTTTGTATTGACATTTTGTATTGACATTTCAGAGACACATTAGCCATGGCACATGACGTGGAGCAATATTAGGTTTTACAAACTTTAACTGACGCACTTTACAATAACACCCAGTTATTTGATCCATTGGTAATAATAAAAATGAATGTAAAGGCTGGAGGAAAAACACAGTTGGGTGCAAATTGAACTCCGCAGCAAAAATACTGGAACAAAGAGAGAATTAGAGGAGGCGGCAAGATACTGGATCAGCATTGGCTCTGAAAATAGACTGACCAATGTGCATGAAAACAAAGGCATGTGAGCACGAATCTGCCCCAAAACAAGGCACAGCTGATTGTGGCTGAAAGCAGCGTGGCATTAACAGTCAACAAAAAAAAAAAAGCCAGTTTGAAATGTTTTGAAATCCCCCTCCCTCCCCACTGTGCCTGTAATACCTACTAAAAGCTCCAGATAAGCCATTCACAGAGATTGGACACTGGCTGCTCTATTAAGAAGAACTAGATTTCTGCATGTCGTGAGTTAAAAAGCCAACGCGGGGCTGTCTGTTCAATCAAATCAGTTCGAATACACCCTCGGATATAAGTTAGCCACTTAATCCATGTTAAGAAAGCAAAGAAAGCGATGAGGGGGCAGGGGATCAAACGTGCTAAAAGGAAGAGATGGATTAACAGGAGGCAGAGAGGGAGCAGTGGAGGGGATTTAGAGAGATGAGACACGGGGCACAAGATGGAGGAGGTCGCACAATCACTCAACGAGCTCCAACAACTGCAGAGGAGAGGGAGAGAATCAGAGTGAAGAGGCAGTGGCTCCGCCTATGATGATGATAATAATAATAATAATAATAATAATAATAATAATAAGAAGAAGAATCATCATCATCATCATCATCATCCGGTGGACGTAGACAGCCCCGGGCTCTGTCATTGCAAGAGGCAGCGTTTATGCAGCTGAGCACTTAAGAGTCCTGCTCATCACAGGATATTGCTGCTTCAGCTGGGGAGGCCTGATCTAACCTTCTTATACACAGGCTGTGGTGCAGCCCATAAAGAGACTGAGCACGGAGTCTGGTGCAAGGCCGTAAATGACTACAGCTGCATCCTACTAAAGTGAAAATGATTAAAAAAAATGTTTTTTTTACATACTACAGATGATAGAATAAGGGTTCCGCGGACCCCCAGACCTCTGCTCTAGTACATCCCAAAGACGAGACATGAGGTCATTCAAGTTCTTGGACCTGGTCTCGAGCACGGAGGCTTTTTTTCAGCAAGTTGGAACAAGAAAAATGTTCATTGAGTTAAAAAATGGAACATAGGGGCCGAGGCCAAAACCACAAAAAGTCAACTCAAAGCGCACAAACAAGAAGTGGGCATTGACTGGACAGAATGGCTTGGAACACACCTGAGAGTCCTCTACCAATCCCCACCACCAACCACCCTGCTGTCTGTGGGCTTAAAATATCAGAGGCGAGTCTCTGAGGGAGCAGCTGAGAAGTGACACCCCGAGCTGGATGACGCGTGCAGCCTCTGAAGCCCTCATTATCTGGCCTCCTCTCTCCACCTAAATAACTGCTTATGACTGCTAAATGAAAACCATTGATAAACCGTACAGAGCTCCACTTGTACCACGCTCGGTGACATCATCGTTTTTGACCCTACCATGAATGCGGTCAGAAGCAGTCTGAATCAAACACATTGTCAACAGGAGGAGGTCTGTTTATTTGGGAGCACAAAAAAATAAAAAGAAGCAGAAGACAAACAGCAATCAAAGCGAAACCACAAAAAGCTGCTTTTAATCATTTACAATTTTACATTGTGATTTTTCAGATAAAGACAGAAACCGGATTAAAAAAATGTGTCGCCTGGCTGCTCTGGTTTTGTTTACGGCCCTTGGCGAAGCTCTTTTCTTTGGACGTGATGATGTGGGACGCAGACCAGACGTGACATATAATCTCACTACTCCAGCACTCCAGCATTAGATGATAATCTGATTGCTGGCATTGCGGAGCTGGAATGCATGGCAGAAGGAATTCCTTCACTTCCACAGCCGGGCAGGAACGGGACTCATGTCCGTTTCCCATGTGCGGGCCAGGCTGCTGTTTGTTTTCTCTAAGCTGCTGGGAGACACCGCGTCCCCTGTCCCCGCGTCTCCGGGGGGGCGTCCGTTGCCTGGGTGGTGGTAGGGTGAGACTCGTAAACGGCACCCTGGATGCTGGGCTGTGATTGGCTGCGGGAGGGGGAGGTGGGCGCGGGCTGTTAGGGATCCGTGTCGAAACAACATCGACGCCTGTTCCGATGTTTGTTAAATCTGCGTCTGTGGCGGGGTTAAACTGGATCTGACACCGGCCTCTCATTACCTCACCGCACGGTTTATTCCTGTACTCAGGACTCACTTGCACAATGATGAGGTTTGATATTCCCCCTCATGTTGATATGAGATAACATTGAGGTCATACCACCACTGCTCAAAGATTATTAAAGGATAAATAGATAGATAAACAGTGAAGCCCTATTGATCGAATAAACGTCAGATCGTTGGTGTTGGTTGGAATATGATAGATATAGAGAATTATAGAGAATTGCTGCCAATTACAGGACAACTTAGTCCACTTCATTGGACACAATATTTTGGTCGACTGAACTCACAGGTAAAAAGATCCGTCACTCCCTTTACGAGATTGGATCAATATCTCTACTTTTTTAAACTACTGATAATAATATCCGGATAGGCCAGGAACAACATGCCACTCCTAACCAAAGACCAAATGAGAGTGTAACTGTTGCCCGGTTTCAGCAAGTTCAACAATGGTTTGCAAACATAAATTCCAATTGTCTCTTTTGATTTGTAGGCCATTGGGCTTTTGTTGGGGGGGAGATATGATGAACGAGAGCCCACAGGAAATGAGACTCACCAATATTTCAGCAATCAATCAGAGCTATAAATAACATACATAGAACGATTAACAATGGTTATAATGTCCAGCTTTTTTTTCTTTTTTTTTTTTTGGAAAGAGAAGGCGAATCCATTTGTTTGTGTTGCTCTGGGTTTATATTGTGTAACGCTTTTTGTCCAGTGAGCCACTCTGCCAATGTGTTGATGCTGTTTTAATAGACACGCCCTGCTCTCGGTGCAGAGCTGAATTGGCTGAATGGTATAAACCCAAGTAGATGAAAGCACAAATCTCCTCCTCTACACCACAGCGATTACAACAACGCTGGCCAGACAACACGCAGTGTCGGTTTTACTGCAGAAATCCAGGGTAGGATGGCTATATACATTTGGCACGAGGCCAGCGAATCGGTCTTAAAAAAATAAAAAATAAAAAATAAATCAGGAATGGTGTCTGATGAGTGAACCTGAGAGAGAGATCAGACGGGGAGGACTAAACTACAGCACGGCAGCTCGTGCAGCGTGAAACCTGCTGCAGAGGATGCGAAAAATGAAAGAGTGTCTTTGTCCGAGACGTGTGTGGGTCCAAAGCCTCCCGGTGACAAAGGGCCCCGTCTCCTGAATGTCAGCATCTGGCCTCCTACACTTCATACCGTGACGATGCGCTGACACACCGCACCGGGTTAATATTTAATAACCAGTTCTGCTATATACCACAGAGGCTATGCCCGAGTGAAGTAAAATGCATCACGCCGGTGTAGCGTATGTAAATGAGCGCAGGCCCCTCTCTCCCTCTCTTCTCCGTTTGCATTGTGGCATCAAAGAGGAGCGGGCTCAAAGAGTTGCACTGAGGCGCTGTGGAAAAGGCAGGAGAGGAAACCAACGAGGAGATTTTATCTACAGAAGGAAAAAGATAGAACCTTTTCAATTCAAAATGGGGGTGTGTACCGTAATAACAGACAAAATGGTCACGGCAAAGCCACCAGTGTTTGCGGGTAAAAATGTATAAATGCTTAATTACATCAAATACCCTCCTAACTGTAATAAAGCGGCGTCTCTTTACATACACACACTAATAAGCAGACACCAGCCTGGATCAGAAGATCTCAGACCTCCTGATGAGCTCGCTCTCTCTCTCTCTCTCTCTCTGTCTCGCTCTCTGAGCCAGTGGCCGCGCGGTGACCTTCACCAGCCGGCCGACCTCACACCGCTCCCTCCCGCCCCCGAGGACGTCACAGCGGCGCACACAATCGGGGTCGGCGTCTCGGTTAATGTGTGAGGGTCCACTCAGCGCGAGGCCTAACTCGATGTCACCAGCCGTGACAAGTGGAGCAGCTGACAGGAAACGTGCAAATGTCCATTCAGATAGACAGATTGTGTCAGTGTGCGAGATTTTTCATCATTTGACACAGTCGCCCTTAACTAGTCCGGGGCATTTCTCAGGTACGTGACCTTCATCATGCCACAGTATCGCAAAATGAAAGCCGCTGCCAAGATCCTGATTTCACAGAGCGCACAAAGGACACGCAGGGGGTCACACAGGCTCACGGGCAGATATTAAACAAATCGGCCCCCATCGCGTCTCACTTATTAATTTTCTCATCGAGCAGCTACGAGGAATGTAGGGGAGCCGAGCAGAGGCAGAGCGGGAGAGCTGCTGCGAAAATAAACAGCAACAGTCCTGCACTTTTTTTCCAGCTAAGTGGGTCAAAATAAGCATTGTGAGGCCTTCACAAAAGATGATGCTTTCTTCTTGCACATGCTTTGTCTTCCCGATTTGGGCACTTATGTTTGCAGTCGTTGAGTTGTGAGTTTTCGGTGTGTACCGGCACCCGCGAGATTACAGTGACCACACTGTCCTCGCTGCCATTGTCACCGTGACACCAAAGCTGCAGATTTATGAGGCCAGACCAGGGGGAGAGATGGCAAAAGCACTAATGCATTGGAGGAGAAAGAAGCTGTCCTTGACCGGGACGTGATAAGCATAGGGAGCATTCAAGAGCCTCATTACATAAGGCTTTAACCCCTGTGCCCCTCATTTTTTTTAAATGAAGCAGTATTACTTCAAAATTCATTAATAAGGATATTACTATGGACAATAATAAGGTCAAATGTGCACTGTCATTCTTCTGGGTCATAAATGTATTTTTCTTCTTACAAATAGGGCAATTCAAATAAAGGATTCACCTTCTCATTGAAAGATGCTGTTACCTATTTATGAGCTAAAAAATAATAGAAATTACAGACTATTTTATTCAGTTGTTTGGTAGTTATAATTCAACCAATAAAATATCAAAATATATACAGTATATTAAAAAAATAAAATGTATATATATATATATATATATATATACATATACACACAGTATAAGAAATATCCAGTCTCAAACCAAAAGATATTCAAACTGTTAAAGAGAAAGCCAATTAATATATGCCTATATCTGAAAACTGCAGTCAAGACTCAATAGTTACGTGACTATTCAAAAATAATCTAACAATAAATGTTGCATTAATAACAATCCAGCTATACTTGAAATGCTGAATCTGTGCACTCTAATCAGCTCATAACAGGTTGAAACCACGTGGGCTCCACCCGCCCATGTATTTCAACCAACCAGACATTCCTGTGTTTCAGGTGGAGATAAAAAAAAAACAAACTCACAAGGTCAGTTTTGTCCATATTCTTACGTACAGTGTGTGCTTACACAATTCTCTGCTCCAGAAAGAAAGATAAAGTGCCTCTTGAGTGACATTTACAGCATTTATGGCGTACACGCCCAAACAAAGCAGAGAGACAAGGGTCATGTTTACAAAACTGAAAATATCCCATGGCTGATGACAAGTATTTATCTTTTGTTTTTAGGTTTCATCCAAGTGAGATAGGTATTGCTTTTGATTGAGATATCTGATAAACAGGTGTGATCCAGGATCTCGGCTGAGAATCACAAATCCTCATTACAGGTCAGAGGATTTGTCAAAAGAAATTGCCAATTCTTTTTTAGTTTAGGAAAAACTCTTCAGCGTCATGGAATTTCAAAAATAATTTGATGTGTTGAAACACTAATGAGCGCTACTGATAATGATTTTATTAGTGTCAAATATTGGAGCTTGGTTTCACATTATTCCTTAACACAGGGAGTTTCATTTAATTTAATTTGAAGAAACAATTATTTGTTTAGGCAAAAATGTAATTTCGTGCTTGAAAAAACATTAAATTATATGTCGGGAGGAATTTCACGTATCCTGCTGGGAGGCCGAATCGCTGCTTCCCGCTCTCAGTCTGGCGGAGGCCGAGGTTAACGAGGCCGACCTGCTGTGTGTGTCCCTTTTAATAAAGCAAAGAGACGATGGATCCAATAGAGGCCCAGTCATGATGCGGTCCTAAAGACGACGAAGATGCTACGGAATTGACTTTGATGCAGAGAGTGGCGGAAACCTTATTTATTCAATATTATGATCTTTTTTTTTCTTAATTGAATTGATTGTTTTAAAATAGAGAAAAGCACAAACGTGCTGGAATAAACAATCCTGAAACTCGCCATTTGCGTTGAAATGAATTCCATTTCTGGCCTAACACCACAGAAATGAATCGATCAGATTTTATCTCATCAAGCTCTTCTGCAGCAGCAACATCTAGTTTCACACAAGAGGAAAATGTAATTTCACCAATTGACTTTCAGCTAAATGCTGAGTCAGGATTGCAGAAAACATGTGCGAATCAACAAGAGCTCTTTTTTCTCTCTCTCTCTCTCTTCTCTGGGAAACCAATGGGTGTTACAGCCGCCCGGCAAACACACGGTGAGAAAACACAAACGCATATCTCGTCATCCCAACACGCCTATCAGGTAAGCGCTATGACTTCCCAAAAACATTTAAATGATTTCTCCTTTTAGGGGTTTGACCAGTCAGATGCTATTTGAACACCGGCCAGGCCCCGGAGTCCAGACTCTCAGGCTTCTAATCCTGGACCATTCCGGGTTTTCCCACGGTGAAAACAACATGTTATTAAAAGCTGTTGTTTGTGCAAACTTTCCACAAGTCAGAAGCTCAGTGGAGGCAAATGTGTTACCTCTTATTCCACTCCGTTAACTTCCAATCTACTAATTATAGACGTTTAACAAATAATGGGGCATTTGTCTGTCGAACAATTTGTCCTTATTGTATTCCTACTGTGTATTTTGGGGGAAATGCTGTTTTTTTTGCTTCATTTTGTGACCGTATGTAAAGACCCTTGAGTTTTTGTGATTTGGCTCTAGAGAAATAAACCTTAACAAAAGCAGGGTGACCACACGTGTCCATGGTGCTGCAGAATTAGTGAATTTAGGGAATTCTAAAAAAAAACAAAAAAAAACAACCACCCTACTCCTTTATTCCATATAAGTGTGAGAATTGTGCATTTATAAAAGCTAGAAAACGAAACAAGTAACTTTGTAACACTTTTTTTTAGGTATGCCTCGTACCTCCCTGGCCACAGAAATGTCTGTAAGAACCAAAGAGTTGTTTCATTCCTCACCCGAGAAGCTCTGGCGCCGACTTACTGCATCGATGACGCCAACTCAACTTTGCGAGTGTTGACCATTAGGACTGGGCTGCTGCGAAGTCCAACATGGATCCATTTGGATTAAAATAATTTAGCTGCACTCACAAACCCACTCACTCGCATCTGTGACTCGAGTCTTTCAGATACAGAAGAGAGGGATGGAGTGTCCGGAGCCTAGAAGCACTGGTTTCACTGGTGTGTGAGTGTGTTTGCCCAGGCCTGAAACTGGGCCCTTTCCCATTTACTTTCAAAAACATTCGCAAAAATCGACTGCATTCTCGGAGAAGCTTTACGAGGTCTAACAGAGTGTGCCAGATGAATTAAGGCTCTCCATAAAGCCGGGCTAGTTTCTGCCCACTGGATTACCCAATTCCTGCTTGTAAATCCACACCCACAAACAGCGCTTGCTTCATTGCTACTACTAAAAACCCAGCGGAAGAGAGGTGTGTTATGTGAGCTCCCGCGACCGCCCACCCCCCCTCGGCTGCGACTCCAACAGAGGTTACTGCAGTACAGCAGAATAGGTGACGCCGGCCGAAGCCTCAGAAGGCCTGGCACGGAGTGCAAAGGTTGTTGTTTTTGAGAGGCAGAAAGATTGAAAAGCTTGGAAAGGTGTCCTCAGGTAAGTCGGGGACAAACATCAGCGGCCACCACAGGAGGCCAGAGCGAGAAAACAGCGTTAGAGGATCGGCAGAATGCAGTGAAGCAGAAGTTGTCCCCTCACAAGGCTACGGTCGCGTTTATGGGCCACAATTAGTCAAGCGGCTGCGATTGAGCTTGTTAAAGGAAGCCGTGGGGAGAGGCAGAAAATGCCAAAGGGAGAGCAAGTGTTCATCCCGTGGGATTAAACAAAGAAAGTGAGAGTCAACCTGAGCTGGCTCTTCAGCACGTGGACCAACAAAAGCCTGTTGGCTGACACGCACGGGGACGGAGAGCTGTTGTGTAACACTACCGACAAAAAAAATAAATAAAAGCTCAATAGGCCTGTCTGGCATCGTTCAACCTGAGGGCGGGGGGGAGGCGGGGGGCTGTCTGAATCTGACCCGCAACTACCTGCGCACAGTTTCTGCACCAGACATGAAGGGCTACGCTATGGACATTACCCAGCATTCACACTGAAAACCAGGAAGTTCACATGGAGTAACAGATGCATGAGAAAAACATAAAAGTAAACAGGCGTACACTGCATTTCAGGG
Organism: Colistium nudipinnis; assembly: GCA_016785305.1. Taxonomy (NCBI): domain Eukaryota; kingdom Metazoa; phylum Chordata; class Actinopteri; order Pleuronectiformes; family Rhombosoleidae; genus Colistium; species Colistium nudipinnis. The sequence goes on from JAFBJU010000311.1 coordinate 82,308, forward strand.
AAGAGAAACACAGAGGACACGACCTTTGTGTACAGCCCTGATCATCCGAGCGCAGCGCAGAGTGGGGGGGGGGTTATTCACCGGCCTCCATATTTAATTCATCAACCATCTCCCTGATTGATGGTTCGCTGGGATCCAATTCAAATATAGCTGTGGCTCCTGCTTTACTTTCCACATCCGGAGCCGCATAAACATCGCGGACACATTCAAATCCAGAATGCAAATAAATCCCTTCTGCCAAACAGAGACAACAGCAGATTGACGGGGGAGTGGAGGTCTTAATTGAGATTGACAAACACAAAGTAGATGTTCTGCTCAGGAGGAGAATGGCTGTCGCTGAAGGATGAAGCTTTAGGCAAAAAAAAATAAAAAATACTGAAATGAAGAGATATACCAGTCTAGACTTGTTAGTTTTGCTCATATTAGATTTGATTAATGAGAGTTTCTGCAGTATTTTCGCTCTCGGGACATCACAGAGAGATGGTTTGCATTCAACACATAACCACCTGAACCGTGTCAACGGAAAGCTTTTCCCCATGCAAGTACGACGAAGGAGGAAGGAGGTGCTGAGTTCCAAACGGAGAGAGAAAAAAATTGAAGCAATAGAAATAGAAATATCATTGCAGGGGATTTCGCTTAAAATGGTTTCAGATGTGAACCAAAACAAGTCAAACAAATCTTGATTTAAAATAATAAAACCGAGGATAAGAGTTTTGTTATATGGCACATTATTTGTCTTTAGCACATATTGGAACATTGAAATGAGAGTGCCCTGTGCAGACTGCTGGTTCGTCACAGTCCTTTTTTTAAGTGCATGTAACATGTGCATGTGACCTACAACCAGAGATATCCATATTTGGTTTCAAAGGTCAAAATACAGGCATTTCATGTTTAAGGGCAAAGGAATAAATCAACGCTTCACACAGTTTCCACTTCAGCCAGACACCTTTGAAGCCTTTTAGCCTTTTACCCTCCAAATTAATGTTCAGTTTTTAATATTTGGGTACAGGCTCCCAGCCTCCTCCTCCACTCCAACAGTATTTCTATTTGTTTCTGTGAATTTACCTCACAAACTATTGATGATTTTTCTTTTCATTAAAAACATTTCTGCCTTCCAGTAACAGAGAATAAAACACGCTCTTATATCCTCCATACTTAAAACAAGGCTTTGTTGAGCTATAGGGCGGCTCCACACTGTTCAAACATCAGCAGCTACAGCATGAACTGCAGTCTCTGTCAGAAACCAGTCCATAACCGAGCTCCTTACAGCCTGCGGTCACTCAAGTCTAATAATCTCTGCTAACTACTCCAAAGTCCAGATTTTTCCAGGGATGAAGAGCATTACTGACCCCTCGGCTCGAAAACAGCCTTCCACTCAGCATCAGCTGACTCAGCAGATGCCTCTGAAACGTGATTTAATATACTTATGTGGCCGGCAGCTACACTATATTCTTTTATTAAGAATGTTTTAATTTAAAAATATTTATATTTTACTTTTTTAACCGTGATTATGTTTAAAAATTATCCTCTTTGGTAATCACCATCGGGCTCTATAAAAAAAAAATACTATTATTACTATAATTTACAGTGATGATTTGTGTATAATGAGACATAAAGCAACCAACTATCCCTGGCCTCAATCGGTTGGAGGACTCAATAGGGTGTGCGTAATATTTTCAGGACTAATATCCACAACATTCTTCAAATGACATACAGTTAGACACCAGGCCGACTGTGGGTAGACCTTGGCCTTTGCGTTTTAGCGAAGGGAGGAGGGGAAACGCTCACATTTAATGAATGTATTCTCTCCTGGCTCCGACAACGGCCTTTTACCAGGAGCAGGCAACGGAAAACTTCTGCATTTATCAAAGGCTTCCCATTACAATACGAGACAGGAAGGAAACAGTGCGAGAGACTATTACCGTGACTTATCGTGTGTCTCACAGTCACAAGGCTATATTTGTAAAGGAAAATCCACGCACTTTTATACTGTTGTACACCATTTGCCAATGCAAGGTATTCTATTTAAATATATATATATATGTGAATTTTCGGTGAAATGGTACTTAATGGTAAAAGTACTTATCACATCATTTCAAGTACTAGTATGTGTCTTTAGCTTACTTTTAAGCTTGTTGGATTTGGCTCAGTCCCACTCGCTGACCACATTTTTAAGCCTGGCTGAGCCCCATTTGGCTGAGTCAGCACCATGACAATGGATTTCTATCAGCTGATAATAAAACAGCAGCAGCAGAGAAGCTTCAGGAAATGTTTACCTTTTTTAACAGATTAAAGTGTTCATTTAGAAGCAGGCACTACAGTGACACTAAAGGAAGGCATCCGATTGGTGTTAATATTTACAAGTTTGGAAATGGAGTGTTTTTCCATCAGTGCATTTCATTTCAATCAAATAAAACGCACTGAGGAGAGATAAAAAAAAAATGCAGTCTGAATGATGAAATCCCAATATGCGATGAATGCTCTCTACTCATGGAGGCATTCCAAATGAAAAACTACATTTGGTCACCAAATCTGTACACTCTAAACACTCATTCTCACTGCAGTGAAAAGACAAAAAGGAAAAAGCCTCCTGCCGAGTGTGTGCAGAGCACGCTCGGGTTGGAACCAACGTTCCTCCCAGGCACGGCTGTCATGTGACGTGAACTGCTCTGACAACTCCGTGAAAGCCCGCAGACGTGTCAGCCATTCCTCGAGGATTCCTTTGCATGCCAGCTTTCCCATCCCGGGGGCAAAATATCCGGGTGGCTCCATTTCACACAGCTGGAGTGGAAAACGCTGACAGACAACCCTCTCCACGCACACACCCCCGCGGATCTGATGACCCCCGGAGGCCCACGCTGCCGGACCGGCTCGCATTCCACCGCCAGAGACATACAAATGTTCAGAAGGCCCGAAAATACAGGTATGGAAAGGTCACGACAGCGTGGAGGCGATAGGCTGTAGGGTCGTGGGTTCTGATGTAGGTATAGAATTTTGATCATGTGCAAACAGACAATCCTATTCATTGTTTTGTTTGTTTTTTTCTTTTTTTTTCTTCTGTGAATTCAATACATCCATTTATGTAATTAATTTTAACATTTACATTTTGATTTAGTTTAAGGAAATGTCACCTTGTTTGGGTGATATGGGGCTGAGCGATTGACATGAAAGATTGATTACACTTTGTATTTATAGGTTTTATGGGACCTGCATGTGGCGTAAGAGAATTAAGGAACAAACTAGGACACAATCAAGGGCATAAAATGACCAAACGGAAGTAATGCAGTTTGTAAGTACTGCATACTGGAAATGAGTTATTTGAAGCCACAAATAATTAAAAGTCTACAGGGACAATTGAGCTACTTTACTGTGGACCAACTGACACCAATTCTATTGGGAAAGTTTTTTTTTTTTTTTAAATAGTGACTTGATAAATATAAGCCACCTCCTGGAATATAACACTTTTTAGACTATAAAATAACAGCAGATGGGTACAAATTCATTTATTTTTTCTTTTGTGTGACTTTGAAGACACACGTGCGAACACAACTGTGTGACACCATTAATCTGCACTTTTATAACAAAATCTGTAAAATGTCTCTATGCCTCTAATAGGATCTGGCAGGCTGCGTTACCCAAAGCGTCAAAATACAGTATGTCATTACACATGAGACATCAGACCACAGCATCATTAAACCATTCATCAAAAACTCCATTGAATTTCTGCTCACAAAAACATGTTCAACCGGACTTGGGTTGTCTTTCAACAATCCCACAGATGAAATGATTCCTTATTATGCCTCACCCTCTCAGAGACACACCCGACACTGCTGCAACTGTGTCCCGTTCTGTAGCCTGGAAAATGAATATTTGCACTCGATAGTGAAGGATCACCAAAATGATTATATTTCTGCCCTCAAAAAAAAATAAAATAAAAAATCAATGGAGTCCCTGACACAAACCATTACTCATGTGTTCTGGGAATGAAAGGGCGTGAATTGGTAAAAAAAAAAAACTCTAGGCCCTGATCAACAGGCCGGAGGAACAACAAGCGGCCAGCGGGAGCACGTAAACAGGTGTATCAGAGACGGTGTCCCCGCTCCTCGTTTCCTCTCCGGGGAAATCTGAGCGCGTGTCATTCCTCGTAGGGCAGCTGTCGAAACCAGCCAGCATGCCGAAGCTGTTGGATTAATTTGGAGTGTGTCATTAGGCAGATCCCCCCCGCCCCACAGGACACACAGCGAGCCACAACTTGACACGAGTTTAAAGAGGGGCCGTGCTCTTTGGCGCGGATTAATTTGCTCTGTTTTAATGGCTCATCGTTACAACCTCTGACATGGAGAAAAATATCCAAAGGCTACCGGTGGCTCAATCGCAGAAACTGACAGCATTTGGTTGTCTCTCAAGTGACTCATAAAATGACCTGAATGTGCGTCACAGGCCTCTGATGCCTTTAAAGGCCCCACATTTGTTATTTATTTATTTTTGAAATGTTATCTTAATGCAACAAACAGTGTATAGATAGGATGTGTCACATTTCATATATGTTGCATGACAGCTCTAATTCGTTTGAAAAGAGTGACAGTGCTACTCTGCATTTATTCATTTTAACATTTACGCCTGCACCTCACATGTCTCTGAAAAATGTATTTTTCACATTCCCCACATCCACTTGTTTATATACAGTATATATATATCTGTGCTGCTGCCTTCAGGTTCTCAAACCTGACACATGCATGTGAGCGTCGGCACACCCGTGTGATTTTGGGTTAACACGCACATGCAAAAGACAGCGTCTACCCTTCACATTGAAACCCACATATTCATCTGTGAATTAGCACCGAGACGAACGAATGCCGGCCAGGCCGCAGCCTCACTGTCACCGGCTCTGCGAGCGGATGGACACGGATCCTGGAAATAGAAGATGCAGCGATTGTTGGAATGAGCTCTGGCGAACCACACAGCGGGGCTGGGTGTGGATTCCCGTCGAGATGGTTTACCCCGCTGCATTATCACGCCAAGGTCACATGGGACCAGCGATAATCTCCTGTCCAAGCTGGTCGGTAATAAAACAAAGTTCAGTGTCACAGTTCAGGATGGACCGTGCTGTCTCCCAACAGGACAGACGGGAATAATTGCTCTTTTTTTTTTTTGTAACATTTTGTTTACAATTGAGGTGATGCTGCGCTACAACTATGCTGAATAGACCATGAAACTGTAAAGAAACCATAATCTACTCAAGCAGGTTCTGTATGCATCTGTATCTAATGATATATATTATTTTTAATTACATTTCTGAAATCAGGACATTCCAGTCATCACTCTGGGAAGTACATGATGACGTTGTGTGAGTGCGGACGTGCAGACTTCCTTATAAGTCACTTCAACAAAAAAAAGTCAGCGGGGTTGTTGTGCAACAAATGTCCATTCATGTGTCAACTTATCTATCATTCAGTTTGCTTCATGTCTTGTGTCAACTTGCAATTCTACAGCAAAAGGAACATTTACACACACGCACACGCACACGCGCACACACACACACGCACACACCAACTGGATCAAGGCGGCTTGGAAACACTTTCCTCCAATGTGCTACACATCACAACACACAGCAGCACTGCAGAGTCCCTGAGGAAAATCAATGCGTTGAGTCAAGAGGGATAAACTGAGCTGAAGAGGCAACACTTTCATCCAGCTTTAAAAAAAAGAATAACATTTAAAAAAAAACATCCATGCAGGATACCATGTGCTGCCCATGTGGCCGGTGCTTATTTTAACGACAGGGCTGAATAACAGATATGGCAGTGTGTATGCTGAACTTTCACCTACTGAAACTGAGCATTCATGTGCGTTCAGACACAACCGAGACAGAGAGAGAGAGAGAGGAAAGAGGGGCGTTCAACACCCTGCATCGTAATGGACAAGTTAAAAAGCAAAGTGGCTCTTTCATTGATCGCTGTACATAACTCTGATTCTCTGAATCTGTCAAATATTTCCTGTTTCCAAATCATTTCAAAAGACAGTAACAGTGAGATAGCTTGGTGATAATTCAATATTTTCATTTGGTACTTAATTGCATTAAAGGGTCATAGGATCAGACTGCTGAGATTATATAAAAATAAAAAAATGTCTATTAACATAAAATGTTATCAACAATTTTATTTCAGATATTTTCAGATGTCACTGGTAGTAAAAATGCCAGGGAAATAAAAAACTTGAAAGGACTGATGCTCTCAGCGGGGAGGATGTGTGTGTGTGTGTGTGTGTGTGTGTGTGTGTGTGTGTGTGTGAGAGAGAGTTGGAATTGTAGGCTAAATGAACATGTGAGTTGTAACCCAGAAAACACACAGATGGATAATCAATGGGTGGAAAAACACCAGGGTGTGGAATTGACTGTGTTACGGGTGTGTGCGCGCGCGCGTGTGTGTGTGTGTGTGTGTGTGTGTGTGTGTGTGTGCGGTGGTGTGGACACTGTGTGCGTACGAGAGATAACCTTCAAGTTAAATCCTCTACACCTTATCTGGAGGCGTTAGTGGAGCTGAAACCACCAACCCCTGATAACAACAGAACTTCTTAATGCACATTTCCCAACAACTTCAGTCAAATTTGCCATTTTCACAGGTTTCTGGTGCTGTGAATCAACCAGCTGCAAATGTCACAGAGACTGTGCTGCGTCGTAGATCTTTCATGTTGACATGAAACAAACACAGGATTATTAATGGAGGATGAAGCATCCACCAAGGCCACTGGGTTATTTTCTATTTCCACTCATGTGTTGTCTGCACAGATCCGCACAGGGATGCTGCAGCTCACACAGTAACACAACATTTGTCTGGGGCGACCGGGAATAGAACACATTTGATTATTCATTAATCTTTGTTTTTTTTTGTTTTTTTTAACAAAATTGATTAATTGTTTAGTCCAGAACGTGTCAGAAAAACGCGAAAAACAATCCAATGTGACATTGAATTTAAATCATATCAACTTGAGAAAATGAACCAACTTTAAAAATGCCCATTTCATTTTCACTTGACTTTCATGTCTGTCGTTCACTGTCATTTCTCTAGTAAAAATACCAAACAATCGCAAGTTTCAGCTTCTTAATTATCAGGATCTGATGCAATTATCTTCTGTTTTGGGGTTTTAGATGCGGGTTGAACAAATATTTTTTGGAAAAAGTCAGCTTGGAGGTAAATTCATTTCAAGAAAGGAAGAAACAGACAGTATTTTCAGTATCGATTAATCAGTCGATTATTTCCTGTCTGATAAAATCACCATTATAAAAAAGCTATTTGATGAAAATGTCATTTCTTTTTTTGTTTACCGTTTAAAATGTAATTTGAGCTTGTGTAAAGGAGTCACAACACACCCACAGTGTGTCACTGTGTGACTTTCAGCACTGACTTCATTGTGTATCATAAACTCCCAAATACAATGTCGACGATGAGTGAGAGGAAACAGAAGCAGGAAAACAGGATCCAGACAGAAATCACAGTTTCTCTCTGCATCAACATTTACAGCGTAGGGAAAAAAGTATTCCTGAAACAGCCTCCATGTATGAGCAGACACACACGCGCACGCACGCACACACACACACACAGGGGTTCTAATAACACCTCGGCGCGAGCATTGCATAACAAAAGGGATGCCGCCTGTACTACAATTGATCAGCGTGATGGATGAATTATTTCCCCATCACACACACACAGAGATACGCACACAAACACACGCACACACAGACACGCGCGCGCGCGCGAAGGAAGCAGCACCAACCTGCTCTTTCCGTTTCTGCCAGCGGCCGCAGGGACTCTCCTCCAGGATCTCGCTCTCATCCTCGCTCTCCTCCTCCTTCCCCTCCGAGCCCGATTTCCTCTCCGGGACGGACATCGTCATTTTGCCGCCGTATGAGTCCAGATTGTGCGGCACCTTCTTCTTTTTCTTCTCCGCCTCCCTCCCTCCTTCCTTCTCCTGCCCTGTTGTTGTGGACGCGCCGCCGCTTGTCTGCGCAGTGGAGCCGCCTCCTCCTCCTCCTCCTCCTCCTCCTCCTCCTCTCCCAGACACCAGCCGCCCTTCACCACTCAGATCATCCCGTTCAGATTAAACACATTTTTATTTTATTTTTAATAATCCCGCCTCCTCTCAGTCAGTGAAAGCTCTGATATGGAAACGGGACTTTTTACGCACAGCCTGGAGGAAGAAAAATATTTCTCATCCCACACTCGGTGCGTCCTGCGGAGGCTTCACGCACAATAGGTTGCGAAATGTTACTTTCAGGTGATATCTCTGTAGCCCCAGACAAGACAGACAGGGCGGTAGATGTCCTCCCAGGAACGCGGGACAGGTCCCGGTGGCTACGGTGCGCGCGCGGTCCGTCTCAGATTAACGTCCGTGTTGCTCCAGAGCTGCCGCGGGTCTGAGAGCCGAGGGCCCCCGGCAGGCTCGGTGCGCACAGGCAGGGGCCAGATTACCGTAAAGGCTCCACTGTGCGCGCACTCTGGGATAACCACCGTCCTCTTTCTAATCTGCAAGGTGGCAAAAAGAATATGATCAGACAAGAGGAGATACATGCAAAATGAGAACACGTTTAAAATGTAGGTCTCTCACAATAATACAATAAACATAAATATAGATTATTCCGTTTAAATAGGTGATTTCATAATTCCCAAATGGATTTATTGCGATTTGAAATAATATCAATAAATATCTGTTGTTTGTGTTCAAACAGTCCTTCATCCAAAATTGTGCTTTTCATGGTGTATCTTTTGTGACCATCTGACCTTTTCAGACTTACCTATGACCCCTGGTGGTTTGAATGGCTCCCTCTCGTCTGATTTTTGTATTTTCAGAAAGCCAGGTTGTGTGCTGGTTATTCATTATTGTCCAAACCTAAGCCAACTTAATCTGGATTCATACCCAGCACACTACAGTCACACTCCAAAAAACAGAATCTGAACCAGAGAAAGGAACCAGAAGGGTGTGGTTGTATTATATGTTAATAGAAAGAGAATGGGCCTTGTGTCTGATGTGGGCTATTCAGTTGTAAAAATGATTTATAAATGAAGAAACAAAAGCGTCAAAGCGTGGAGGTACCATAATTACTGGCTGAAATTACATTTCATAGATTTATTATTTTGGCCAAAATCTCCTGTTTGATTTACTTAAAACAAATCTCTGTTCTCTGGCTCAACAACACATAAATTGCTCAATGTTATTGGCATGCTGCAATTAAAACCTCCAGATTCATCACCCACCATGAAGGCAGCAGTGAGCTACAGTCAATAAAAGCTTTTAGTATTGCACACATTAATTCAGTAAAGTGAAGTGATAAAATATATACAGATTTGATGACCAAGATTAATTCTACCTTTGTAGATGGACAAGGGCCCGATAGAATAAAGGTAGGAATGAAAGAAAATATAAATGAATATATATATTTCTGCACATTGCTGCTTCAAAGATTGGTCATTATTAAAGTTGTGGCTTCCTTTATTATTATTTATAATTATAAAAAGCATTTTTATTTAACAGATTGTTCATTGTGTGGAAATAACATAGTTTCTTAATAGTCATAAATGAGAATAAGACCAGCACCTCTACAGAAACAGTGTCAGATTTTCATCTCACTTTGGTTCAGTTGTAATCACAGATTCATGCAGTAATCACAATCTCTCTCTCTATTTTTGGTGCTCGGTGAGTGATTGTGTGCTCTGCCAACCCTTCTCGCTGTTAATGAGATTTGCTCCTGGCACAAGGAGCTGGGCAGAGAGGACAATGGTGCTGTCTAGACGTCCAGGGCACAAAATGGTCGTCTCAGAAATGGCAGCCATACCAAGGGGAAGCACAGCGCCTCCGTCATAATGAGCAGTTAACATTAAAAAACAATGCTCCTCTTAACCTACAGCAATGTGTTTGGCACAAAGTGTGTGTCTAAATGTGTCGTCACTATAAATAAAATGTCTGTGTTTAGTCTTAGTTCTGTTTCTGTAATGCTTTGTCTGATTTTTTGCCTGACAAGTTTAAAATCATCCCACAACTTATAGTTTTAGAATCTAAAGATGAAACCAATGTCGACCCCTAAGTTTACCATGGAGAGTATGGCCTTTTTTTGTTTTACAGGCAACTGTTGCAGATAAACATAATGCATGCGGTTGTAACCGCACGTGGACAGAGAAGGCCTAGGGCGACACCTTGTGGTATATCGTTGCAGTTGCAAGAACTTCTGCAATATTGAACTTCCACTTAAAACTAGACATGGAGGTGTCACATGCTTAAGTGGAACTGGTTATTAATGAATTAACCTTGTAAGTAGCATCTGGTCCAGCCTCGATGAATATGGTTCATACCACCGTGCAGGAGTCTGCTGTTGCTGTTCAACCTTTTTTTAATGAACACTGCTACATCTGGAAAAGAGCAACTCTACAAGAAATGTAAAAGACACTGATTTATCAAAGCAGTAAAGAGATTTGGGGAGAGGTTGGATATTTGGAAATCTCAAAGCACTTACACTTTAGTAGAATAAGCATGAAGCAGTTTAACCAGGCTATACAGTCGATTCCTGGATTGCTCAGTCAGATATACTATGATACGATATAACATGATGCTATATTAAGCATTCTCCTCAGCAACCACAGCCAAAAGCGTCGGAGCTCCACTGTTGTAACTCATTTTTCTGCAATGCTCCATCCTGGTTGTCCTCATGGCCTGTCACATAAGAGAAATGCATAAAGACATCTGTTCTTGCACCATGCGTGTGTTTGTGTACATGCATGCTTCACCATAGAGGGGTATTTTTTTGTTCCAACATTAATGTGTGTCATCAGAATAATTTCAAATATCATGACAGACAGTACCTGGGTGAGTCTGGGTTTCTGGATGCAGTGGACATACGGCTTGGGCAGGGCTTCTATCTGGTCTGCTGCCGTTTTGTAGCAAACTGCACAGTCCATCACTGGCTGTGAAGAAATTCCAACAAATATGAAGAGCATGAGAACACCGTTGATGTTTTAATAAATGAGAACTGGATGATTCTCACTTTGTCATTCCTGAAGGGGCAACTCTGAGGGCTTGTCTCCGTCACTCTCCTGGCACACGTGGTGGGTTTCAGGTAGAAGTGGTAGTAGATGTATTTCACACCGAATCCACTCTGTGAAACAGCAGGAGGAAATATGAGCTGTGAGCTGAACTCTAGGCATCCAGGAATAAACATCTCATGATCTCAAAATGTAATTGTCAAAAGCTGCCCATGGAGAAGATTGAAGGGAAAATAAAGAAGTCCTCTCAGTATAGAGGACCTGCAATAAAAAAGAGCAATAAATCAAAATAATAAATCGTAAAAACATTTCATTAACATCATTATATCGAATGAATCAATGTTGCTTCATTCATTTACTGTTAAATGTTTTTCTTCTTATTTTGATGAATTCCTTAGAAAGGATAGAAAGGATGACTGTAATATATGATCAGATTTTCCCTGTGACTATATTACGAAATAATTCTCTTTCTTGGAAATTGTGAAATAGCGTTACCCTTTATGTGCCATTACTGAAGTTGCTTCATATCGGTGGCACCGATCCAGGCCAACAACTGAAACCATTTAATATTAAAACTATAAATGCTGCCAGCAAGTGTCAGAGTGAAGGATGGTAAGAATGTGGTCTTTTTCTTCCCCCGATGAAAACATGTTGATGCCGAACAATTCAAAGTGAACTTGACCTGAAGCAGATGTGAAAACAAGTATCAACCAGAGTTCCCTGAAGGCAGCGTGAGAGCCAAACCCGAATCCACGAAAAAACAAAAAAACAAGACACATCTGAAGCAGAATCTCAGAAACTTTTCTTTCTTATTTATAAAGATTAAAAATGACACATTTGACAATTTAGTTTTAACAATAAACAGTCTGCAAACTTTGATGGCATCCCATCCTGTCCTGATAATAAATCCAAAAAATCACAGCTTACCTCGATCTCTGATTTATCCACAGTTTTCAGGAAGCGGAAAAGGTGGTGCACCCCGGGATGTGACCCGAGCTGCACCAGGGACAGATCCACTCCCTGCTTGTAGATGTCAGGCAGCCGGTCGTAGGCCTCCTGGGCCTCGGCCGAGTAGAACGCAGCTCCGGCGCAAACCAGCAGCAGCAGCAGCAGCCCAGCAGCCATCTTTCCTCTTGACTGTGTGAGCGGGGCAAGCGGGGCTCAGAGGATGAGCTCCCTCCTCTTGGCGCTCACGTCCAAAACAAGCCCTATTATGGTTGTAGGAGTCATTGGTGGAACACACGGACCGTCGAACAGCCTGCAGCTCTCCTGCTGTTTACTCATTAGGCCCCCAGTTCCAGTAAAAAGAGCCCGGGGACAAAAGGCAAAGCTGGCCTTCACACATCTCTCAGAAAGGGGGAGTATCCAAAGGAGATACGGGAATTACACTCACATTCCGAAAATGGGATTACAATGGAGACTGGGACGAGTAATCCACGTCTTGGAAAGCACCCTAAGATAAAAGGCCTGAATTCTTTTGACATTGCGTCTCAAACTCACTTGCTGTAGTAGGGAAGCAGGTCACTTACAGGAAATTGTGAAATCAGCTCAAAGTACTCTGCTTTACTCTGGAAATAATGCAGTGTGGGAAAATACAATAAAAAGTCCTGAATTCTAAACCTACAGCTCTGATTGTGTGGAAAAAATCAGTAAATTGATAATGGTGATGCATGGATGTACTTGTTGCAGCCTGTTGAGGTGGAACTAGTCACAGTATAAATCTGAGGTAAGATGATTATTGGGAGACAAAAACAGTCCAGAGAAAGAAGATCTGCAACAACTCGAGTTGTATTCAACAAAACTACAGTGTAGTACAGAAAAACAATTTTAGAAGTGGATTTTTTTTATTTATTTTTTATGGGATTTGTTGAGATTCGTTTGAAATACTCACACACACACACACACACACGCAAGTAATGTTCACAAAATAAAATGCATTCTAAATTCTTGTTACCAAGTCAGCTCCCAATCAGCTCGACATAAAAAAAAAAGACAAAAACATTTCAATGAAATCACTACAGAAAAAAACTATAGAGGTCACTAGAGGGTTAACATGATAATTTTGAGAAGAGGCAAGAAATGTGATTAAATGACCAACATTCACTCGTTTCCTGTTGATGCCAGTAGGGTTGGAGATCCACTGCTGTAACCCATTCTGTTGCAGTGCTCCACTCTGCCCTCCTTCATGTCCTGTCATTCAGAAATAAGAGAAGAGCAAAGATATGGAGGGATTTGGAAATGAATAAAAGAAAAAAACTGAAAGCGCACGGGTGTGTAAGAGACTAACCTCCGTGAGGGCCGGTTTGTGCACACAGTGGACATACGGTTTCGGTTCTTGTTCTATTTCCCCTCTGAAGGTTTTGTAACACACCGCACAGTCGATCAGCGGCTGCATGAACGCACACAAACAAAACAGCAGAGACGCGTTAGGACAGGCGGAGGCCCCTCGGCGTCCACATGTCTGAGCTCAGCAATGCAGCAGGAAAAAAATGTAAAAAAAAATAAAATCCCTGCATCCTCACTCGGTCGTTTCTGAAGGCACACGCTGTGGAGTCCACCGTTCCTTTCTGGCACCTGGTGGGTTTCAGGTAGAAGTTGTGGTAGATGTAGGTCACATCGAACCCGGGCTGAGGAGAAATGGAAGGGTTAGGTCAGAGTGATTATTGAAAAATAGCCTATGAAGATTTTTCTGATTAAAAGCTTTTTTTTTTCCTTGCAGATTTCAGGGTATCAAAAGGGCGTCACCGCCCCGAACACACCGCAAACGGATAATAACAACAATAATAATAATAATTCATCTGGAGAACAGATATGCCGCACCTCAATGTCTGACCTGACCAGACTCTTGAAGTAGAGAAAATGGTGCTGGATCCCAGCGTGAGAGTTGAGCTTCTCCAGAGCCAGATCCACTCCCTTCCTGTAGGTCTCGGGGAGTTTACTGTAACCCTGCCGTGCATCAGAGCAGAGGAAAAAAGCTTCCACGCTCAACAGCAGCAGCAACAGAGCGGCCATGGCTGTTTTTCTTCCTCCCTCTGTCTGTAACAGGGAGAGAGTTGTGTGGGTGCAGCAGACCGCCCCCTCTGTGCGGAACCACGGGACGGGACACCCAGCCCTCTTTTGGCGTGTTGGAAACACAGACTGTGGTTTCTTGCGTTGATCCACAGAAGAATCCCCCATAAAATGATCATTATGAACGTGAATTAATTGAATTAAAAAATATCGATTATGGTTACTACTGGTTATTATTATTACTTATTAAAAAAATGCGTTGGTACTGAAAACATGACAGACGGACAAAACACGGGGGTAAATAGAAAATAACTTTTATTTGTCATCAATATTTGAACCAATAATGTACAAGGGAGCATCAGCAATATCCTCTCAGGCTTCATATTGCTTTAGAAATGGATGGACATGGATCACATTTCACAAACGCCGACAAATACTTTGACGTACATAGAACTACCATCACTCCATCCACAGGCACGATAAGCAGACATAAAACCGACAATGCACTCCATTGCCTACTTCTCATAAATATCCTTCTTCAGTGTCATGGCCGTGATGAATGTGTGTGTGTGTACATTCCAGAAAAAACAAAGTTGTGAAATACTCCCGATAAATCTTTAAAAAAAACAGCAATAACGCCTCATTTTACAACGGATAAATAATGGAGAGAGGTTTTGATTTATCGGAGTCTGGAAAAAGTGCAAACTATTGTAACGTGCGTCGCCCCTCACAAACACAACAGACACTTTGGGGGCGGTATCACTTCGTGGCCCCAATAGGCACTTCTTTGAGATTTTGTGCGAGTTCTGTGACACCAAACAGGCACAAGATCTCAGGCTGCACACGGGACAGTTCACTGGGGACAGTAGTGTTTCAGATACACACTCGAGAGTAACAGAGGACCAACAACAATCACACATATACTGTATATATATATATTTTTAAAAGCCTTCCCTCTTAGAAATGCACAAATATAGAGATTGTCTACACAGCTTGCGGGACATGTGGTCGACCAAGTTGATGAATAAAATGATTTAAATTATGAGATAAATTTTGATTGGACAAGGAATGTTAAATCATGAAAAAAAAGTTGCTAATGCCAAATGATTGAAAACAATACAGTTAGGAGATTTGAGATGATTGAACTGTCGCTTATTGATCCTAAAACAAAACTATTGACATAGGTTATGATTTGGCACTTTGACAAATAAACCAAAAAAAAAAGAAAAAGTTACAGCGATTCCCATAAACCAACCAAACCAGGTGAAACCTCAAGACAAAGTACACCCGAACATCAGAGCCCTAAACATGTGCGCGAGACATTTAGAATATATTTATTATGCCACTGTGTTTTCTATCTATTACAAAAAATCTAGTCTAGTTGAATATGATGTCACAGCATCCGTTTTATGAAAGACTGCAATTTTTATACATTTTTTTTTATGGAATATCATCACAGTCCTGTAAGATTTCCCTCTGCTGGTGATTACAATTCACTAAAAGGTACAGACGTTGACGTTAAAGTCCTAAAAAATGATGTTTATGAGTACAACATGAATATTTATAGAAGGACAGGCTAAAAAAAACAAACAATCAAAGATAGTTATACAAGAGGCACACTAAAGCAACACTGATACTTCATGATTTTAAGAGGACGCTAAGGCGATAAAATGATCACATAAAATACAGTCATTGTTCAGATTTGGTGTCTTTAAAAGTGCTACGAGCTTCAGGAGGCCGGTAAAGTGATCAGTTGTCTAAAAAAAACAAAAAAAAAACAAAAAAACAGTAAAGGAGGAAAAGAATAACTCCTCTCAGTATACTGTTCGTTTCCTTCATAAGGCGCTTGGTGAGCTTGAAACAGGGAAATAAGCAACAAACTAGCAGAAAACTATAGGATTATAATATAAAGGAATGTAAGACAACATATCCTCCACATATTCAATGTGAATGAGAGCAACCTTTCAGGGCTAAAAATGAATCAGTCTTGCAAATCTACCTTAATAATAATAAATGTTGAGCTTCAGATCATTACGATTTGATTTGGAATATTTTCCCCCCTGAAATACACGTTTAAAAAAAAAAAAAAAAAAAAAAAAAGCACACGCTAACAACAGCTTGATCTCAGTAGGACTTGTTCCACAAAGTGCTGTGCCCACCGTTAAAAGCCTCCCACAATCCAATCTGATAAAAATATATTTAAATAGTGAAAAAAAGGTTTGACCCCAAGTAACAATCAAACACACCTCTGACGTTCTGGGACGTTCATTTCTTGTTGTCGAGGTGGTGTGGCATCGTGTTTCTATGTGGCCGTTTCAAGTTGGAGGGAATCCATCCCCGTATCCTGGATGTGAGCGGCTGTGATGGACAGATTTCGATGTCCACTGGAAGTCGAGTGGTGATTTGATGGGGGCCTGTTGTCGGGGGTTACACGGGCATGTGCATCTCCGAGTACTCGTCATGACAGTCGCGCTCGTCAAACTTTGGCTCGGCATCGTCTGCATCCAGCTGCGCGAGGCGAAGAGATGTGAGAATAAGCACTTGCACTTTTTGGACAAATTTGTACATTCATTCCTTTCACTCGGTTGGCGGTAAATAATACAAAAATGATAAGTAACCACAGCACTTTGCTGCAGCAGTGGGAGAAGGGGGACTAAAGCAGCACTTTGGCGCCCCCCTGTGGTTCACTTACACATGCCATCTCTCTGACGGTGAAAATGCGGCGCAGCACGAACATCTTGACAGGAACGGTGAGGATGAGGACGAAGGGGAAAGCCAGGGACGCCTGTGTGGACATGACGGCCCACAGTGCCGCCAGACACACCACCTGGAGGCAGGTGAAGAGATGCATGCGCAGCGTGCGCACCTGCAGGAAACAGAGAGGAGTCATTCAAACTGATGACAGTAACATTTTTGATGAAAGCGTGATTATTATCATTTTTTTATTTGATCAGTCTAAAGATAATAAACCATGTGCGTCTCACCTTGCGCACGTAGGTATGGTCGGGGTGATACTTTGGCGGCATAAGCAGCAGCATCATGCGCTCCGTGAGCTGGATGCCATTCAGAGACATCACACCCATGTAGAGGAAGATACCAAACAGCACAGCCAGGGGGATCTGACGCAGCAGGTCACCTATTACAATGGACAAACCTGAGGGGGGGGGGGGGGGGGGGGGGGGGGAGAGAGAGAGAGAGGCACAGGGTGAAAACAACATCATTTTAAAGGTTTCAAAATGCATACAAAGAAAGAGGTGATGGAGGACACGAGCGGCGAGGAGGTCACTCACCAACCATGATGGAGACCAGGAGCCCGGTCACCCGCTGCTCCTTCACCTCCTGGATGCGAGGCTTGTCTCCGGGGGCCACGGCCTTGCTCATGACGGTGAGGGCGTTGACGTGGGTCACCGAGCGCACGGTGGCGGCGGCCATCCACGGCAGGCCGAACAGAGCCGAGCTCCCGCCCAGCACCACGATCAGCAGCAGGTCCAGGTGGAACCCGGAGCCCTTCACCAGCTTGCGCTCCTTCTTGCTCACGATCAGGCTGCAGGAAGTCATGGGGTGGGTGGGGGGGCACAAACACAGACGCTCAACCCTGTTTGTCCCGTACCGAATGTTTAGAAAGTGAGTCCAAGTTCTGTTTGACGCGACTCACGTTGTGATCTGCGTCTCCATGAAGATGAGGATGAAAACCAGCAGGGCGGGAAAACAGCAGGCGAACATCATCCAGATTGGGAATTCACTGTCGGAACCCAGAGGATTGATGATCCAGCCGCGCTTGTCGGGACTCGTCACGGAGAAGCCTTTGGGGACGCTCAGTTTCTGTAAAAGAACGGGAAAGGCCGGGGATGAGTGCGAGGGGACAGTGATCTTTAAAAAAAAAAAAGGTTCAAACATTCACACAAAGATCCAGCGTCCGAGTCTCACCTGAGTGTACGTGTCTTCAATGCTATAATCCAGCAGGACCATGATGAGGATGGCAATGGGCACGCCGAAATCCCCAATTATCCTGCGAAACTAAATGCCAAGCATGATGGGAAAGTTTATTAACCGATTTGATTATTTCATGTGGCTGGAGCATTTTTTTGTGAAGTTACTCACCCTTCCAGGGAAGAAGGCGCTGTTCTTGAACTTGCGCAGGTAGAAAGCGATGAAAAATGTGCCGGCCATGAGGACCAGGGAGAGCAGAGCGGTGTTGGGTTCTCCTCGGACCGCCACCGTCACAGGCAGGCTGCTGTTGCTGTTGCCTAGCAACAGGGTGATGTTCTCCGTCGACGCGCCCCCCTCCGTGCCGTTGTCCAGGGAGCAGCGTTTCAGAGGGTGCTCTTTGAAAATCTGCCCAAAGACACAGAGGCTTCAAATTAATGAACAATACTTAAAAAAAAAAAAAAGTGTCGATTATCGTGCATCGCACCCAAGATTTCCGGAACATTCAAAAAAGCCCAAAGAGCAAAATGGCTTTCATGTCTGCGCCATAACAGCTACCGTAAAAAGCAAAGCTTCCAAAAATCATAAGCCCAGATCACAGTTCAACTCTAAATCCATCCAACTCTCAGGGCCAATCCATCTCAGGTGCTTTCAGGTGCACTCGTTAGAAAAACATACTCATTTCCAGCCTGAGTTTTGAATTGAGTCCAAAGATTAGTCCGTTCAAGTAAGGGTCAGGGACTTAATCCCCCCCCCCGGCGTGCCAAAAGTAAAAAAAATAAAAAATTCCCCCGACTAATCAGGAGTCGTTATTTCAAGGCTCAAGGTGTACCCGGCCGAGCTTGATGAAGGTCTCGCAGATGAAGATGAGGGAGATGAGGAAGGAGAAGATCTCCTGGGTGAAGCGGGAGACGAAGCGGACCAGGAAACTGCCCTCGAAGGCCACCGTGACGAACACGATGACGATGAGCCAGAACCCGATCCAGACCCGACCAGTCAGGTACTCTATGTGGTTCGCCGTGCAGAACTGGAGGGGAAAAAAAAAAAAAGAGATGAAAAACCAGATCTGCAATATACGAGAATGAGGGCTAGGAGAATATGAATATTTCTCTGCAAGTTCATTTGCCATTTACACACTTACAGTGTAAAAGGCTTCCTCGAAAACCAGCAGGGGTCCGGAGAAGCCCACAATCAGCAGCGGCTGAGCTCCGAGGAGACAGAAGAGCACGCCCTGCACCGCCGTGGACACAATGAGCTCCGAGACGCCAATCAGACCGTCCGTCTTCTCACCTATCGGCACGCAGGCACACGCGGACACACGACTGGTTAAAACCATAATGGGCACAGACAGGGTTTAAGGTGACACCGACAGGAATTTGACACGTAGGACAAGTGTCCTCACCCAGCAGGCCGCCGAATGTGATGGCTGGAGAGAGGGCGGCGAAGTAGATGAAGATGACGGCGGCCATGCACTGGCTGTTGAGGGCGTCCTTGAAGTCGCTGACGTACTTTGGGTAACGCCGCCGCACGTCCCGTACCAGTCCGCCAAAGGGACGTCCCGTGCGCTCCAGAGGGTCGTCCGACGTCTTCTTCGAAGGTGTGAGGCGGGCCTCTGGGAGAAAAAAAGAGCGCCGTTCATGGCCTTGGAATGGACAGGAAGTCAGGGGGTGGCGGCTTCAGATGTATTGTATGACGAGACGTTTAACCTTTTTCCTCAAAGCTTTTGGGCTCTTTGGCCAGCAGCTTGCCGCCCTGCTCCTCCCTCTTGCGCAGCATCTCCCGCTGGAAGCGGGAGACGGAGCGCAGCAGCTCGTCGCCGCCCATCTCCGACGGCGGCAGCACGATGCTGCAGTCCAGGAAGCTGTTGATGGCGTTCAGCAGGTCCTGCCTGTCGTCGGCCAGGTAGCCTGCCTCGTGAAATTGCTGCATGGAGATAAAGGCCAAATATGGAATATTGAAGAATAGTGCGAGTGCATTAATGTAAGTGCATACACTTCTGGGATTGTGCTTATTTTTTTTAAAAACACTTATACAGAATATACAGAACCCCTGGCTGACCTTGTCGGACATCAGAGTGGAGATGGAGCGTCCGATCTGGTGGTAGTCCATGCTGGTGGTGGGAGGTCCCAGCAGGACAAAGAGGAACCGCACGGGCACCGGGACTTCCAGGACGGACTCCAGCTCCACCGCCTCCTGCAGACGCACAAACGCCATGGTGGGCTGCTCCAGGAAATCCACGCTCCCTAAGAACACAGACGAGGCACACGGAAAAGGTGACTTTAAGCTGTTCGGGTGTGTTAACATTGTGTGTGTGTGTGTGTTTTTTTTTGGCCTCTGTAGGTTTTAATGACTCACCCACAAGGACAACTGTGGCTTCTGCGTTTTCGGGAATCTTCTCCAGCAGCTTCAGCTCGTGTTTGGACTTGGACCGATGCATGCCGCTGGGGCTCAAGCTCGGCTCCTTTTGCTGAACACAAGCAAAACGGGAAGAAAAAATAAATAAATAAGCCACTTTTTTTTTCCCCCCATAACCCATGAGCACTTGACTTACCTGCATGTCGCTCTTCTCCATGTCAATGCGCGTGTCCGCTTCCCCCGCGGCGTGCGCGGTGCCCATCAGCGGGTCGGTGACGGACGGCTCCGGCTGGTGGGCGTGGTTGGCGCTGTGGTGGTGAGTTATCAGACTGCCGAGGCTGGCCGCAGAGATGTTCCTGGGGAAGGCGCTGGTGTGCTCTTTCTCATCGCTCGGGTGACTGAGGGAGGGAGGCAGGGGGAGGGGAGAGAGCGGGTGAGCGGGTGGAAGACAGGAAGTGACCAGGCGGGAGGCCACCTACTACTAGCAGGAAGTGTGCAGCAGAGTAGATGGTGCACATTTAATGAAGGTTAAAAGGTTAAAATTAAGGTTTTCAAAAGTCGTGGGGGGGGGGCCCTGTGGCAAGATGCACACACACACAGTTGCATGTTCCCAATTATTTGTTCGACGGATCCATCATTTAATGGATTCCAGGCTGCAGGTCACCTGTGTTTGAGCAGCAGCGCCCTCAGGACGTTGGCTCGGTCCTCAGCTTTGATCTGATCAGAGATGATCATCTGCTCCACCACCTGGTGAGCGATGCCAGGCAGGGTCTTCTGGTCCAGGTCCAGCAGCACTGCACCTGCAAACACACACACACACACACACACACTCAGACATTTTGCTTTTTAGAAAAATAAAAATAAAAAAATGGTGGCTTCTGTGGCTTACCGTGCGAGATGGTCCTTCTGAGCTCCAGCAAACTGCGGAAGGACAGAGAAGCCACGTGAGGTTTCCCCCAGCGGTCCGTCTCCTCCTCCACGTCCTCCTCAAACTTGATCCAGCGAGCCGTCTCCTTCCACTGCATCTCCTGATTCTTGTCCATGGTCAGTTCGTTCAGCTCCACAAACACCTTGACAAATTACACGGGTGCACAGGTGAAAAGCGAGAAACCCTGGGGATCACGCCAAAGTATCCAGACCACACAACATGCACGTTCAGTGAGCACCAAATATTCCACCCATCAGCGAAAGCACTTTGTACGTTTTTTTTTTTTCTCCAGTCGACACAATCAACCTTTGGGCATTTCCGAAAACAGACTCCATGCTTATTGGGTTACTCAGATGATTTCTTAAATTCACCATACACCAAAGAAATATTCTCCTGGTTTATTACCCTTGATGTTCGAGGAAAAATGGATAAAAAAAAAAGGAGAAAAACAACCAACGACCTAAAAAGGAACACTCAACCGCTCTCTCAGCGCCACGTATCTATTAAGAGGTTATTCAATGAACACCATGCAGGTCAGTCACTGTCCTGTGTGAAATAAAAAGTCCAAAAAACCAACAACAAAACTAGTTAATCCCCTAATTTGCCGTCACGTGCCATTATGCACCTGCCGCATGCCAGTGAAATCACGCTCACACCAGTGGGAGCCGACTCCGGCCGGACACCCAGCCTCACCTTCTGGTACCGAGCCATGTGCCCGCAGTGCACGTCCAGCAGGACGCCGTCCGGCCGCGAGGCGGAGCGGAACAGAACCACCGGTAACGGCTGGAGGAGCGAGACGGCGCAGGAGAGGACTCAGACACTCGCACAATACACAGCGGCACAAAGGACGGGAACCGCGCGTACCCGCAGGTAATTATCCACATCGCACACCTGACAGGGACCTGTTGTTGCTTGGGGGGGTTGGAGCGCTGTGCATGTGTGTGTGTGTGTGTTAATAAAACATAGCTCTCTCTCTCTCTCTCTCTCAGGAGCTCCCAGGGTCTGGTTACCTCCACTCCTCTCTCTCTCTTTCTTTTTTTCCTTTCCATGTGTGAAAGGAAAGAACTCATTCATTCATTTTTAATTGTGTCCTTCCCTCCCTGTCCCATCCACAAAACGGAGAGGGCTGCACTAAATTGGACTTAGGGGGGGAAAAAAGGGGGGAAAAAAGTTTCCCAGGATTTCAAAATGTTACGTTTGTTGTTGATGTTAGAAAAAAATCTGAAATACAGGAGAAAAATTTCCAAATAGCGTCACTGGTTCTATTCATTTTATCTAACAAAAGCTTTTGTCCTCCTGTTAATTGATCTGTTTTTTTTTTGGATGAATAAATCATGAGCAGTATCAAGCAACATTCAGGGGTTAAACGTAATTTCCAAATCAGAAAAGTGATTTTCACAAAATGTGGTTGTTGTTGCTTTGTTTGTAAATGAAATACTTTATGGTCTCACCTATGGCTCAGGAAAACTCACACATTTAGTTTTGACTATTTTCTGATATTTTATAGACTTAAGATTTAATGGAATTTAGTGACGGGGCAAAATAATCGGTCTCTAAACTGTATTAAAAATCTAATCTAATATTATTTAAAATCCCTATTTACTCTCTCTAAAATTTTTTTTAAATAAAAACAAACTTGGGATAGAAACCAACACATGTCTCCGTTACCAAACATGAAGAAATGCATGTCCCACTTTATATGGGTATATAGAGAGGACATATGTCCAGTGAGGAGTGACTCACCTCGTGCGGGGTCCGGTCCTGCTTGCGGCTGCGAGTGGTGGGCTCTTTGTGGTCTCCAGTGTGCACCACTTGTCCCTTGGTGCTCTTTCTGACCAGGTGTCTGCGCATGCCGGGGACATCTTCAAACCGGTGACCTGGGTGAGACGAAAACCAGATTTGTACAATATGGTTCCGAGAAGCCAGAGGAGAAATGACCTTCAAAAAAAATAATAATAATAACTGTCAACAAATGCGTTGTTTAACATTTCATCCTCAGTTCAAATCTCAGCCCACAAGAGAGGGCAGGCCCCTTGGCTTCTGATTCCCAGTCCCACAGCAGGGGAGTAGGGTTACTCACGCTGGCAGCACACCAGAGACACTGGATGGCGACAAATAAATTCAACCATCAATGGACTGTTTCCCAGATCATTAAAACGTATCTATTTTTTTATATAAATGAGCTCATAAATATAATTAAAACACTTCTCAACAAAAGCAGTTTTCTTACCTGCATCCGCACTTGTGTAACAAACAGTGAAGCCTTTGAGGGTCCTCATCAATATTTTAACACACAATCTGGAAAAACTAGACCATCCTGATTTTTTTTTTTTCAGCTGCGATCCTTTACTCGCACAACTGTCTTCCACTCTTACGGAGGAGGCGCATGGTGGAGTCGCTCCATGACGCGGTCACTGGTGTGCGAGTCAAGTACGGAGCCGACCCTGGAGTTAAATGGGCTCTGACTGGGAGGAGGGGGTTAGCGGTGGTAGGTGTGGGCACTCCGCCCCCCCCCCCGACTCAAACTGGACTTTGTGACTTAACGCAAAAATTTGGACATGCGGGGAAAAGTTGCATTTTCCTGACCGGCGTCTGACCCCCACGGGGGACTCAAACTATCAGAGTCCATTAGTGAGCAGAGGTGTTAATTCACTCGGGTCGGACAAAAGGGGAGAGACGTTGATCTAATAATTCCTATTGTTGAGCGGTGGCCAGAGACAGAGACTTTCCCAGGACGATTTAGGGAGGCGGGAGGCAGATAAAAGAAGACAGAGAATGGCCGGGGATGAACTAAGCCTCGTAATACTCCCAATACCCCAATCTTTACTTTGCTTATGAGGCCGTTTCAATCTTCCGCTTGTTTCGCTCCACTAATAATTGCGGGTTTGACAATTAGCGGCCGCGATGGCCCGGGCTCGGGTCCAGGGGCCTCAGCTGACAGCAGGAACGGCTAATGTAATTACGCCGGCCTGTCTGCCACACTCTCTGATAAGCTGCCGCTCTCCGCTGAGGGGTCACATCCCTGATGTAAATCTCCCCGGCCCCGAACACAGCCCCACGCTGGGGCTGGGGGCCCGCCGACGTCACAGGGCGGTGGGGGAGCCGACTGCATGAGGGAGGGGGTTGATGTTTCCCCCAAAGGAATCCAGACATCATCAAACAAGCCAAAAAAAAAAACTACTGTTGCTACTAATCACAAAACAAAAATGCAGACGGGGAACCATAAGACCAAATAAATGGGCTGAAAGAAGTTCAACAGTAGCACAAAGCTCATGGGTCTTAATTGTTATCAATATATAATAATAATAATAATAATAATAATAATAATAATAATAATAATAATAATAATATAAAACATTTGATTAAGGCCTCATTAAAAGCAAAAAAGTTCAACAAAATAATAAACCTTTTTGAATGGACCTTTTTTTTTTTTTAATGCCCTTCCTCCTCTGTTGCCAGCAATGTGAACCCAGAATACTATCATAACTTACAATTTATAGCACAGCCTACATTTTACTTTTTCAGACTAAAGTCAGTTAAATCTGCCAGGAGGCACTTGGTGCCAACTCACTCTTGATGCCGTCCAGATCGGCCGAGGCCAGAGTCTGCGCCTCGCTCTCGTCGGTGGGGATCCGCTGGTACTTGGCCTGCTCGGCGCCCGTCATGTTGCCCGTACGCCGCCGCTCCTGCAGGTCGTAGCTGCGGCTGGAGGACGACACCCGGGCCAGAGCTGGATGTTCAGGAGACACCGACTGGGGAGCCGGGCTAGAGGTGTCAGACGTGACCGGCTTACTGAAGGAAAAAAACAACAAGAGAAACCAAGTTTACTATTTTCCTATAGTAATACTATTTTCGAAATGTCAAATTAGAAACTATGCAGGTGAAATATAACTTTCACACCTCTTTTTTTTTTTTTTACCATTTCAATGTAGTAAGTATAGTAACTAAGCACAAGTCACGCTGATTGTCTGGTTGCCACCTTTTGATTCTTTTACTTAGCTGCATTTTTATCACAATGTTAATCCCACAATTCTGACCTTTAGAATACAGATTTAAATCATTCAAAAAGTTGTCACCTTTGAAACAAACATAATGAACTCACCGACCTCTCGGATTCAGTTCTCAGACAAAAAGGACTTTCCTACACAAATACAAATCCTCTGGTGAGCGTTTCACTCTCCGATGGACTGAAAGAAGCAGCGCGTGCAAATGCAGCTCTATCCCGGCTCAGATTAAAAAACCCTCATGAAGTGGAAGAAGTAAATGTCATCTGTGGAGCCTGGGGCAGCGGAGGCGTGTCGCGTCTTCAGGAGCGAAGAGGTGATATATGGGTCTCTGAGAGGAGGATTACTGTGGACCATCGCATCGTGCTCAGCAGGCCCACTGGATGCCGGAGACATGGTAACGTACAGCGCGTACCTCGCTGACCAATTGGCACATTGTGCGCCTGAGCGATCTAACCCGATCAGAGCAGCTGTGGGTACATTTTCACAAGATGGCAAACACGGAATAAATACGAAGGCCCCTGGCGTGCGAGAGACTCACTCGGTGGTCGATGCATCCTGGGTATCTGCGCCGCCACCAGAATGTGGAACAATCTCCAGCTCTCGGGCCGATTGAGGACCCTCTTTGAGATGGTCCTCGTCCGAAACGAAGAACTGCGGAGGGAGCGAAAGAGTGGGTTGACAGTAAGAAACGGTGAACTTCAGAAATGTGATCCAACCAAAAAAAAACAAAAAAAAACACCCTGGGTACATTGAACCAAAACAACGGATTCAGGAGAATTGAAAGCTATATGGAGGATTATGGATCCATATTTAACCGATAAAATAGGAAGGGTTTAATCTATGTTGTTTCTCCCTTTCCCTTGTAAAAGATAAGAAAAAACAAACCCCAAAGTGTAAGTTCTGTAAAGTATAATAATAATAACGGTCAAACATGAAACCCACTGATGAATAATCAAGACTACACTGAAATAGTCATCAAGGAAAATGTGGATATATTTAGGGTGCAACTAAGACGTACAGTTTTTCGAAAAAGGTTTCAGTTATAATGTTTTGTCCGAGCATACATTTTTTTGTTTAGGTTTTATAGGCCAGATAATAACAATCAGCAGATTACGTTTCACTGTAATACGACTCATATGAACCCAATGATTACCTCCACATCTTTGGAGTCGGCTGGAGCAGAAGTGGACTCTGACCCCCCCTCCTCCTCCTCCTCTTCTTCGTCCTCTCCCTCCTCGATGGGGCCACTGCTGGGGGCAGGGTTGCCCTTGGGATCTTTGTCCTTCTTCCTCTTCTTGCTGCTCTTCTTCCTGCGGCCCTCTGAGGGCAGTTTGGACAGAGGTCGGTGGCTGTGGTGGGTGGAGTGACGGTGGTCTGCGGAGAAGGTCAGCGCAGAGAAACGACACTGTGAGCAGCTGCTGCTGCGTACTTTTGTTTTTAACCGTTTTCTTGAAATAAAAACACACAACAGCAACTACGGCGTGCTTACATTCGATGTCCTCCTCGTGGTAGTTGTAGTGCTGCTCATCAGGCACGGCGGCGGCGGGGCTGAGGATCTGCTGGAAGCGCTGGACGCCCAGAGCCTTGTTCAGGTCCCCATCGTCCTCCTCCTCCGAGCACGGAGGCCTGTGCAGCGACGAGGCAGCAGGAGCCTCTGGCTGCAACACAACAGCAGAACAATAAACAAAAACACACAGTAAAACACACCCTCCACCACATTTATCATGCAGCATGAATTGCTTCTGGTGTCGACGCACTTAACCCAACACTAGAGGGCGTGGTGGAGCTGTGAATACGCCACAGTCAGGGCAGAGGACTCATCCCATGCATGCATTCCCTGAAAACAAGCTTTAAATTGGAAACAACAGGCACACTTTTTTTTTTTTTTTTTTTCACGCGGTGGTGTGACGGGGGATCATGTGGCTGATAGCAGATCTGTTTTCCTGCTGCAGGACACTGTGGCCCGCTGTGCCCCGCTCTGCCGGTGGGGTGTTGTGATAAGGATCGTCTGCAGTCGCACAACGAAGTGGACCGCGCCGGGCCCGGGACGCACGGAACATATCACGCATATATTGGGTTTTTCCCTCTGCGCTGCAGTATGTGATGAAATATGGTCACTCTATATAATGTACAACAGTAAACTTTATGCACCAGTAATAATTTAATTATTTATAATTATCCGGTACTATATGATCATTTCTTTCCCGGAACCTTATTTTCTGCACTTGTATAGTGTACTGTGACTTTGAAACCAATTGATTTTTCTGCAAGCGTGAGACATTGCAACAAGAAGCACAGCTAAATCTGGAACTAATATATTACATTTAAATGCAGTCTATTTCCGACTAATCGATTCCCTGCCATACACGTGATCTCATGACGCCACACAGAGGTTGAATCGGGGAATGTCCAAAGAAAGCGTGAAAAACCGACTCCCATGACCCACACCACCTCGCACAACCTCACTCTGACCCGTTTTTACATGTCACACACAGGTGACGGAGGGAGAAGCCACAGATATGACGGAGTAAAAGAAGACGCAGGCCAGTGTGTTTGGGGCATATTCAATATTGACCCAAGGTTCAATTCCTCACAGAGCTTTTTTTGTATTTTCTTTCTAAGAGACCAACAAAAGAGTCTCAAGGGGAGTGAACAAACTTGAAATTGACCTCTCTGACCTCCAAAACAAAAAAGACAATACAGCACTTTATAGCACAGATAAGACGTAAAAAGAGCTTGCATGGAAATATTGCACAAAACTTGAAATTTCTGTGATTTTTCTATCTCCCCACATCTGCGCCACCATATCTCAACAATGAAGGGGAAGGACCCAAAGCCCGCCGATCGCTGCTACATAATCCTGCCGTTTATTTTCACACAGCTCTCATTCATCTCACGGTTTCAGAGTGAATCCCTCGAGGTGGGAGAGACGTGTGAGGAGACTCTCGATCGGAGGTGAACTTTCCAACGACCGAAGCCACGTGTGAAAACAAGCGGAGGGAGAACGAAAACTCCACACCGACCAGACGGAGAAGAAACCTTTGGCCCAGAGCAATATTTTCTGACTTGAGCGAGGTGTTTCAGGGACTTACCTCGCACATGGCAACGGGAGCCTTAATGGCAGGCCGTGGTTTCAGGTGGCAGCCGGCGTCGGGGCCCTGCACCACGACAAGTCTGGCCAACGCTGAGCCTCCACGCCTCGATTAAGAAGTAAGAGGTCTCCCCCTGCCTCGCTTATCACCGCCGTGTGATGCTCTAATCAGAGTCCTATCGGGCCAACCTGCCACCTTCACAGATCTGCTCATTGTGCCAGGCCGCCAGAATCAACAAACCTGCCATTCTCCCACTCAGAGGACAAACGCTGCCTGAAAGGACACGGCGTGTTTAAACAGCCCAGGGACAGAAAGAAAAAAGCCACACGCATTCATCTCCACATTTCAAATTTGCCAGGTGAAGCCTAAATATTGACCGAGGTGCTTTTAGTCCTTATTTCAAAGGGTGCATTTCTGGTTGAATATTGACCAGAGATATAGGAAATAATAGCCTGGAACCAACTGTGATTGCGTGGTGAAGCTGTGAGGCCCATCTAGAGACAACCACAGAAAAGTCACTTCATCTTCACAAAGAAATAATTGGAAGTTAAAGAGTTGAAAACCGCCAGAAATTAAATAAAATAGCCGTGTATAGAAATTTTAGAAAAGATTTGGAAAAAAATAATGGGCTGACATGTACTACTGCACTTATCCAATAGATGCAAAAGTAAAAAAAAACAAAATTTACCCAGCTAGAAAAAAAACATTTCGAAAAATAAATAAACCTAATGCATTTAACTGATTACAGAGAAGTACTTATTAGCTCCGAAATAAAAGGGGTTACATTGTGATGCAGAATAGTTCAAGAGAGTTTTGCGTCTGGCTGTGTTGTGTCATGCCGTGGACACCTGACAGCGAGCGGAGGCTGCAGGAGATTATCTGTGTCGTGCTGTAGGCTCAAATCCCACAGAGTCAGCATTGGAAGGGAGAGGCTGAGATAGGCTGGGAATGTTGTAGGCTCGAGATTCACTGCTTTGCTTTACACAAGTCTGGGAGGAGATTCCAATGCACAACGTACTTTTTTATCCCTATAATTATAAGTCACTCAGTTAGAAATGAGCTCCATATTCCTTCAAATGTGCATTTGGCAAAATGCAACCGCTGACAACCTTTCGATTTCTTAAACATTTAAAAACGTTTTTTTCCACTGTTTGTTCAGCTAGAAATCTAATCAAATATCAATTTACACATATATAATACTCCCTACTTTATCATGAGCTCCTCAATCTGAGATTGGAAAATGAATCTCCAATCCATTGTTTGGGCTTCCTGTTTACAGAAAACCCATTTGAATGTATTTATAATGGAAAAAACTTAAATTTTTTAGAACAGCTCTTTTGCCCCAGACAGTGTTTTTCCTCGACTCATCTTTTTCGAGTTGAAGATGACCAGCTGATGACGCTGGGTTTATTGATTAAGAAGGTTTCTGCAGAAGCAGACAGATGCACGTCACCAGAAGCTCCTATCAGAGTGAGATAACGCATTAAAACCATAACTGACTCAGTGAGTCACTGATACCGTCCGACCAACATCCTCACGTAGTGCGGATTATACAAGAGTTTATCATAAAATGAATAGCAAAAAGGAACCAAAAACACATGGTCATAGGCTGGACAAAAAAATATCAGAATATAGAAAAATGACTGATTGAAATTGCGACTTGTTGCCCACCTGTTTGAAAGGAATAGGTCAACATTTTGGTTTATGCTCTATTTGGCCAAGATTTGCAAGACTACTTATGTTCGTTCAAAGTTTAAGATAAGAAACAAGAGCCACACATTTGCCCACAAACATCAGTAAAGCTCAATATAACTAACTTTAGATTATATCAGACTACACCAACATGAAGTGGGTGACGAGTGACCCATTAAGTCAACATTTGGTTATAATTATTAACCTGAATTTCTAATAACAGGGGAAAGCCATTCAGATGTTGACAAAGTAAAAGTCTATCCAACGAGTTCACGAAGAGGTGACCGAACATTTACCAGCTGCAGAGTTCACACCGAGGTTAAACTTAGCCAGAGAAGCAAAGTCAGGCTACGTATAAACTATGTAGGATCGTCAAAATTGTGAATGATAAGACCATAAACCAAATGTGAACACAGAACAGAAAGCCAACCCTGCTCCAGTTCAGAGTCGCATGTCGTGTGTCCTCCACGCGGGAACTGAACAAACTCACCTTAAAGGCATAAAGATAGTCCATCTTACAAACTACACACAGGAGGGGCTGAGAGTGTTTCTGTGTTTGCGTTTCCTGTGTCAAAACCGGTCAAAAAGCTACACGTGCCGGTTTCCCCATTTCATTTGCACCCACGTCACATGACCAGGGCAGATCTTCAGGGTAGGAGGAAGAAGAAGAAGAAGAAGAAAAAAATAATACTTTTACACTCCACACAGGACGATCTGAACTCTCCCCGTCCACCCCACGCACAAAACCACACATTGTTCGGGGGATAATTATTAACTTGGAGACGAGCGCACAGCCAATAACTGGGAGGCCACAGTCATAGAGCAAACATTTTTATCTTTA
Organism: Colistium nudipinnis; assembly: GCA_016785305.1. NCBI lineage: Eukaryota > Metazoa > Chordata > Actinopteri > Pleuronectiformes > Rhombosoleidae > Colistium > Colistium nudipinnis. Next base: position 113,189 of record JAFBJU010000311.1, read on the forward strand.
CTGAGCTTCTTCATGACCCCCTGCTACACCTCATGTCTCAGTAAGTAAAGACGTCTTCAAGTTTCAGGGCAGTTGATCGTCTTTCTAGGCTATAATTAGCAATAAAGACAGTCAGAGTGTGAACAGGATTCAGGATGTCATTCAACACCTTGCACATTCAAATTAAAAGGTCAAGGTGGAAGCAGTTCAACAAAAAAAAGGGCCATGCCTCAGGTCTTGGATGATGATGATGAACTCCTATTTTAACATATCCACCTCCATTTGCTTTTTACGTATATATCTATTTATTTTTAATGTGCGATAAGGCAAGAAAGACGTGTGACGGATGCATTTCTCATGGATATGAGAATCTTTATTTCGCAAGCCTTACGCTGCCCGTTTCGTGCTGAAAACGGTTATGATGCACAGTGAAGTAAATCATTAAACAATGTGTCATGGCATCCGTTCCTTTGAAACGTGTCAACCTGCCTCACGCGGCATCGTTTTATTACTTCCTTTGAATCCCTATTCCTTTTCCGCGCTATGTGTATCAGTGGCTGGGAGAGTGAACGGAGGAGGGGTTTTGTCTTAGAAAACGGGAAATAAATAAATAAAAACCCACACATTCATTATTTTGACAGTTTTCAACAATTAAAAGTAATGGAAAGATGTAATATCAGGTATAAAATCTATGGCCCACCTGTCATTGAGCACATCTTTCACGGATCAGTGGTCAAGGATCCACTTCCACCTCTTAAATTCTCGACATTTTCAGCCTTGGGATGAGATTCCAAACTTATGGTTGTTTATGTCCAGCCACAAATCCCTTTTTACAAATTTCACGCAGGTAGAGTATATATACACAAAGGGTCGTATTTATCTCAGGGTGCAGCCTTGGAAAAGGAAGCAGCTGACAGAACGCTGACAAAAATGCCAACCTGAGGGGAAAGCAGACGTTTCCTAGATTGTCGAGGAACAGAACACTGACGCTGCCGATTCAAATTACAAAATGTCCCGTCACTTTATGAACACTAAAATAACGCAGAACCTCACAAATGTCTTACCAATTTATCCTCCATCTCTTCGGGACCAAACATCCTCATATCCTCTCACCTACACATCAGGCCAATACCAACATCAGCACATCTTGTTGAAAGTGTAAAGAAATGCTGGAGTAAAATAAAAAACCCGATCGGTTGAGGGAGATAAGCAAAATCGGCGACGCGATCCTTATTATTCCGGGAATAAAATCTACAAACTGGTGATATCGAGCAATATGAAACTGTTTATGCCTTTGAGCTTTTGATATTTTCTGCTTCAGCACATTTATGATCCTCAGATTAACTGGTTGAGCGGAGGAATGCCGCTGTCTTTGGCTGCAGACCAGCTGCTCTGCCACTCCTGTTTATCACGTCAATCCCACCAGCAGCCAGGCAATTATGTTTTTCATCATCATGTGTGCCAGTATTATTTTAGAGTTTCCAACACTGGCAACGCACAAACTTAAGGAAAAGAGGAATGAAACCATTTCATCCCTAGCCGTAATGAAAAGGGGATTTCACCAGGAGCCGCTCTCTGATCAGATCTTAGTATTTTCTTCTTTTTTTTTTGATTTTTGCAGATGCATAACTGCATCATGGAGCTGGCTCTGAGATGTGACTAGATGTGTGCACTCTTGGCTCTGGAGGGAACAGGACGTGTCCAAAATACACACACCGTGGTGCCAGAAAGGACGGAGACAGCTGATGCAGCAGAAACGAAGGAGAGCGTGGAGTGGAGTCAAGGAAAGTTTGGGGCTGAAAACACCATAATCTGTCCACTGTGAAATTTAACCTGTTTTTTTTTTTAACTGTCACATGTCATATCATGCTGGAGTCTGACTGAGGCATTTGTGTGTGTGTGTGTGTGTGTGTGTGAACTTACACTGTGGATGGCCGCTGTCACGGCATCTGTAATCTGGTTGGGAGTGCCGGGGTTGCTCATGGCTCCTCACTGGGGTCGCTGCTGGAGAGGATCTGGAGAACTGCTGCTGTGGATCAGTGGGACTTTAGCCCTTCTCTTTCTCACTGGGACTCAGACAGCTTTTGGGCAGCATAACCTGGAGACACACACAGATCCAGGACTTACTCAACAGGGAGCAGGGAGATTTAGAACTTGAAGCTCAGGAGTAATATCGCTGTGGGAAAGTAATTTCTGAAAATGAAGTATAGATAGACAGAGTTAACATTGGATTTCAGAATATCTCGTCTTTGCCCGGAAAGAAAGAAAATAAATAAATAAATCAGAAATCTGGAAATGACCTTTTTCTTTAATGAGTGGATTTACTGTAAAAAAAAAAAATACTTTATGGAGTAGAAACGAATGGAAACGAATACCAATAAACAAAATCAAAAAGAATGGAAACATTCTCATATGGAACACTTTACCTCCTCTGTAAAAAAAAAAAAAAAAAAGAAGGGCAACACTGTTTATGTGACGTGGATGTAGATGTTTTTTAAGCAAACTGACAGCACTTTAACCTGGGTCATTTTTGTATTTCAATGCCAGTGTGTGCTGAGGTGCAACTAAACGCTAAATACAACGCTCCACTGCCCTGACACAGTCTGTACTGTGACTTGCACTCAGCACTTAGGACTAATCAACAGTTTCAGGATTTCCTGGAAACCCCTCAAGTACCTTTGAGACCCAAAGTGACACAGGAGACGATGACATTATACTGGAGACACAATGGCAGGCGAGGTAGGTGACGACTTTTGTTTTATAAACAAGGACACCCCCCTAATATGTGCGATCCATAATTTGATGCCCTGCGGCACTTCCATGCCACGCCATTCAAGGTCATTAACCATAAATGAGATAAGAGCCAGATAACGCAGTGCTACTGTGCAGGGGAGCCTTTGATAAGCAGTGGCACGTGCCTCGGTTGACCTCCATCTCCGTCATTCCCCGGTCTCCATAAAGCACACGATTGCACGACGTTCAAGATAATCATCGTTTAGGAAGCCAGAGAAACAGCTCATGAAGACAAAGATAGTAAAAAATGTCTACAAACGATTACAAGATGACAATAGTCAGACTTAACGAGGTGTGCTAGCAATGAACTCTTTCATTCATTTTTCAACATAAATTGCCAAGAATTGATTTATTCGGAATTTGAAGATGCCGACTTTCTTTTGGATTCAGACAATACAAGACATTTTTTGTCATGGTTTACCGTTTTCTCATATCTTAATCAACGGTACTAAAATAATCTATATAAAAAAACTGACATTTGTTGTTAGGCTGCTAAGACCAATCGATATTTGAACTATATTTGTCAAAAACGAACAAACCGGAAGGAGCGCACATGAAAGATGTGTTGCCGTACATGTTAAATGTAAATCAACCCTTTGGCAAAGAGTCTAAAATGTGGTTGACGCTCTGCCAAAGCCTCCCTGGCAGCAGCTATCAGAGGAACGATAAAGCCTGTGATGGAGCACAATCATATCAATGACCTTGTTGACAGCCAGAGATGTTTCGAGGTACGTTTCATTACACGACAATCAAAGACCAGAGACGTGGGAATGTGCAGGAGCTGGACAGACTGGACTTGTATTCAGATATCTCCTTAACATGAAAACCTGAAACTGAGAGCGGACTACGCAACGTTTTGGCAACACTGTGGCCAAACCGCTTGCCAACGCAAAGTTAGTCACATACCATCAGCTGTTCCACTGCCACACGACGACGTAAACAGCTTCTTCATTTTTTTTTACACAACAATCTGCTTTATTGTGCTATACTGTACGATAAAGGACGCTGGGTGTTCTTGAAGATTACTTTCCCACTAAGCTTAGACCCCGCCGCTGTGGCCGGCTACACAGGGATAAAGTTACAGAACCCTGGGGATCCTGGGCAAAAAAAAAAACATGGGAACCAGTTTATCTACCTCTGGGCACTTCTCTCTAATCATAGCGTGAGGATAACAGTAGTGATCAGAAGAAATAATAATAATAAAAAAATAAAAAATAAATTTAATTGAATACGTCCCACCCTAAAGGATCTGAAAGCTTTGTTTGCGGTGAGGACAATCGGCCTCTGAGGAGGGGGTGAATAAAAAGGAAGGGCCTGTTCCTTGTGTAATAACTGAGAGGCCCATAAGGACGCGGAGGAGTGCTGACGCCGCAAGAGGAAATGGCGACAAGATGCTGCTGTATTTCTCCTGGAAGAACTTTATGGTTCCATCCCAGACTCACCCACTCATCCAGGTGCAAAAAACTCACAAAGCCATTCTTAAAAAAAAAAAAAAAAAAAAAAAAAAAAAGGGAAAGACGAGGTGTGTGGGGATTTATTTCCGATACTAGACTTGAGTCACAACCTGAAATGTGCTCTCACGAGGCTTTGGGAAAACAAGCCTTCTGGGAGGAAGTTGGTATGAAAACAGGAAGAAGGTAACAGCTACAAAACGGACTGTTGTCAGGAGGAGCTATAAAAAAAAGGAAAATACGGTGGTTCTTTTTTAATATCTATAATCTCAAACTATTGTGTTAACTAGTTGTGCCTATGAATTGAACTGGACATATATTATTAACCTGGAATATCTACACTGTGACATTGTAGCTTAACTTAATTCGTTAGAACAATTGGAAAATAAATTAGCTGGTACATACAGGCTGACAATACATTTCAATATCACCTACAGGATGAGATGTGCGTCATATCTTTATAGGAAGGTGTTATTTCACCATAATAATATACATTTACTTATTTTCTCATGTGACCTCTGAAGGTCAGACGAGTGGACGAAGGTCACGTGCCTGTACTTGCAGTAGCGCCACGAGAAGACGCGCATCTATCTAAACCCGGTGATCTGACGGGACGTCCCATCTGGGCCCGGCTTCAGTCTGCATCCTGGCCCGTGAACCCTCGGCCACAGACTGGGAGCCTGTCTACAAATACTATAAAAAAAAGGCCTAATTAAAGAAAAGATATAAACTGAGAATAAAAAAAAAAAAAAAAAAAGTCTGTCCAGGAATGGAAGCGTGATCACCATGTCCAAACCTCAACCTACACACAGGCCTGTACTTGCAGTAGCAGCACGATGGCAGAGTCATGGATTTAAGGTTTCATTAGAGAACGAGGTTTAAAGAGAGGAACGTTTTCTCCTGTTTAGCAGAATAATAAAGAAACGAAAGTGACTGTGTGTCGTTTTGATAGCACTGAATGACATTGAAATCATTTTTTTTTTATCTAAATACAACAAACTAGAACACTGTGAACACTGCCATACATAACTTTATCTTTTATCGCATGTTGTGGATACATGCAAGAGAGAGAAAATAAGGCCTGGGTTTCCATGCAGCCTTAAATGGTCAAATCAGAATCCACCACAGACTCATCGTTTCCCCACAAAGTGGCCTTTAAAGGACCTCCTTTCTCATTCATTTTTCCAAAACGGGACGGCCCGTTTGTCCTAAAACTCAAGTGGCGTGTTTGAAGAGTTGCTGTGCTGTGCGACCTGTGGAACGGAGCAGGATTTGTTTACCGCTCTCCTTGCTATGACTACACATCCTCACGGCGCAAGTCTGACTCCGATCGACCCCTGATTCAAGTCACTTTGTTTAGAAAAGTGTGTCACCACAGACGGAAGAGTGGGATTTAAGTTTGAATTAAACCCCCAGACCGACCCACATATGAAAAACAATGAAATTCACCGAAAAACAGCCGGTGGGACAAAGCGACAAATAAGACACGATGAAAAACCGGGTAATAGATACCAAAAAAAAATCGAATAAAAAAGATTCTAGCATACCTTTGTGTGCTTACTGCAGAGAAGCCACCGCAGACATCGTCGTGGAATCTGTGAACTCTGCGGGGAAGAGCGACCTGGGGCTGGTCAGAGTTCAGGACGAGAGCAAACAGAGAAGAGAGATAGGGGGAGAGAGAGAAAAAAGAAGAGTTAGAGAGATGTGGAGGGATCCCTCCTCTCAGACCAACGCGCGGCAACTGATAACAGCAGCCTTCCTCTTCAGGATTATGTTTCCTCCTCCAGCCTGCTGACAAGTTACCATGTGACTCCAGGACCCATTCAACACTGAGTCAGAGGCTGCTGCCCAGACACACACACACACACACACACAAACCTGCAAGTTTTGACTTCAATAATCAAAATCTGCCTCTAAAGAACCATAACGTTGTTTTTACCAATTTAAATAAATGAGTGTCTGCAAGCCACGTCTCAACAAATAAGTATCCACAATTATACTACACAAAAAGAAAGGATTAGGCAAATGTAAAAAAAATAAAAATAAATCATACATTTATTTTATCTGAGGCAAACTACTGATTTAACCCATTTTCTGTTCCAGCACGTCAGGTCTTACAAACAGGTGGCTCAATGACAAATTACAAATGTTCTGCTCCTAATTGTGTGCGTTACAATTTCGTATAACGGAAGTGGGTGGAAATGTAGTGTGGTGGTAAAAAGAAAAGAAAGAGGAACGTGAGTTTCATGGGAATGCATCAAACAGCTGTTGAGACATTACTCTTAAAACCACAAATCTACAGCTTGTGGTGATGAAACATCAGATTCCTCATATGGGATGGTCACTATGAAATTCAAGATGTGAAGATAACACAGTCCTGACAAAAGTTAATTAAATGCCATATATATATGTATTTTTTTTTATATAGTCCAGGAAAAAATCCCATGCAGGAACTGTTATACGGTCACATGGAGATCACTCAGTCGTTCCCATGTGGAAAGAGTGCATTTATTCTTCAACGGCCTATTACAATCGGCAACAGTGACACACACTCCTGTTGCAACACAAACGGTAAAATGGGCAACCGGTCAAGAAAATGAATAGAGTGCCACCGAATGTTATCACCAAATACAGACACAAATGATTACTTCAAATAGAACAGGAAGTGAGTGTCATTCTCGACTTAACACTCTCAACCCACTTAACCCCTTGCGACTCACCTACAGGAAGTTTTTGAGCATCTTTAACAATGTGAATTAGTAATAGATCTTGCCGAAATAAGCAGTTCCACTGAAACAGATACATCTACGCGGGTTATTTATTTACCGGTGATGATGTCGGATCTGATCATTTCTCATGAAGTGAGCAGGAAAGCAATAAGTAAATATATGTCTTTCATTATTGCAAATTGCATCCCTAAATAATCCAGAATTCACATATGTGTAAAGTTAGGATCAACTACACACTGGCGTGCCACAGGCTCTTAGTGTATTTGGCAATGGGGAAAAACACAACAGAACTAATAATGGAGGAATCAACACTATTACAAAATTAATCCCACCTAAAGTCATAAAAAGCCGTCAGAATAATTGTGTTTTGCAGCGGACAAAGAACAGCCCTGTGACCTAAACAAAGTTGCTTATTCCTTCACCAAATAAGAGCTGCATTCCACATCAGCTTACATGAGCCTTAGGGCTAAAGAAATGCCCAACCCCCGGAGCAGTGTGTGTTTGTGTGGGTGTGTGCGTGCGTATGGCTGTGCGTGTGTGTGTGTGTGTGTGTGTGTGAGATGGAATTGTTTGTCTCCAAGGACGTGGGCTCACTATGGAGTCACATGCAATGTGTTGCGGGGGGAAAAAAAACGCAACTTTCCTCAATAACATTATCTGCCACCATCAACTCTATAAAGAGGTGTGACATCATGCGTGTAACTTTTTCTGAGACACTGAACACTTAACCGACACAGAATAGAAACACTGACTCTGATTTGCGCTGCTTGGTTGAAAAAAAACAAAACAAAACAAACATCCAACGTTTTTCTCTCTTTTATCTTAGACGTTAACACCACTCAGACAGGTTTTTCCTGCTTCCTGTCATTCTTCTTCTCTCGCTTCAAGTCTAAAACTGGACCATACTCCTCAACATAAAGAAAAAGCAAAATGTTTTTTTTCAAAGAGAACAGCAACATGATAGATAGATAACCATGAGGGTCCAGAAGATGGAATAAGAGAAACTCACCCAGTGGAGTCTCCTGTCAATGCAAACACTGAACTCGGCCTACACCTCTGACAGCTGCCCTGCGCGCGCGTGCGTGCATCTCTGCAGGGATTTGGAGGCTGTGCGTGTGTGTGTGTGTGTGTGTGTGTGTGTGTTCATGGCTGCCCCTCTGCTGCTCTGAGTGCTTCGGCCTGAAATAGCTCGGCAGTTTAGGAGTCACCCAGCCACGAGCCTTTCAACATGCAGACATGTCTACCTCCTCTTCACAGCCCAGTGACCACAGCGGCTTCACCCAGGGGGGTTTGGCGGGGTCCGGCACTTTGCCACCACTGTGTTAAGTTACTGTGTGTGCACGCAGGCTCTGGGACGGGTCCAGCCTCACACAGATAACAGCTGCTCTCTCCGGGTCGAACTATGCCCGTCTTTATTCCGTCCCAGGCCTCGGATGGCTGTGTTTGGGACTAATGCAGCACCTGTCTCCGGGGGGGGGGGAAGAGGGAGCCAGGAGGCAGAGAGTATAATGCATGCACATTGTCCTCTCCTCCAGAGAAAGGAAAAAAACATCAGCTCACCAATCGAGCATTTCTATACCTTGCAGAGAAGAAGAATCAAATCTAAAACCTAGCATCTATTATTATGGTGGCCGGTAATACGCGAGCAAGTTGTTGTATACAAGAGCAGATAATAGAGACAACATCCAAGAGAGACACAATATTTTTATTTTACGAGAAAAAAAAAACATATTAAAGTAAAAAAGAAAAAAAAAAAAAAAAAAAAAACGCTTTTATCCCTTACAGTTCATCACAGCAAAAAAAAAAAATCAGAGGAGAGGAGTTTCTATGACAACGCTTCCTGTGGCTGCACCCACAACCCCCGAGGGTCCAACAAGCATTCACACAAGTGTTGAACACACAAATGAAATCATATGAATGCGGACGTAGCCTTGTGGCCTTGACCTTGCTTGACCACAAAAAAAAAACATCAACGCCATTTACACTTGGTCTCAGGTGACTATCAACAACTGAAATGCCTCATCATTAAACAAGTGACGTCAACGGCGCCCACAGGTATTAAATAACAACAACAGTTACCCGTTGGCATCTCAGAATCTTATCAAATAGGATATCATAGATTCAGGTTGACACCTGGTTGTATTATATACACACATTAAAGTCCAAATCAGACTAAACAGGAGTTTAATTGACCTATTCTTCGTACCCCCTATTCAGGGCTGCTCAGGTTGCATGAGCCGCACAAAAAGGTCAAAGCGCGTTCTCACAGAAATAACTGTAATTGTGAAGCTTAGAGGCAGAACACTTCATAATGACCGTATTTACTCTAACAAGGCCCAGACTGGAACAGGAATAAAAAAAGAAAACCTGGAGCTCCCCCAACCCAAACAAAGGCCTTACATCTCATACTGCGGTCAAACACAAATCATCCATTTATCCATTTCCTGGGAAACAACGTGATGCGATTGTGTTTGTGCCATGGATGACCCAACCTTAAGACCGAGAGGAAAAGGCATGAGAATTTAACCTTATATCCCTGTGGGAATGGATGACAGTGGTGATGGGGGAGGGGGGGGGGGGGGGGGGGGGAAAGGGGGGAGGGGTTGGGGGGGTGAGGTGGAGATTG